>CM060931.1:564662388-565262388 GCA_030765085.1 Allium cepa | reverse complement strand
GCATCGGTGTAAACCACCATCTCATCATTTCCACTTGGAATAGCCAAAACAGGAGCACTTGTCAATCGCTCTTTCAGGATTCTGAAAGCTTGCTCACACTTAGCATCCCATCTGAACACTTTGTTCTTTTTCGTCAACCTTGTTAATGGTGCAGCTATCTTGGAAAAGTCTTTGATAAACCGACGATAATATCCTGCTAATCCAAGAAAACTTCTCACATCAGATACATTCTTAGGTCTAACCCAATCCTGGATTGCCGCCACCTTAGCGGGATCAACCGCTATTCCATTTCCAGAGATAACATGGCCTAAGAACCTCACTTCACTCTTCCAGAAGTGACACTTCGAAAACTTAGCCCTCAACTGATGTTTTCGCAAGATTTCCAAAACAATACGCAAATGCGTCTTGTGCTCTTCTTCAGTCTTGGAATAAATCAAATATCATCCACAAACACAAGTACAAACTTGTTCAACTGATCCCTGAACACTCTATTCATAAGATCCACAAAATATGCTGGTGCATTGGTCAATCCAAACGGCATTACCAGCCACTCATAGAAACCGGATGCTGTCCTAAAAGCAGTTTTCGACACACTATCATTTGCCACTCTCAACTGGTGAAATCCCGTTGCCAAATCCATCTGAGAAAACACCTTAGCTCCGTGAAGCTGATCAAACAAGTCATCTATTCTCGGCAACGGATACTTGTTCTTCTTAGTCACTTTATTCAGCTCACGATAGTCCACACACAACATCAACGATCCATCCGCTTTGGTTGCGAACACAACTGGTGCACCCCATTCGGACACACTACGCTGAATGAATCCTTTCTATAAAAGGTCATCAACTTGCACCTTCAACTCTTGCTGTTCCCTAGGCGCCATTCGCCTAAGCGGCATCACAACAGGTCTGGCTCCTTCAACTAGATCGATACGAAACTCGATCTCTCTATGCGGCGGTAACCCTTTGACCTCGTCAAAGACATCCTCAAATCCATTCACGATAGGCACCGATGACAGTCCATCCCGTGGAACAACCAGCGAATACATGAAGCTCATGAAGACGCCTTCTTCATGCTTAGATCGTATCACAACCTTTCGACCCTCCACATTCTCGACTGTCACCTCCAGCCTCTTGCAATCAACCCTTGCCGCATACTTCCTAAGCCAGTCCATACCCAAAATAATTCTGAACCCCGCAAAGTTCAGAACAAAACAATCACAAACAAAAGAGCAATCATGACTCGATACAACTAGACCACGGCATATCATACACAAACATGACGAACCCCCAACTTGATTAGTCACAACTAATGGTCTATCAACAATATCCGGTTCCAAACCCAACCGGCCTACAAGTTCACTACAAACAAAGGAATGCGACGCCCCAGTATCAAACAACACTCTAACTGGAACACCACAAATGGAAAGAGTACCTTGAACCACCACACTCTTCCCCTTCTTTTCTGCAGTAAGAGCTTTCGAAGATGATGGAACAGCCCCCAAAGCATAAGCTTGCACAATCTGCTTGTCCTTCCTCGGTTTCGGACAATTCTTCCTGAAATGCCCCGGCTTATCACAGTTGTGGCACTTCGCCGGCGCCTTCTGATTCTTACAATCCCTGGAGAGATGGCCCTTCTGCTGGCAATTGTAGCAGGTCACTTCACCCTTCGGCCTCTTTTGACCATTCTTACCCTTCTGCTGCTGCTGCTTCCTCTTCTTGTTTCCACCTTGCTCCTTGGTCACAACAACAACAGATCCTTCCTTAGGAAATAGATTCTCATGCCTGAGAGCCTTCTCCACAAGCTTCTCAAACGGATCGTCCAAATGATCCACCAACTGCCTCCCAAGATAACTGTCCAGGCCTGTCACAAACTTCTCATTCTTCTGATAAGGGGATTCAATATATGACCGAGCATACTTGGACAAAGCTTCAAACTCAGAAACATACTCAAGAACTGGTCTTCCACCTTGCTTGAGCTCCACAAACTTCTTAAAAAAAACATATTTCTGAGCTGTAGAAATGAACTTAGCTTCAAATCTGACTTGGAATTGCTCCCAAGTGATCTCTTCCTCTGGAGTATCAATGGTGATAGAGTTCCACCAATCAGAAGCTCTTCCCTGAAGCTGTCTTGATGCAAGCTTCCTCTTAGTCACATCCTCAATTCCCAAGTCACCAAAGATCCTTCTACAAGCATCTATCCATCTCTGGACTTCTATGGTTGATTCTGTTCCCAAGAAAACCTTCCCTCCAAGAGCAGTATAGTCCTTACAAAGCTTAGCAAAATCCACTGGTCTTGGGGCTTGAACCTGAACTCCAACATCTACCGATGGCCCCGGAGCTGGCATCCTTCTCATGATCGAAGTCATCATAGCCTCGAACATAGAAGCATAATCAGCAGCCCCCTCAACAGCATGGCCTCCCCTAGCAGCTGGTCTCCCTCTTCGACTCATTCCTAATATCGAAAAGAAATGATTAATATACCCTGAGAAACAACTGCATAAGAAGTTCAAATCCTTCTAAGCTACTATATTATATATAGTAATCATCCATCAAAATTACAATTACGTCTCTCATACGTAGTTACATCAGCGAGCGTTGGCTAAAATCGATTAACCAAAGCTCTGATACCAAATGTGACGACCACCCATGACTCCCGAACCATACAAGGAAATAGTGCGCTGTAAAGTGCGCCAGGCAGCCACGGATGATCGTTAGGATAAGGTAAACACAGAATAGTCTATCGTATGACTCATAGCGCATGGATAAAATACAATAGAAAGTATACATAGTGAAGCTCTAACAGAAGTCTCATCATATAAGCTCATAACAATTTGATACAAACATCTGAATAGCCAATACATCAAGCCTCACTACATAACACTCAGAGAATCATACAAACAGCGGAATACCCAGTACATATAGTAAGAAAACATTATGCAAAAGCCTCCTGCTCGTCTTCGTCATCAACAACGTTAGTCACTAAGAACAACACCTGTCACCTGCTACCTAGTCTGCCCATCCCAACATGGATGAACAGCCTAAGGTAATAAGAGTTAAACATAAAACCTTGAGTCAGACAAAAGTCTTAATGAGCAGTAAATCAACTATCAAACATACCAAAAGAGTATAAAGGGTACAAAGGAATAGGAACCCAACCATCCCACTCCACCTCTTTCTACAGTGATAGCCCCCAGACACACTAAGCAGAACAAACATAGCAAAGCAGACAATTAAAGTAAATCAATTATCACTCGAGTCAAGGTCGATGTTTTCCAAGTACAAACCACCAAGGCCTAAACCAAGATCAGATAAGCACCCACAAAACATCGCTCTTGAGACCGAGTGACAATACAACCAAACATCCATGACCATGGCTATCATTGTTATCATTGCCTTGATACCATCGTCAATTGAATGACCGGCACATTCTTTCAGCCGTCAGTCAAGGGCTAATGGCAACCCCGGTTCTAGACACAACTCCGCACGTCATCGCAGCCCGTGCCTAGGAATTTTCGCAACTACCCAGAGTACTAGCACGTCGTCGCAGCCCGTGTTTGGGACTATCGAATCTGCCCAACGTACTCTTGCTTTGAGCATGCTAGAACCTTCAACAACGATGAAATCTCAGCCTCCTAGTCATCCTCCTCAACGACTATTCTCATACTAGCCCAAGTGCCTCTCGAGCCCACCATTATCAACCAACTCGAACCGCATCATCGAGTTATCAACATGCTTGGGATGATCCCGTCTGGATTAAATCAAGGCTATCTCACATCATGCTTTGCTTCATCGCATTATAGCAAAGTCCATCATCATCGAATCTATCCATATGAACTTTAACATCCGCTTCATATGCCACAAGCTACTTTCACCACTCAAGAACCTCTCCACTTAGCTTTTGAATCATCTTCGACCAACTTGTCCAAATCAACTATTAGCTAATTTGCAACAATCTATCAATCAAATCAATCATTAATCCAAGCAGTCAAACATTCAAACAAGATCTAATAAGCAATTATACAAGAATGGCAATTTCGTAATTAAAATGTCCAAATCTAACAAGTATGAATTATAAGCAAATATCTCTAAAACTTGATGAATAAACTTATATAAGTTAACATGTAGCAAAATGGGTATCCAAAACTTCATAGACAATGGATCTACATGCAGACTTAAGGAAAATGCAAGAAATCTCTATCTTTAACACATAAACAAGCCACTGATCCAATATACTCCTTTGGATCCGTGTGAGAGATAACTATCACTCACCGAATCACCTAAACACCTCAAAAGATAACAACTTCAGATCTGGACAGCAAAGGATCTAGCTTGATCCGACAATATTTCCCTTCAAACGATGAAATCTCTCTTCGATGGATGTAGACCTTCAACTTTGACTCTTGGATCTTCGATTTGATCTTCAATCTAGATGAATGGAAGCACAAGATTAAAGTGGAGAAAAGAAGTGAAGAAGTGTTGTAGTCAAGCTCTCAAAATGGCAGCACTTCGTCGCTTCAAAATCCGGATTCCAAAAATGAAGATAGGCACTCCTATTTATAGGCTGAAATCCTTAACTTGTATGCCCCCTTAAGTCGGTCACGACTCATCAAGACCCACGACTTATGACCTAAGACTTACAACTTAAGACTTACGACTTAAGACTTACGACTTAAGACTTAAGACTTACGACTTAAGACTTACGACTTAAGACTTACGACTTAAGACTTTCGACTTAAGACTTACGACTTAAGACTTAAGACTTAAGGCTTACGACTTAAGCCTTACGACTTAAGCCTTACGACTTAAGCCTTTCGACTTAAGACTTTCGACTTAAGACTTACGACTTAGACTTACGACTTAAGACTTACGACTTAAGACTTACGACTTAAGACTTTCGACTTAAGACTTTCGACTTAAGACTTTCGACTTAAGACTTACGACTTAAGGCTTACGACTTAAGGCTTACGAACAACAATTCTACGATCCTTCGATCCGTAAAAATACGGGTCGTTACAGAGGTGCTACCTCCTTTGGCCCGAGATCGCTCCTGTTTTAGCCACCATAAGCTAACTCACGGGAGTTAGGTCCACGTAAAGTACCTTAGGAACGTCATCACCATCCTACTTCATTCTGGAATCTCCACCGCGTACACAGTTGTTAAAGTGGTTTTCGGTATCGACAGAGAGTATGTCCATATCCGATCACGGACTCTTTAACAACCAATCATTATTATAACCCATAGTTATAATTTAAAAATGGTATTTATTTCTCAAAATCCAATATCATTTCAAATCCATTTCAAAATATCAAACCTATCATTCATTTGAAAAACATATTCATTTTATTCAATTTAAAATTACCATTTCAATTCACATTTCAAAATAGTTCAATTGCAAACAAATTACTTCATTTAAATCATAAAAATATGAAGTTATTACATTTAATAATTAAATTATTAAATTTCCAAAATTATCAACTTTCAAAGTTCATCCTTTCACATAATTTTATTAAAACAGTGAAAATTCAACTTTCGCAGCATTTGGAAGATGCTACAGAAAGTTATATTCAAAGCAGTTCAATTTAACAAAAGACAGCGTTTAAAAATGCTGTAATAGAGTTACATTAATTTCAAAGAAAACTTAGTTTAAATCCAACAATTATAGCATTAACAAAATGCTATAATAGCCTTAAATTCAGTTTAGCTATTTAGTTCACTTATCAACTACAGCATTTACAATTGTTGTATTATCATTTATATTAGATATAATAGCATTTCAAAAAGGTAGTTAATTAACTTTAAATTTTCAATATAATTTCACAAGAATTATATTTTTCTTTAAATCACCTTTAACTTATAAAATCACACATTTTTACTTTTATCAACACCATTTAATTTCCTTAATTTCATGATATCATGAAGTTAAATTTCCATTTAAAAATTCATATTTAATACTAATTCACTTATTAAATTGCAACATTTAATTTTAAATTCATTACATTAAATTTCAACCTAACACTTAAGTTCAAATTCTCAAATATAACTTAGTTTTATTTTTAATTACTTAACTAAAAATTCTCCTTCAAGTCAATTCCATAAATTTCCAATTTTAGTTATATTTCAAAATTTCAACTTAAATATTTATTCATTTCACATTTCAACTTTACTCAAAAATCATTAATATATTATAAAATAACTTTAAATTCATTTAAATTCAAATTATCATAAATTTATCATGATTTCATATTCAATTTAATTTCCAATTATAAATTAATCAAATTTTCCAAAATAACTGACATTCAAAATTTTCTAACTTTTTCATTAATTTATTTCACTTATAATTATTCAGAAAATCAATAATATTCACAAAAATCATTTTTAATTAGATTTAAGTCAAAATATTCTAATATTTACATTTCTAAAATAATTTTAAAATTTTTAGAAAACATACATTCACTACGGGTCTGTATATAATTTTCTACACTAGAAAAAGTGATACGGGTAATATATCATTTCGACCCGTAATATACAAAGAAAATCTGGGTTTTATCATTTCAAACCCGTAGTCCCAATTAAATAAAATAAATTGAAAATCATTCAGGCCTATCATTTCATCCCATAACGATTTTCCCTTATTCTAAAGTCCGTTTGGGTATGTATCATTTCAACTCATAGTGATTCTAATCTAAAGGGAACTTGCAGTGTGATAAACTGATAAAAAATAACAGGACTACATAATATAACAGTAACAAATGTAATAACAGGTGTTTAATCATGTGTGAACATCATATGATAGTGACATAGCAAATAAAATATGGTGATGCAGTTTACATATTCACAAGCAATCGATTTACTATTCATATAAGTATAAAACTGTCTGGTGAGAATAACTCACTGGTTTGAGCTGATGACCCAACGAAAAATTTCACAAATGGGATCTACATAAGCACAAAAGAATGAAATAGATTCGAATGGAGGAGCCAAATGTCAAATTCCTAGGATACACATCAAACAAAACAATATAACAACAATGAGTTTCAAATCAACTACGATCAAAACTACACTAGAATAGACTGCACAGAATCAAATAGAAATGCTTGCACTTGCTTTTAACCTTTACTAGGCTCAGCCATAAGAGGAAATACAAAATAATGGCAGGTGTTTGGGTCAGGTTATGGTGGGCATGGGTCGGCCTAGATGTCATTTGTGATGGTGCCAAAGTGGGTGAAGGGAATAATACACATAAGCATGAATACATGCATTTGGTCATGGATTTTGGGCTCGGCCAAGGCTCCAAGTGTCACGGCCAGAGGTGTGGGGTCCACTGTGGTGGTGTGGCCGAGGGTGCTAGAGTTGATAGAGGTGGTGGAGGCATGGTAGGTGGCGGCTAGAGGGGTGGTGAGGTGATGGAAGTGATGTTGTGCTCGGCTAGGCTAGGAATTCGGGTTGTTTTGAAAAGTTTGTGGATGGGCATCACCAAGGGGGGTCACAGCATGGTTGGTTGGTGAGGAGGAGTTTTTGGTGGTGTGCCATCAGGTGTTGGAGGCGGCTAGGCAGCAATGGAGGCATGGCCGATCCTAAAAGAGGTGAAAGCATGTGCAAAAATCAAACTAGAATAAGCAATATAAGTAGAAAAAGAGATAAAAGAAATAAAAAAATTAACCAACTTCCCAAGCATGTGATGGCTGAAAATTTTTTCTCAGGAAGGAGGAAAGGAAGATACGTGAAATGAAAATGAATTAGTCAGCTAAAATGTGGGGAGTTATGCCAAAAGAAATGAAGAGTTGTGAGGAAAATGAAGAGGTGGAATTCAAAAAGGCAAAGGCAATTCAAAAGTCAAAAACTCTTCATATATCCTTATTTAATTTATATAGATTTATATTTCTGGAAATAATAATAATCCCAGATAAAATTTCGAAAATTTATCAAAATATAAAAATTTATATAAAGTTAAATTAAGAAAAATAGCTAAAAATAGTGAACTAGACTAGAAAATTTGAAATTAAATAGAATAATTTTTAGAAAATTCATATGAGCTTGTAAAATATTTTTAAACACAAAATAAAAATAAATTCACAAAATAAATATTTAAAATTTAATTTAAATATAATTTTTAATGAAGAAAATAGGAAAACAGCCCTTAAAAATAGGAAATAAATACAGTAAATTTTGGAAAAATTATATTATTATTTTAAAAATATGTAGAGATGAAATTTCATAATTAAAACAAGTTTAAAATATTTTTGAAGTGAAATAAAGTCAAATTCAAATTTATAGTCAAAATCTAGGGTTGTTACACTCTCGCCCACTAAAATCTTTTCGTCCTCGAAAAGAACGGAAAGGAAAATAAAGAGAAACAATATAGAAAAGAAAAATAGTACCTGAAACAAATAATTCCGGATTCGAAGCACGAATTCTCTCTTTCGTTTCCCAAGTACAATCTCGATCGTCAGTACTCCACTGTACTTTGACCAGACTAACAGATTTCCTTCTGAGCTGCTTGGTATCTCTACCAACAATATGAAGTGGCTTCCTCTCAACAGTCAGGTTAGGCTCAATATCCAAACTATCAAGAGCAGAAGGCTGGACAATAAGAGATGGACCATGAAGATGACGGCGAAGATGCGAGACATGGAATACATCATGCACTCCAGAAAGCTTCTCGGGCAAATCCAGACGATAAGCCAAAGAACCAACTCTTTCCACAATACGGAAAGGACCAATGAACCTAGGAGAAAGCTTCCCTCTACGACCAAAGAAAATAACATTCCTCAAGGGAGAAACCTTAAGGAACACCTGATCACCAACAGCAAATTCCAAATTCCACCTACGCTTATCGGCATAGTTCTTCTGTCTATCCTGAGCGGCTCTCAACCTCTTCTTAATCTCCCCAACTTTCTCAGAAGCTTCCAAAATCACTTCACAAATGATTACCAGATTCAATCCAACAAGATGGAGATCTACAAGGTCGTCCGTATAAAGCAGCAAACGGAGACATTTTGAGACTGGCCTGAATATAAAGATGGAATGAGATAGATAAAAAGATCAAGAATAGACTGAAAACAGAAGATAAGATTATACCTGATAGTTATTATTGTAGGTAAATTCGGCAAGATGGAGATAATCTTCCCAAGATCCTCCATAATCAAGCACACAAGCACGAAGAAGATCCTCGAGAATCTGATTTACTCTTTCCGTTTGACCGTCGGTCTGAGGATGGTAAGCAGTGCTCAGATTCAAACGAGTACCCAAAGATTCCTAAAAAGCCTTCCAGAACTGACTAGTAAAAATAGGGTCATGATCACAAACAATACTGAGAGGAACACCATGGAGACGAACATTCTCTCTCATGTAGATCTCAGATACGGTAGAAGCAGAACGATTAGACTTGACCGGAATAAAATGAGCAGACTTGGTCAGTCTATCCACAATAACCCAGATACTCTCATTGCCCTTCCGAGACCTCGGTAAACCATCGATGAAATCCATGGAAACCTGTTCCCACTTCCAATTGGGAATCTCGAGGAGCTGCAACAAACCAGGGGTCTTCTGGTGATCGACTTTGACTTGCTGACAAGTCGCACGCCGACTAACAAAGATAGAGATATCCCTCTTCATCCCCTTCCACCAATAATGCTTCTTCATATCCTGATACATCTTCGACACACCAGGATGAATAGAAAGTCTGGATCGATGATTCTCCTGAAGCAACTCCTACCTCAACCCATCAACATTCGGGACACAAATCCTGCCATTAATCCTTAAAACCCTCTGTCGTCAATATGATCTCCACTACTACTACCACTACTACCACCAACTCTGCCACGAACACTATCCTTCATCAATCTAAGCATCTCATCCTCATCCTGCTTAGCCATAATCCGATCCAGAAGAGGAGAAGAAGAAACAACAAGCTGACACAACAAAGCCTTCTTCCGACTCAGAGCATCGGCCACAACATTAGCTTTACCGGGAGTATAGTTAATGTCGAGGTCGTAAGAAGCCAGAAACTCAAGCCAACGAACTTTCCTCTGATTCAGATCCTTCTGGGAGAAGATATATCTCAGAGACTGATGATCTGTGAAAAGTTCAAACTTGGTTCCAAGAAGATGATGCCTCCAAAGTTTCAAAGCAAAGACAACAGCAAGTAACCCTAAATCATGAGCAGCATAATTTGCTTCATGGGTTTTCAACTGACGGCTAGTATAGGTAATAACGCTACCATCCTGCATGAGAACAGCACCCAAAACCTCACAACTAGCATCAGCATAAACTGTCAATCCCTCACTTCCATTCGGAACAGTAAGAACTAGTGCAGAAGTTAGCTTGTTCTTCAACTCACTGAATGCAGTTGTACACTGATCACTCCAGACAAACTTAGCATTCTTTCGAGTCAAAGCTGTAAGAGGTGCAGCAATCCGAGCAAAATTCTCAATGAATCTCCGGTAGTAACCAGCAAGGCCCAGAAAACTACGAATATCAGATGGTGTCTTTGGAGTTTCCCAATCCTGGAATAGAATAGGGAGAAAATAAGGACAACAAGAAAAATAGAATTATTAAAATTGATAGAGAAAGAGAAAAAAGAAAGACTTACATTGATCGCAGCAATCTTAACTGGATAAACAGAAACTCCATTACTAGAAACAATATGCCCGAGATAACGGACTTCATCCTTCCAGAAATGGCATTTAGAAAATTTAGCCTTTAACTGATGATTTTTGAGGGTCTCAAGAACATATTTCAAATGCGACTTATGCTCATCCTTAGTCTTAGAGAAGACAAGGATATCATCAACAAAGACTAGCACAAATTTATTAAGCACATCACGAAAAACACGATTCATCAAATCAACAAAGAAAGCAGGAGCATTAGTCAAACCAAAAGGCATGACTAACCATTCATAAAACCCATTCTTAGTGCGGAAAGCAGTCTTGGGAATGCTATCCTCAGCAACCCTGAGCTGATGAAAACCTGTGGCAAGATCAAGCTGAGAGAAAATAGTGGCACCATAAAGATGATCAAACATATCGTTGATACGAGGCATTGGATATCTGTTTTTCATAGTGAGCTTGTTCAGCTCCCTATAATCAACACACATCCGAAGTGAACCATCAGATTTGGTGACAAAAACCACCGCAGCTCCCCAGTCAGAAAAACTAGGCCTAATCAGACCTTTGGAAGATAAGTCTTCAATTTTCTTTCCCATCTCAACCTTCTCGCGGGGTGCCATTCTTCTAGGAGGAAGAACAATAGGTCGAGCACCAGGAATAAGATCAATCCGAAAGTCGATTTCGCGCTTAGGAGGTAAAGCAGTGACTTCACCAAATACATCGGGATATAGTCTAACCACAGGAGTAGAATCAAGGTCACTGGGAGAAGAATCCAAAGAATAAATAAAGCTGCCAGCAAAATCCTAAGGCATGCGGCACTGAATAATCAATGAATTCCCATTATCATCAACAAGCTGAACAGACGAGCTTTACAAGAGATATGAGCATCATGATTCACTAACCAATCCTGACCAAACAATAAATCAAAAGCATCGAAGCCCAGAATATAAAAATCACCACTAAATCGATGATCAGAATAGAGAAGTTTCACTTCTCGACAAATCCGATTAAGGTTAGCAGGAACCCTAATAGGATTTGAAACACATGATGGAACAGAAGTATATTCAGGAGAAAGGAGATGCTCAAACTTATCACATAAATCAAAAGAAATAAAATTGTGCGAAGCACCGGTATCAAACAACACACGAACAGGATGATGAAATAAAGTAAATGAACCTTGGAGTGTACCTTGGTCATCACTAGGAGCAGGAGCAAGTGGAGGAACTGGAGACGAGGTAGAAGTGACAGCAAATGTACCAGAAGGTGTACCCCTCTGCTGGGTAGGGAAATCCTTCTTAAAATGACCGGGTTGGAGACAGATATGGCAGAGATCACGTCTAGCCGACTGAGCGGCTGGAGGAACAGCAGCACCAGATAATGTGGGACAGCTATTGGCATAGTGCCCTCTCTGATCACACCTAAAGCAAGTGATGGAGGAGAGATCGACCGGTTGCCTCTGAGCAGGAGCACATGATGAAGATCCCAAAGCCGGACGCTTCTGCCAATTCTTCTTCTACTGCTGGAAATTGGGCTTACGCTTCTTGGAAACTATAGAGGAAGACTGAGCACTAGAAAAAGCAGGACCTTTGGATGTGGGATTCTCATAGCGAACAACTATATCCATGAGCTGGGTGAAAGAACCATGAACATGAGAAATGAGGCGACTATAATACTCTGGACGAGCACCAGCGATGAATTTCTCATTCTTCTTGAGAGGAGTGTCAATAAGGCTAGGCCCGAACTTGGAAAGTTCATTGAACTTCCTCTCATACTCAGTAAAAGACATGGTACCTTGCTTCAGATCCATAAAATCAAGATAAAGATGAGATTTTTCGGCTTCTAGCATCCATTTTGCCACAGAAGCCTCCCTGGAAAAGAGATACAGAAAGCAAGCTTAAGACAGATTCAAAGAAAGGAAAAATAGGAACAAATTAAGATAATCCAAAGGATACCTAAACTGCTCCCAAGTGAGATCAGCCTCAACGGTGTTAGCCATAACGGACTCCCACCAATCTAAAGCAGAATCATCCAACTGCGAGGCTGCTAGATGACGCTTCTGAGCATCAGTAATGTCAAGACCAGTAAATATCCTTTCAAGACTCCGCAACCACTGCTGAGACTCAATGATAGTCTCTGAACCGGTGAATGGGGTTCCACCTAGTTGAGAGAATTCCTTACAAAGAACAGTGAACCTGACTGGAGCAACAGGTTGAGGAGCTGGGGCAATACCGCGACCCCTACCTCTGGCATTTCCTCGATTCATCCTGAAAAATATCAAGAATAAAGACAAGCCAAAGATAAATTAAGATAAGGCAAGATAATATACTTGGATGAATATCTTAAAGAAAGAAAAGATCCTAACAAGGTAGATACGAAAGAAAGGAAGGTTAGAAAACATTTGAAAATCCTTTAAAAGCAAGAAAAATTTATATATCAAAATAATCTTTGAAAATCCTTTGAAAACATTTTGAAAAATCATTTTATACTTTGAAAATACTTCTCTCACAAAGATATGATTTTGAGATTGATTTCACTCATTCTATGGTAGAAATACCCTATCTCTAATGAGTTTTTGCTCCGCAGATGCAATGGTTGCTAAAAACCAAAGCTCTGATACCAACTGCAACAATCCCAATTTCGTGCCATTCAGATCGACAATAATCCACACATGTTAGACTTGAATGATGCGAAATAACAGATTGTAAATAAATTTGGAGCAAATAAAATCAAATATACAGAATCACGGACATAGAAAAAACAGAATAACTCGCAGCGGAATATAAAAATACATAGTAATTCATGAAGCTACTACAACAGAGTCTCAAACCAAATACATAATATAGTCTGAAAATGACAGAATAGAAATCTCAAATACATAGAAGTTCACTAATACATGAGATAAACTAATACAGCTGAAATAGTAATAGAAATATATGTAGATAAGCAGAAACTCCAGTGAAAGACCAGCTCCAGGAAGAGAATCCAAAGCTGTGAATACTCAAGCTGACCCGAGCGAAAAGCAAATCACAAAATACTCGAGTCGGGACAATATATACTTATATAATGTAAACCAACTCAAGTGAACTGTAATAAAGATACAAGTAACTTAAAGGATGCCTGGGACCGCCCATCCTCTAAGGATCCGTCAAACTATTTACTATATAGTAATATTTCCCTATTATAATAATGTCTACAGTAAAATAAACATACTTTTAAATAGTATTCCGGGCTACCCATATCACCCTTCACACATAATAGTCCAAGTAGTCCATCCAATATCATGCCATCTCCACTCCGGGTGACTGTCAGAGGATACCACACGGGCTACGGGAGAAAAACAAACTCGTAGTAAAGGCTCGGTATGGTAGGTGACACGGCACACAAGGCAATGCCAGGGTGGATATACCAATTACGCACACGGGCTGGTGGTAACGCAGCAGCCACATACGCCCACCCTGAACAACACTCCAAAATCAAGGGGTGCACCCAATCAATCACAATAGTAATAGAATGGTATCGAAGAAGTGTGTTCAGCCAGAGGTGCTACCTCCTTTGGCCCGAGATCGCTCCTGTTTTAGCCACCTTAAGCTAACTCACGGGAGTTAGGTCCACGTAAAGTACCTTAGGAACGTCGCCACCATCCTTCTTCATTCTGGAATCTCCACCGCGTACACAGTTGTTAAAGTGGTTTTCGGTATCGACAGAGAGTATGTCCATATCCGATCCCGGACTCTTTAACAACCAATCGTTATTATAACCCATAGTTATAATTTAAAAATGGTATTTATTTCTCAAAATCCAATATCATTTCAAATCCATTTCAAAATATCAAACTTATCATTCATTTGAAAAACATATTCATTTTATTCAATTTAAAAATACCATTTCAATTCACATTTCAAAATAGTTCAATTCCAAACAAATTACTTCATTTAAATCATAAAAATATGAAGTTATTACATTTAATAATTAAATTATTAAATTTCCAAAATTTTCAACTTTCAAAGTTCATCCTTTCACTTAATTTTATTAAAACAGTGAAAATTCAACTTTCGCAGCATTTGGAAGATGCTATAGAAAGTTATATTCAAAACAGTTCAATTTAACAAAAGACAGCGTTTAAAAATGCTGTAATAGAGTTACATTAATTTCAAAGAAAACTTAGTTTTAATCCAACAATTATAGCATTAACAAAATGCTATAATAGCCTTAAATTCAGTTTAGCTATTTAGTTCACTTATCAACTACAGCATTTACAATTGTTGTATTATCATTTATATTAGATATAATAGCATTTCAAAAATGCAGTTAATTAACTTTAAATTTTCAATATAATTTCACAATAATTATATTTTCTTTAAATCACCTTTAAATTATAAAATCACACATTTTTACTATTATAAACACCATTTAATTTCCTTAATTTCATGATATCATGAAACTAAATTTCCATTTAAAAATTCATATTTAATACTAATTCACTTATTAAATTGCAACATTCAATTTTAAATTCATTACATTAAATTTCAACCTAACACTTAAGTTCAAATTATCAAATATAACTTAGTTTTATTTTTATTTACTTAACTAAAAATTCACCTTTAAGTCAATTCCATAAATTTCCAATTTTAGTTATATTTCAAAATTTCAACTTAAATATTTATTCATTTCACATTTCAACTTTACTCAAAAATCATTAATATATTATAAATCACTTTAAATTCATTTAAATTCAAATTATCATAAATTTATCATGATTTCATATTCAATTTAATTTCCAATTATAATTAAATCAAATTTTCCAAAATAACTGACATTCAAAATTTTCTAACTTTTTCATTAATTTATTTCACTTATAATTATTCAGAAAATCAATAAGATTTTACAAAAATCATTTTTAATTAGATTTAAATCAAAATATATTCATATTTACATTTCTAAAATAATTTTAAATTTTTTAGAAAACATACATTAACTACGGGTCTGTATATAATTTTCTACACTAGGAAAAGTGATACGGGTAATATATCATTTCAACCCGTAATTTCCAAAGAAAATCCGGGTTTTATCATTTTAAACCCGCAGTCCCAAGTAAATGAAATAAATTGAAAATCATTCAGGACTATCATTTCAGCCCATAACGATTTTCCCTTATTCTAAAGTCTGTTCGGGTATGTATCATTTCAACCCATAGTGATTCTAATCTAACGGGAACTTGCAGTGTGATAAACTGATAAAAAATAACAGAACAGCATAATATAATAGTAACAAATGTAATAATAGGTGTTTAATCATGTGTTAACATCATATGATAGTGACATAGCAAATAAAATATGGTGATGCAGTTTACATATTCACAAGCAATCCATTTACTATTCATATAAGTATAAAACTATCTGGTGAGAATAACTCACTGGTTTGAGCCGATGACCCAACGACAAATTTCACAAACGGGATCTACACAAGCACAAAAGCACGACACAGATTCGAATGAAGGAGCCAAATGTCAAATTCCTTGGATACACATCAAACAAAACAATATGACAACAATGAGTTTCAAATCAACTACGATCAAAACTACACTAGAATAGACTGCACAGAATCAAATTGCTTGCACTTGCTTTTAACCTTTACTAGGATCAGCCATAAGGGGAAATAAAAAATAATGGAAGGTGTTTGGGTCAGGTTATGGTGGGCATGGGTCGGCCTAGATGTCATTTGTGATGGTGCCAAAGTGGGTGAAGGGAATAATACACATAAGCATGAATACATGCATTTGGTCATGGATTTTGGGCTCGGCCAAGGCTCCAAGTGTCACGGCCAGAGGTGTGGGGTCCACTGTAGTGGTGTGGCCGAGGGTGCTGGAGGTGATAGAGGTGGTGGAGGCATGGTAGATGGCGGCTAGAGGGGTGGTGAGGTGATGGAAGTGATGTTGTGCTCGGCTAGGCTAGGAATTCGGGTTGTTTTGAAAAGTTTGTGGATGGGCATCACCAAGGGGATCACGACATGGTTGGTTGGTGAGGAGGAGGTGTTGTTGGTGTGCCATCATGTGCTGGAGGCGGCTAGGCAGCAATGGAGGCATGGCCGATCCTAAAAGAGGTGAAAGCATGTGCAAAAATCAAACTAGAATAAGCAATATAAGTAGAAAAAGAGATAAAAGAAATAATAAATTTTACAACCTTCCCAAACATGTGATGGCCGAAATTTTATTCTCAGGAAGGGGTAAAGGAAGATATGTGAAATAAAAATGAATTAGTCAGCTGAAATGTGGGGAGTTATGCCAAAAAAAATGAAGAGTCGTGAGAAAAATGAAGAGGTGGAATTCAAAAAGGCAAAGGCAATTCAAAAGTCAAAAACTCTTCATATATCCTTATTTAATTTATATAACTTTATATTTATGGAAATAATAATAATCCCAGATAAAATTTCAAAAATTTATCAAAATATAAAAATTTATATAATATTTATTAATTATATAAAGTTAAATTAAGAAAAATAGCTAAAAATAGTGAACTAGACTAGAAAATTTGAAATTAAATAGAATAATTTTTAGAAAATTCATATGAGCTTGTAAAATATTTTTATACATAAATAATAACATAAAATAAAAATACATTCACAAAATAAATATTTAAAATTTAATTTAAATATAATTTTTAATGAAGAAAATAACAGAAAATAGGAAAACAGCCCTTAAAAATAGGAAATAAATACAGTAAATTTTGGAAAAATTCTATTATTATTTTAAAAATATGTAGAGATGAAATTTCATAATTAAAACTAGTTTATAATAATTTTGAAATGAAATAAAGTTAAATTCAAATTTACAATCAAAATCTAGGGTTGTTACAACAAATACGCTCTCTCAAGAAAGAAATCACTCCAAAGCCTAGGTATTCATTCAACCTAGCGCTCTGATACCACAGTAACAACCCGCCTTTCATTCCACAGAAAGACGCATCATTAATAAGAAAGAAAGGGACAGAAAAGAGAAAAGATAGATAGAAAGAAAGAACCGAACAATGGTTAGGAACTGAGTTGATGATGTTTTGATGACAACAACCTTATATAGTTATTATACTTTACTTTATAAAATATATACTAACATTTCCATATAGAGATATATATATATATATCTATGTATGTATGTATATGTATATAGGAAGTATATGTAGGTATCATTGAAGACTGATCAGTATAAAGACTCAAGCATCAAGATGAAGATTAGAGATTCAAGATTCAAGACTCTAGAGAATCAAGATTTCAAGATCTCAAGGTAAGTGTCTAGTATTTTGTTAAAACTTCATTATAGCACTTTCATCTTTCTTCCAATTTTCTTTTGGGATGGAACCCAATTTGTATCGAAACCAGTGGCTTACAAACCCACGACAAGTAGCGTACAAACCTACGACAAGTGGCTTACAAACCCACGAAAATCAAAATCATTTAAACTACTTTGTACAAGTTCTCGAGTCCTATGGAGGAGCTCTGTAGGAAGGTTCTTGCAATTTCAGTTTGAATAGATTTTTCAAAATGTTTTTAAATCTGTTTTCAAAATGTTTTAGCTTTCAAAATCATGTTTTCAAAAATATTTTCAAACTTTGTTTTATCCTTGAAACATTCCTCTATTCTGATTTTAAAAACTTCTATTTTTAAAACATCAGAACTTATTCTGATTTTAAATATTACTTATATAATTGACGGTCTATATCAATTATATATATATATATATTTAAAATAATGTTTTATATTCATTCTCTATCTCAAAATATTGTTTAAACACTTTACTTTTCTTCAGAGAAGTTTCAACTTGTTTTAAATTCAATTGTCTTTACAAAACAACATCTCTATAATTTTGAACTAAGGGATGTCGACATAAGGGGATACCCCATGTCGACATGGTGACAGTTGGATTCAAAATTCAATTTTCAAAAGAAGTGTCCATTCGTTCGAAAACCTTTCGCCAATGGTTATGACTGTTGTGCATCTATATAAAGGCTTCCAAAACGAATTTTTTTTTAACAACTACTTTCTTATTTTCTTCACCTTTCTTCTCCACCATTCCATATCCATAAAACTTCATATTTTCAAGATCGTGCCATCATTCTGCCAAATTCTCAATAGGAAATCATTTAGATACTCTCTCTATTTGATTCTCCATCATTCTACTAAAGATCAAAGTGCTATTCAGAGTTATAGGATCAATTTGTATTCAAAAAGTCCATAGAGTCTATCCATTCAAAAGGATTGTTATTAGAAAGTATTAGGGTGATCTTGTGTCCCGAAAATCAAGAGAGTTTACCCCAGACTCGGAGATAGGAGGGTTCCTCAAGGCCTTAGAAATTGAGGGTTGTAATTTGGATATTGGCTTATAAAAATCTGTACAAGGATATTGCCTTGGAGCAGGACTGGATGTAGGAGGATTCCGAACCAGTATAAAATCTGGTGTGTTCTTTCCTTTTACTTGCTTTACTTTACTATTTGCATTTGTTATATGTTCTGTGATCATTCTGTGTTAGAATTCTGTTTAGATTTGTGTTGAAAGTCTTAATTTAGTCATATAGTTCATATATTCTTTAAAACACTATTCACCCCCCCCCCTCTAGTGTTATTTCTGCCTTAAGATCCTTAATCCGCATCCCTAACAATTGGTATCAGAGCCAGGTTTTCATTATTTTCATAATCTGAAATTTTGAAAAGTTTTAATGTCATAACACACTAATAATGTCACTCCTGTCACCACAACTTCTGTCAACACAAGCACTAACACTAGTTCATTTGTAGAAGGTCAGTCTACTGTCAGACCACCACTTTTTAATGGTAGTAATTATGCATATTGGGCATGTAGGATGAAAATTTATTTACAATCCATAAGTTTAGATACTTGGAATATGACACAAATTGAATATGTTGAACCAACTACTAATTTTGCCCAGTGGACTACTGAGCAAAAGACGGTTGCACAAAACAATTCTAAGGCTATGAATATACTATTTTGTTCACTAGATAGGAATGAGTTTAATAGAGTCTCTGTTTGTAAGTATGCATTTGAAATCTGGAAAACTTTGCAAGTAACTCATGAAGGAACAAGCAAAGTTAAACAGACTAAAATTTCCATATTAACTAACCAGTTTCAATTGTTTAAAATGCATGAAAATGAGTCCATTTCTGACATGTATTGTCGATTTCAAGATATTGTACATTCATTGATTGCTTTAGGAAAGGGTTTCTCAGAAGAAGATCAAGTCAGAAAGATACTCAATTCACTCACCTCAGAATGGGATCAAAAGACACTTACTATTGAAGAGGCAAATGATGTTAGTCAAATGAAGATCGAAGAGTGAATCGGTAATCTAATGTCTTATGAAGTTCAACTACAAGGGAGAAAAGAATCTAAGGCAACGGAAAAGAAATCGATCGCATTCAAAGCAACAACTGGAGATTCAGAACAAGATAGTGATGAAGAAATTTCTTTCATGGCCAGAAATTTCAGAAAGTTTCTGAAGTATAGAAAGATGAATAACTTTAAAAGAAATGATCAAAGGAATTCCAGAAATACTTAGGAGAACAACAACAACAATGGTGATAGATGCTACAACTGCAACAAAATAGGGCACTACAAGATAGATTGTCCATATCCAGACAAACAGACATTTCAACCAAACAACGAGCAACTAAGGAAAAGAAAGAAGGCATATGCAGCAACTCTTGACGATTCAGATTCATCCAGTGATGATGAGAAGAAAACTGATAATCCAAATCTGTGCTTCACTGCTATTCTCGAATCGTAAGACGATCGGAGTTTGGATCTAAAAATAGGTACACATTTATTTTGATTTTATTGGGTACTTGCTTGTTTTGATTTTGTTTGCAATTTCTTGAATTTTTAAATTCAAAATCACCCTTTGAAATTTGAATTTTTAAATTCAAAATAATATTATTTTAATAATATTTTAAATATTAAAATATTTTAATATTATTATATTTAATATTATTACTGGAATTATATATAGATATAGAATATAGATTAGTTTTCTTAAGATTTTAGGAATTTCTTAGATTTTAGAAAAAAACACCTCTTTTCAAATTCAACAGTCACATGTCGACATGCCAGGATACCCCATGTCGACATGTCTCTCAGAAATTTGATTTCAAAATTTGAATTCAAACTTTTGAATTTCCCTCCACCTTTTCACTTACTTCAAAATTCTGAAAAGATACCTCTTGACCAGAGAACATGACTTTAGAGAATCTATTTAATATACTTCTCTTTTCATCTCTTTTCATCTCTTTTCACTTTATTCTCATAATTCAAACTTTCTTCATTATCTTCTACTCCTCTCAAACACTCATCAATGGCTTCCTCAAGTACCCCATCAACTATGAGGCTGACCAAATCCATCAAAAATGGTCTTTTTAATGACCCGGAGGCTATCAAAGCTTGCATAAGTTATGTAAACTATGGTAAAGTCAATACGGGAAAATTTTCTATTTTTGATGATTTTCCTTCTTATGAAATCGATCAACCTTTTGAAGAAAACTCCATTCTTAGCTTGATTGATAACAAGCAAAATGATTTCGTTTGTTATCCAAACCTTGTCAAAATGTTTTATGCAAACCTAAACCGTGAATTTTATAATGGAAATGAAGATCAAATTTGGAGTAGTGTTAAAGGAACACTTATTGTTTTGGATTCCGATATTTTGGGTACTATTTTGGGTTGCAAATCAACCGGTATGAATCTCTCGCAATTTCAAATCAATGAAACCGATCGAGAGACTTTTCATCACATTTTTGAAAGCGATGACCACATGGATTTTAAGAATCGCTTTTTCCGCCCAAAAGCAAGAATTGTCAACCTTCTTATTCAATACACCGTTATTCCTAGGTCGGGAAACTACAATAATCCCACCTCAAAAGTGTGTAAAGCTCTTTTTGCTATATTTGGAAAATATGATATTAATTGGGCACAAACTATTTTGGATGAGTTAAGACCCAAAAATTTTACTATGGGAGAAAACACTCTTTATCATGGAATTTATCTTACTCGGATTTTCAATTATTTTGGTGTGGATGTTAAAAAGGAAGAGTTTGTAAGTAGGAAAGTGTTCAATCATGGGAACATTTCCCTTATGAAAATGCCACTTATGTTTCAACCATATGAAACACTTACCGAAAAGGAAGAGAGACTTGCTCATGAAGAGATGGAAGAAGAGGGAGAAGAAGAGGAAGAAGAAGGGGAAGGAATGAAAATTGAAGAAGAAGAGGAAGATGAAGAAACCTCTTTGGAGAGTATAGAGTATCCACATACACCCGTCAATCCGTCCAACAAAACCATACTCAAAAACCAAAAGATACTTGCTCAAAACCAAAAGGTTCTTAAGAGATCTATTAGCAAGAAAATGGATAAAATCTCTACCAAGATCGACAAGTTCTTTGGAAAGATAGGCAGGAAACTTGGCTTGTCCTCATCATCATCTTCATCAAACTAATCCTAGCCATTATCTCTCTAGCTATCGTTTATCTATCTTTGTATTTTCTATTTTTTTTTGGTTAATATTATGTAATGTTAACTAATATAAGTAATGATATCTTATTCTCTATTTTCCAGCTTTATATATCTCTGATAGTTATTTATTTTAAGTTTATATAGGTCCACTAGTATAATAATAAACTTAGAAATCAAAAATAACTCAACTTGGTCATTCTGTCTAGACCATGTCGACATGCCTCATCCCCCCATGTCGACATATAACAGTCAGAAAGTAGTTACAATTTCTAACTTCAAATTCTTGTAACTACCAAGTGACAATTCATTTTGAACGGCCAATAACTCCTATAAATACCTATTTCTTCCAGAAAAACTTCTCTACCTCCATTTCTATTCATCTCCTCTCATACTTCAACTTATTTCTTAAATTATGGCTTCTCCAATTAAGAATTTAAGTGAAAATCTTGAAGAAACTCTTACTTCTTTCAAGAATATTCTCTCTTTTATACTTAGAAATCAAAGGCACTTAGAATTAAGCCAAACGCAGATGATCAAAGAGCAAGAGAGACACTTCGACGCACTTCGTTGGATGATCTCAAGCCTTGGCAAAGACAAACCCGAAGCAAATCCACCGGTCACTCTCGACAAAGATAATTGGGATGTTATCAAAACTGATCCTATCTTTGGAGAAGATGGATGGGTGGAAGTCCCAAGGAATGTCTGATCATTATGTATGTTTGTTTGTTTGTTTGATTTGATTTGATTTAGATTTGACTAGGATTTGATTGAATTGTTTACTTAAGTTTGATTTGGATTTGGTTTGTATATAACTTCATATATTATAGATGATTGGTTTGCTATGTATGATATTGATTTGATTGTCAAGTTACACTTATGTATATGCTCACACACTTGATCACTTACACGTTCACTTTACACTTTTATTCTATATATACTTGATTATCTTAGAACAGGTAAATCTTTTATTCCTTTTTGCTGATGTCAAAGGGGGAGAAAGTTATAAAAATATATGTGCTTGGTGTAAGGGGGAGTCATGGAATAAAGGGGGGTTGTAGTTTTAAGAAGAAGTCACGGAGTAAGGGGGAGTTATGGAGAGTTATGGTATGGTAAGAATATTTTATAAGTAAAGGTTGTCGTCATCAAAAAGGGGGAGATTGTTAGGAACTGAGTTGATGATGTTTTGATGACAACAACCTTATATAGTTATTATACTTTACTTTATAAAATATATACTAACATTTCCATATAGATATATATATATATATATATGTATATAGGAAGTATATGCAGGTATCATCGAAGACTGATCAGTATAAAGACTCAAGCATCAAGATGAAGATTAGAGATTCAAGATTCAAGACTCTAGAGAATCAAGATTTCAAGATCTCAAGATAAGTGTCTAGTATTTTGTTAAAACTTCATAAAAGCACTCTCATCTTTCTTTCAATTTTCTTTTGGGATGGAACCCAATTTCTATCGAAACCAGCGGCTTACAAACCCACGACAAGTAGCTTACAAACCTACGACAAGTGGCTTACAAACCCACGAAAATCAAAATCATTTAAACTACTTTGTACAAGTTCTCGAGTCCTATGGAGGAGCTCTGTAGGAAGGTTCTTGCAATTTCAGTTTGAATAGATTTTTCAAAATGTTTTAAATCTGTTTTCAAAATGTTTTAGCTTTCAAAATCATGTTTTCAAAAATATTTTCAAACTTTGTTTTAGCCTTGAAATAATCCTCTATTCTGATTTTAAAAACTTCTATTTTTAAAACATCAAAACTTATTCTGATTTTAAATATTAGTTATATAATTGATGGTCTATATCAATTATATATATATACATATATATTTAAAATAATGTTTTATATTCATTCTCTATCTCAAAATATTGTTTAAACACTTTACTTTGCTTTAGAGAATTTTCAACTTGTTTTAAATTCAATTGTCTTTACAAAACAACATCTCTATAATTTTGAACTAAGGGATGTCGACATAAGGGGATACCCCATGTCGACATGATGACAGTTGGATTCAAAATTCAATTTTCAAAAGAAGTGTCCATTCGTTCGAAAACCTTTCGCCAATGGTTATGACTGTTGTGCATCTATATAAAGGCTTCCAAAACGAATTTTTTTTAACAACTACTTTCTTATTTTCTTCACTCTTTCTTCTCCACCATTCCATATCCATAAAACTTCATATTTTCAAGATCGTGCCATCATGCTGCTAAATTCTCAATAGGAAATCATTTTGATATTCTCTCTATTTGATTCTCCATCATTCTACTAAAGATCAAAGTTCTATTTAGAGTTATAGGATCAATTTGTATTCAAAAAGTCCATAGAGTCTATCCATTCAAAAGGATTGTTATTAGAAAGTATTATGGTGATCTTGTGTCCCGAAAATCGAGAGAGTTTACCCCAGACTCGGAGATAGGAGGGTTCCTCAAGGCCTTAGAAATTGAGGGTTGTAATTTGGATATTGGCTTATAAAAATCTGTACAAGGATATTGCCTTGGTGCAGAACTGGATGTATGAGGATTCCGAACCAGTATAAAATCCGGTGTGTTCTTTCCTTTTACTTGCTTTACTTTACTATTTGCATTTGTTATATGTTCTATGATCATTCTGTGTCAGAATTCAGTTTAGATTTGTGTTGAAAGTTTTAATTTAGTCATATAGTTCATATATTCTTTAAAACACTATTTACCCCCCCCCCCTCTAGTGTTATTTCTGCCTTAAGATCCTTAATCCGCATCCCTAACAACAATATCATAATCTCACAGCGGAACGAATAAAATATACTAATCACATAGTTATTACATAATATACAACATCTATTAGAGTTACACAACTTTTTATTACAACACATTAGACAGTTATAAAACCTGTCTATCATACAACTCAAAATGCAATACAGAGATACCAACATAGCGGAAGCACTATATATCTACAAACGCGGAAGCCTCCTACTCCATTTCTCATCCAGAGTTCGTCAAATCTAACCTGAATCCCTTAGCTACTCGTAAAAATTTGAGTACCCAAGAGTTTAAGAAAATAGAAAATAAACTCCGAGTCAGACATGAGTCTGGTATGAGTAAACGGGTTAAAGTTGTTTAACTTTTAAAAATCATTTGGAAACAAAAGTATCACGTAAGACTTCCCACACATAAATATGGAAAAGTTTTTACCTTACAATAACCGAAACAGTTGATAGGAAACCCAGTTATATTATAATAGGGTCTAGGGTTTTCAAGTAAAATAAAGAAATAGCTGGAATGCTTACATCTCACGTTCCAACAAAGTTGGGCACAATCAAAACGTACGACACTTATTAGAGATTGGATTCCATGCAATGGCAGAGCTACCGGGGTACCGTCCTTCATAGTATGTGGCTTAGATCAACCTACCGAGGATCCCTCCCGATCTCCTACAACACAAGACCGGAGCTACCCCTTACTGGATAATCCTGAATAAGAAAATCCTACTAGTTGTTGCAATCAACTGCCCACACAGCCGAGTAGAAAGGGACCTCTAGACAGGGGAAATCTTATCCTACTTGGGTGCTACCCATTCCCGGTTGATGAGGCTTGAGGCTACGATTACCTTTTCAGAACAAATAACTGAGAATGCTCATCGTCCTCCAATGACGATGTTCTGAAAGCATTCAATCCATACAAGTTCGTTCCAGGTTCGAACGAAACCGAAGGCACTATCTCGTTACACTCATTTTGGAATCACCCTCAGAGTTAACGACAATAGCTCTTGCACTCTAAATCTTCATCTCGATCATTACTTGAGATTTCACGACCTATCATTTAATTTGGATCGATGTGGTTTTTGGATTTTCAAATTTGGAAACCCGGTCCCGGTCTCACAGAAATCCAAAATGCCGTCTTTTAAGGTCAAGTTGTTTAAGTTTAAACAATTTAATTTATTATCCATATTCATACAGATATATAATTCACATTATCACAAATAGATATTCCATATCATCACAATTCAACCAAAGCATCTCATATCGCAGATCAACACATATCCCATATCAGAGATAACAAACAATTCATGGCATTCAATATCATTCAGCCATCCATAAGCTTGATAAATCAATCACACTATCACTAGTTAATTTAATTATCCCTAATGTATTAAATTAATTACTTCAATAACTATTAAGTCACGCTTATTTAACCATTAATTAATTACAAACTAATTAATTGATCATCCTCTAATTATCCATCTTAATTAATCATCCTTGATTAATTATTCTTTAATTACATTAAGTAATTAGCCTTTAATTAATTACACAAATTAATTATTCTTAACCATTAGTAGTAATTAATCTTTAATTACTCCCATTAATTAATTAATTACATTAATCCTTAATTACATTAATTAATTATTATATAATCATTTATATTGATTAATTATTCTTTAATTAATCATATTAATTAACCTTTAATTACTTTCATTAATTATATTAATTAATGATCCTCTAATTACTTTCATAACTTAATTACTCTTTTTAAATTAATTACATTTAACAAGTAATCTTAAATTAATCACATTCATTAGTCAACCTTGATTAATCACATCGAGTAATTAACTATCCATTATTACTTACATTACTTAATTAACTTCTTAATTAATTATACTAATTAATTCTTTAATTAATTACACCAAGCAATTAATCCTTAATTACTTCCGTTAATTAATTTTTCTCTAATTACTTTCCTTAAGTAATTTCCCTTAGATAATTACATTTGGTAATTAACCATCAATTAATTACGCTAAGTAATTATACTTACATTAGTTAATTACTTAATCAATTTCATAAGTAATTATCTTTAGTTAATTTAAACAAACTAATTATCTTAAATTAATTACATTAATTATTAGCTAATGAACCTTACATTAATTGATCAACTATCTCTTAATTACTCTTATTAAGTAATTACCCTTTACTAAATCCCACTAATTAATTGCCCTAATTAATTACAACCTTAATTTATTTAAGATAAATTCTTTTATCTTAAATACTTAATTACATCATATTCTTCATTAGAAAAACATTTTTTTTCAATTATATAATTCTCTTTAAACAAAACAATTTAAAACATTTAATTATTAAAATCTTTGAAAACTTGTTTAATAAATTTTCCTTTGAAATCTTGGTCTGCATTTCTTAAAATTATATTTCTAGCCACTAAAACTTGTTTAAATTTCCTTTTCTTAAAACTTTGGACTAGTACATATATTTGAAAATACTTATGAGTTCAATTACATTATAATCTAACATATAATTTACCTTTTAAATAAACAAATTTTAAACATTAAAAATCTTTGGAAACATATTCATTAAAAAATATATAATTTAAACTTGGCTAACATATTCTTGGAAACTTGATTAAATTATCTTGCTTTTACTTGTAAAATCCTAAACTTGATTTCCTTTATAAAAATTTTGAAAACTGTACATTTTAACAAAAACATGCCGAGCCTACGTTCAAAACAACACGAGCAAACCTCGTGACACTCACGTACGAACCATCCGCGAGACAAACACGAGAAGACCACGAGCCAAACCCGAGCAACCCCTTCTTCCCCAAAACTCAAACTTCACCAGACACCGACGTGCAACGTGCACGTGCACCAACCCTCCGACCTCCTCCGATTATCGCCGAAGCCTTTAGCAAGTCATCGACCATTTCGTTGTCCCATACTACTACCCAGAACAACGAATACATCTACAAACAAAAATCGAGCTATCGAATCAATAGGAACCCAATAACTCGATCGAAAAAACCACCCATCGTCGACGATCTCGACCTCTAGAAATCTTGCCAACCTCACCAGAGATTCACCTTGAACCCATACGTCTATTCCCCCATAAGCGATCACCTCCGGTGATCCAATGATGTCGAAAACGTCACGACAAACCCCCTGGCCAAACCATGCTTCGAACCCTAGTTCGACGTCGTCAACCAACTTCGGCCATTAGGAAAATCCCTAACTATTTTTCCCTCGATTCACGACACTCCAGGCACCTCCAGACCAAACCCCGATGATCCACTCACCGCCAATCGACGACAATAGACAAAAACTCAGATTTAGGTAAACTCAAGCATTCTCTATAAACCCGAGCCTAAAAATCATGATTCCTATCCCTAAATTCAATATATTCAATAACAAATCTGGTCATGGATTTAATTCATGAAATTAAAATATTTGAATTTTCTGATTAAACAGGTTTTCACTATAAAAAAAACTTATTTTTGAAATATTACTGAATAATTCCACCTAAAAATATTTTTAAAAATCAATTTACCTTATCATAATCATTTTCTATTCTACGATGATAGCTTGAATTTACTTGGGTAAGAAGATATAAATTTGTTTTCCTTTTCTTGAGTCTGTGAATACAACAGACAGTAGAGGCCACATATATATGAACACAGACATATATACCTTATATATTGAGAAGTTCAAACTATATTCAAACTTGAAAACATCCATGCACACCATATATTCATCATCACTACACATATTTGTCATATGCAACAATTGATAAAAGATTTTTAGCTTTTAAAAGTTCTTGTTTACTCACCTGTTACAGAGAACAGAACACAGGCTTTTAAGTTTAAATCTGGAATTTTGTTGAAACAGAAGCTTGCTGTTGAAATTTGAAATCTTTTTATTTTAAATAGAAAACTTGCTTGATCTTTGAATTCATGCTGAGTTGAATTTTGAAGCTTCTCAGGTTGAAAATAAAATAGATGAAGTTGATTTACATTGCTGAAATTTGAATCTTTGAAAACTAATGTTGTAGAGATGACGTAATTTTGAAAACAGAGATGATCCTGCTTTGCTTTTCTCCTTGAGTTTGCTTAGATTTAATCTCAGTTTTGAAGAAAAGTTACAGGCTTATGATCATGATTTTGAAAATGGATTATAGGTTATTGAATTGGAATACTTCTGGTATGAGAATTGTTTGATTATAGGTTTGTTTTTCTTAGCTTTTGAAAAGAGAATAGCAAAAGAATTGAAGAGAAGAAACATGTTTTTATATAGGTTAAATTGTGATTTATTAAAAATAAAATAAAATCAAAATTAAAAGTGACACTTGTTTAAAACTCACCATTTGTCATTAGCATTTGCTTGTCATCTAACACTTGTTATAGTCAAGCCTTTGTATATTTACACTTGTCATTAAGTAACTTTTTTTTATTTAAAATGTTAATATAATGCTTTTTATACTTAATTTACTAATTAAGAAATACCTATCTAATATATATATATATATATACATATTCCTTTAAAGGAAATATTATAAAACAAATTATATACAAATAAAATCTTATACCTATATTTATAAATCCAAAATATTTATCTTTTAAATTTCAAATTTAAATCCAAATTCAAGTTCAAGTTCAATTTAAAATTCAATTTTAAATCAACTCAAATATATATATATATATATATATATATATACACATACACTTAAACAAACACAAATTCAATTTGAAAATAACTATTAAATTTGTTTATCTATATTTAAAAACAACACATTATTATTATTGTTTAAAATAACAATCTTAGATATAATAGAATTTGAAAACATGTTTTTATTTGTTAAATTCAAACCAAAGCTTTTCCATTTACAATATATACACATATATATAAATTATAAATAGAAAACATTTTGTTAGCTTTAAAAGATAAAATTCACCAATTAAATATTTATAAAAGAATATGTTAGCCAAGTTTAAACTATATATTTTTAAATAAATATGTTTCCAAATATTTTTAATGTTTAAAATTGGTTTGTTTAAAAGGTAAGTTATATGTTGGCTAGGGGTGTTTTGAGTACCTGCTAGAAGGTCATCTGGCTAAGCAGAGTGGACCCATTTCTTCGATGGATTGGCTAGATAAGCATAAGCTGTTCTGATTGGTAAAGGGAGAACAATATCTTTGGAAATTAGGCTGGGTTGATTGCAAAAGTGACTTGCGATAGTTGAGTGTTCTCTTGGGTAATCTTTTTCTTGGGATCGAGGGTCTCTAGGGAATGTAGGAATTATGGAAGTTGTCAAAGATTTTTCGGATGTCTTCATAGTAGTCAAAGTTTTCCATAGCATCTGGAGATTGAGTTTTCATATCGACTAGGATTCTCGCTAGGAGTGATACCGGTGGTTCAGCTAAGTAGTAGGATAGTTCCTCGAAAGAGGATTTGGTGAAGCAGCTCAGGATTTCATGGAACTTATGAGGTTTCTTTGTGGATCTATTGAACCATGTCTTCCAGGATGCATTGGACAAGGTTGTGCTCGTGTTCATCGTTGGAATTCTCATCTACTCCAGATCAGAGTTGCACAGTGGAAGCAAGATAGTGACTGTTCTAGAGTGGAAGCAACCTTAGACTCCTTGGAAGTTTGCATTTTTCTTGGATTAGAGGGTTTCTACAGGAAGTTCATTCAGGTTAGCTTTGACGAACTCTGGAGGAGAAATGGAGCAGGACGCTTCAGCGTTTGTAGATATATAGTGTTTCCGCTGTGTTGGTATCTCTGTGTTGCATTTTGAGTTCTATGATAGACAGGTTTTATAACTGTCTTATGTGTTGAAATAAAAAGTTGTGTAACTCTAATATATGTTGTATATTATGTAATAACTGCGTGACTAATATATTTTATTCGTTCCGCTATGAGATTCTGATATTATTTAGTTCTTTCTTTCTATCTTTCCTCTTTTCTATCCCTTTCTTTCTTATTAATGATGCGTCTTTCTATGGAATGAAAGGCGGGTCGTTACAGTAAACAAATAAACATTTAGCTTAAGTTTTATGAAACTATATGGTTATTTATTTAAATAACCTTTGAAATTTTTTATATTGAATATAATCATAACTTCCAAATTACCAAAATATATATATAATAGAATTTGAAAACATGTTTTTATTTGTTAAATTCAAACCAAAGCTTTTCTATTTACAATATATACACATATATATACATTATAAATAGAAAACATTTTATTAGCTTTAAAAGATAAAATTCACCAATTAAATATTTATAAAAGAAGATTATTAAATTAATTTAAATGATTATTAACAAAGATTATTAAATAAATATTACCCAAAATTCCGGGTCATCATAGATTTTGCAAGAAAGCTCATCGTGAGCTCGCTCAGTGGCCAGAGCAACGTCGAACTCGGTGCTACACGGGCCAAGAAAACCTCCCCTAAATGCATGATGAACGCAACCTATCCATGCTTCCAAATGACGATGATAAGAAAGATCAACCGTTGGATTTGTAGATTGCATTGCGCTCTATGATTTCCTAGTTGAGAGTTTTAGAAAAAAGTCGATGGATGGAGTGAAAATGAGGGGGAAAGGATGGACGTTTAAGGCCATTGAAATAGATGGGAACGACGACTATAGTTTTAGGGCTAGGGTTTTTACTGTGCGCGTATATATAAGTGTGCAAACCTATTATTTTATTATTATTTTCAACTTTATCCAAATGAACTCTAAACGAAGCACGCTGCCTGGTGTTTATAAAGTTTTACTACTATTTCGAACACAACGGAACATGTTTTGAGGCCCAATTCGATCGTATATGGAAGATTGATTTTTGAATCCAATTAAAATATTAAATTTTCGATATTAATTTCAGCGCTTTTTATCCCGTATGATCAAACAATAACCCTAAACACTACGAAATTTGAAATCCGATAATAATGCACTATTACAAACCCAATGGAACTTATTTCATTGAAATCCGAGACTATGCCCCGGATTGCTATTTTAACGTCTCAATTATAATACAAAATTTCTAATTTCCAATTATTCACTTTTGAATTCAATTATAAATATTAAAAATCTTCATTATCGTTTAAATAAAATTTACTCCGATTTCCAATATCATTTTCAATCATATTAAATTCAGAATTCAATTATTCAAATAATTTCCAATATAAAATTTAAACAATTTAATTGTTCAACATTCAACAATTTCAATATTAGATTTTAAAACAATTTTTAGTAATCAATTAATTATTTTATTTACATCTAATGAATTCAACATTTATTATTTAATCCAACTTTTGATTGTATACACATAAAATACATAGCATTACTTTTTAATACTTGTTATTACTTAAATCTTCGAAATTTGTTTATTTCAAAATTTTATTCAGGTTCAAATCTAATAACTTACATTCAAAATCATTAAATTTATTTTTTTAACAATTTTTATTTAATAATCAAATTAAATTAAGTTTTTTAAAATTGCTAAAAATACAGGTCGTTACACATGCACTGCCCTACGGGCTTACGATAGAGGAATACAGAGCATGGCGAGTATACACACAAGTGTGTACACCTATCGATCTTAGCACTATTAATGAAAGAATTTTTATATACACACACATAGCTCAGAAAACTGAAGCCAGATATACCATTCATGGACTGCCTTGTAGGCCTATGTGAGAAGAGTATATATAGTGTGGCGAGTTTACACATTAGTGTGTACACTTATCGACTATAGGTGTTAATAAAATATATACATATATACAAAATTCTTTTTTTTGAAGAGAGAGTTTTGCAACATCATATTAACACCACTTTTCTTAGAAGATTTGAAATGTTGTCGCCTTTGCTTTAAATCAATCACTCATTAAATGAAGATTTCAATTAGGATATACTTCATAATTAACACCCATGAACCTTCCTATATACTAGTTAAACCATCGTTACTTATAATCAAACTTTATTTTATTTTTTTTGAGACAAATAAGTTTTCAAAAATTTCAATTTAAGAACTGAAAACCTATACTTATCCTATAGTGTTTCTTTAAAAAAAATCAAAATGCTAAAAAGAAATTTTGTTTTGAAATTTTTTATTTTTGTTCCTTTTGTTTTGGAAAGAAAATGCAAAAAATAAACCATGAAAAATAAAAACGAACATGGGACTCTCCCCGCACTTGATTTTGACTATGTCCCCACAGTCAGCCCAAGTGAAAGGAGAAAATAAAAATAAAAATATGACTTATATTTACATGAAAATGAAGGCTTATTACAAAGACCTAGTTTTTCGTCGTTCGAAATTAGAATATTTAATTGATTTTAAATATTCAAAAGTTAATTTTGTAAGTTAAATAACTTGTATTTCGAATATAGTGATTTATTTGATAATTAAATTGTTTAATTTCATATTTGAAATTATGGAAATAATTGAATGTGGAATTTAATATAAGTGAAAACAATTTACAAAGTTGATTTAAAATATATTTGAATTAGAATGAAGTTAGTAAACTTTTAATTTTGGTTTAAAAGTGATTTACATGAAACTGGAATTTATTTAATTTAATTAACGTGTAAAAATAGTCATTTTTGACACTATCTCGGATTTTGACGAAACATGTTTCATCAGATTAGTAATAATGAATTATAGTATGCTGTCAAATTTTGTGTCGATTGGACTTACCGTTTGATCATGCGAGTTCGAAATGCATAGAAATCAATTAAAAGGAATTAATTAAAAAAAATCAATTTCAAAAATCTATCTTCTTTATATGATGTAATTGGCCTCCGATACATATTCCATTGTGTTCGAAATAGAGGTAAAACATTAGAAATGCCAGGTGACATGTAACAACCCGTACATTTTCGATAATTAAATTTGTTAATTTAATAGATTTTAGTAATTTAATATTGAGAGAAATATGAATTTATACAGTATTAATCAAATAATAACTAAATAAATGTAAGGTAACAATGTCAATTAAATTTAATTATTAATAACTTGAAAGGAATTCCAACCAATTGAATTTATGTAAATGTTATAACTTGGTTATAAGCTTAATATAAGAAAACCAATGTAAATGTTTTATTATGTAATGAAATGGTATAATAAATGGTGATTGAATAGAATTAGAGTTATTGTAACGTTAATTGTAAATAGTGAACATATAAATGTGATTAAAAGTTAATGTTGACAATTATCATATATTACCTATTTATTTGATCTATTAAACTTAATTTAAAATCAATTAAGTGAATAGAATTAAATGTTACACTTACGTGATTTAATACGATAACTAAAAGTATGGATGTAGTAAAATAAATAGAAATGTAAATTTACTCATAAGGTAATAATTGAGTTAATAAAAGAATGAAACTAAGATAAATAATTAATTGGGTTTAATTGACGTGTAAATTTGAAAAAATACGATATAATGAAAATATAATAGTTAATACAAATAAAAGATGGAAATTGGAATATACTAATGTAATGAAATGTAAAAAAATGTTAACAGGGTTACTGAGTAATAGTGGATTCAGTATAAAGATTGAAATTGAATCAAATCAACTTATTGGAATTAGTTATAATTAACTGGATTTAATTACCGTGAAAATGAACGCTGTAATTAGTGTAATAATTAACATTAAATTGATGTGTAAACTTGTTCTGGATTATTATAAATGTCTAAGTAATCAAAAATGATGAAATTTGTTGCTTATTAAATTGGAAATAAAAATGTGATTTAATTAGTTTAATATTAATTTATTTAATTAACGTGAAAATAGCCATTTTGGTAACTGTCTCGCATTTCGACAAAACCAGTTTTATTGGATCCGTAACAGTGAACTATTGTAGGATTTCTAGTTTCGTAGCGATCGGACTTGCCATTTGATCATACAGACTCGAAACGCCTAGAAATCAATTAAATTAAAATCAATTTGAAGTTAGCTGATTTTAACATAACTTCTTCATACGATTGAATTAGGGCCTGAAACCTATTCCATTGGGTTTAAAAATATTGAAAACATCTATTTTGCTATATGGGTTGACCCATTTTCGTTCCGGAGGCAGAACGAGCTTTCAGGTCATTTATTGTTCCAATCCAAATCAATCTGGTCCATTCATTCTATTATTCTGATATGCCTATAAATACCTTGTTATAAACCCTAATTATTTCTTATTTCTCATTGACCTTTATGCTCCTATCCTCCTCAATGACAGAAACAGATTCAAAATCCAAACCCCCAAATTCAATTTCAAAACAAAATCCAAAATTAAACTCCTCTAAACTATGTCAAATTATATATCAGTTTGAAGCTCTCGACGAGCGTAATTCATTGGTGTGGTTCGTTTTTCAATTTAAATTACCATTTGTCCAGAATTTGCAAATAAATTCTGGCCATCCATATTGGCTTTTGGATGATCCAACGGTGGATTTTCACCCGGTCGACGATCGGGAGGTGGTGATGAGAAGTTGACATCGAGCAGCACCCATCGGCACCATTCGCTCGTCCTCAGGTGGTTAAAAATGCCAGGAAATTCAAGAATATGCGACGACGGCGGCTTCCATCGGAGTGCACCGAAACTAGGCGCGAGCGTTAGGAAGGGTCGGCCGTAAATGGTTAGCATGGTGGTGTGTCCAGATCTCAACGGAGAAGAGAGTAGTAGTGTGCGTTGAATGACTTTGTAGTGGCAGCACTAGGGTTTCGAACACGAGGGTTACTGGGTCATGCGTGTGGAGGAAGGGTAAGTGCTGACGTGTGGTTTTAGGTGATTTCTTTTTTATTTTATTTCATTTAAATTTAATTTTCAACTCATTCTAACATCAATAACTTTTACATACAAGGTCCAATTCATGCATGGTTTGTTTTGGCAGGATCGTATCGAAATTTCGAACATTTTGACGTAGGTTTGGATAAATTTTGAGATCGTTTGAATTTGGGCTCCAAATTGGTTTTAAATTCAATTTAAATTCAAAGATGAGTGTTTTAACACACTCACAATTTCTAAAACTTATGTTTGTTAAATTAAATTTATGATTTGACTAAAAGTTTATTTAAGGTTGTTTGGTATATTTAAATCGTCGTCTTAGTTAATTTGAATTTATTTGAATTAAATCGTTATTTAATTTATTATTGAATTTAAATTGCCAGTTAAATGCTCGTTATTGATTTTCAATTATTTATTGATGTTTATTGATCGATCTGGATGATGATAATGATGGATGATTAATTGTTGATATTGGATGAATGGATGTTGAATTTTATATCGTTATAATACAGCAAGTTCACTATGGGTTGAAATGATACATACCCGAACGATCTTATAGATTAGGGGAAAATCGTTATGGGTTGAAATGATGCACCCGAACGGTTTTCATTGATTTGAGATGTTGATTTTTGGTACTGGTTGAATGATGTATATATCCATATAAATTCTTGAATTTGGATTATGTGTTGGAATTGAATTATTTAAAAGGTTTAAGTTAAGCTTTGAATTTTTCTAATTAAAGTGGTTAAGGTTGATATTTCGAATTATTTGAAATCTTATAATAATTATATTCGCGTTGTACACTTGATAGGAGATGGAAAATCCTGTAAGATCTCTGAAGTCATTGCACTCACATTTTATTTTAGATAAATTTGACTTACGTATGATCTTTCAATTCCAGCTCGAATGTTTGGTTTTCATTATGCTCTGATCAATCTGAGCTTTTTCATTGTATTAAAGACCATTTTATTTTCTGAAGGACGAAGACGAAGATTTAGTATATTATTACTATTTATTATTATTATTCCACTACTTCCTGTGTTCCACTGCATTATTTGTTTATTTCCTGATGTATGTATAACTCTAATTTGAATTGTAAAAGTGTAATCAAATGTCATTTGTAAAACAGCTTCATGAACTATTTATTTGATTATTATATTTTGTCATTCCGGTGCGAGATTCTGTGTTTTATTTTCTCCTTCTTTTCTATTATTTTCTTATTTTTCCATTAACAATCCTCTCTTTTGAATCGTTTGAACTAGACATGTGTGGTTTATTGTCGATTTAAACCGTCCAAAAAAGTGGGTCGTTACATGGCATGCCTTGATTGGAGATTAGAAATATTTTGCGTGAATAGAGTTTTAAAACATTGTCTATTCATTTGCAAACCCTAGAGAGGAAACCCAAGTCGCTGTTTTCTTTTCAATGGCCAGGAATTTTCGAAACTTCTTCCTTCATTATCTCTCAACCCACAAACAATTAACAAAATATCCCAAATACAAAGTTGTAGAGCACATCGAGATCGACAAATCCAACAGTGGATATTGAAAGTGGACCTCGTGGTGGCCTAGATCTGGTCGCGTTTGTGCAAGCTTCGAATGGGTTTTTCCGGCAACCAGTGGCACATGGTGGGGTCGTGTATGGCGTGAGAGTGGCGCATGTGTAGGTAAAGGCAGTAGTGATATCAGATCATCATCTTGATCGGTGAGATGGGAGCGGCAATCGAGGGTAGTTCATCGCGTTGGGTTCGACGTCAAGCTTGGGTTACGTGAATGAAGGGAGGAAGATGATTAAGTAAATTAATAACGTTAATTTATTTAATTAATGTTGTTGGTTAGTTATATTTTAATTCGTGTAACTTATAAAATGCATAACTATTTTATACGAGGTCCAAATCGAACGAAATAAGCGGCGTTGGGTTCGTATCCGCAAATACTACATTATAGAGCTGGTTTGGACAAATTTGGAGCTATCAGCAATTTTGGATTAATTTAAACGCTCATTTAATTTTAATCCAAACGAATCGCTATTGCGACGACTGCAACTAAAGTGAGTAAAACACAACACACTCTTTCTGGCCTGCTAATATTTTATATAAGTGAGAATATTTTTATTGTTCTTTTTTGATGACTATTTGGATGTATATATTTATGTGTGTGTATATTGGCTGGTTGGACATATTCGCACATACTTTAGTGGATGAGACCCTATACGTTCACATGTATGAGCGGATGACTCTTTGTATGCGCGTCCATCACGAAGCAGACATTGTACATTTTTCTCGTATGTTGTATTTGTTGCAGGTTATAAATTGGAGGGATCCAATAGGATTCCTCACTGTTATTGATTATTTATTTACGCATATTTGTTTATAGTCGTAACATGTGATTTGTGCTATAGGGAAACAGATTGGAGGGATCCAACTGGATTCCTTATTATTGTTGATTATCGTTCATATATGTGTGATATATGATATGTTTGGATGCCATGTTTATTGAAATGGATGTTCATACCCTTGTTTAGTGCTTAAGCGACATTGGGCCATGTTTTCAGTGTTTTCGAAATGTTTTGAAAGTGATTTCAAGTGATTTTGAAGTATTTATTTTTATAATTATTTTTGAATTATGAAAACGTAACGACCTGGAATTTTGGATATTTGAAATTAGAGTATTTAATAGATTTTAAATATTTAAAAGCTATTTTTTAACTTGAATTTCAAATGTAACTGTTTATTTGATAATTAAATTATTGTATTTAATAATTGGAAATAGGGTAAAATATTGAATCTTGGTTTTTGAGCTTGTTAAAAATAATTGGAAGGCTTATAAAATTTATATTGATAATACTGAAGATAATAAAATTTTTAAAAATGAAGTTAAAAGTGATTTGTTCAGTTTTGAAAATATATTGTTTATTGACATTTAAAAATAGCCTTTCAATGCACAGTCTCGAAATTCGTTGAAACTAGTTACATTGGATCCGTAGTAGTGTATTATTATTGGATTTCAAATTTTGCAGTGTTTGAAGTTATCATGTGGCTGTACGGTATATAAACACACTGAAATCTATATCGAGAATTCAGTATAATAATTGGGTCCAAAAAGCTATCTCGTCCATATGATCGTATTAGGACTCGAAAACTTTTCCATTGCGTTCGAGATAGGGGTATAACATTATGAATGCATAATGGCACGCTTTGGTAGGAGGTTGAAATTTTAAGTTATGGAATCGAGACGATTTGAATTCAAATAAGGTATGTTTATTTCTTTTGATTGATGTTATATTCGCATCAGAGCTTTTCTTTTCTCCCCACATCATTGTACACCATCACTATATCAAGTTGATTTGAGCACGATAATGTCTCCTTGTGCTTTTTCCCCGTTCTCCTTTTTAAACGCAAATAGTTTCTAAACTTTTCAAAATCAAAAATGGCCGAGCTCGAATCAGTTAAATATTCTTCCATTTCCTTTCCATTTTCTCATTTCCAGTTCAAAGAAAGAATCAATCAAAATCAAAATTGTGCCTTCACTTCCTAATCAAGGAAAGGGTTCTCGAGGACGCTTGTTTTGCTAGGGGTTGCATCGGTTTCAAGCCAATGGGTTTGGGTCGAGTGCGACATGATTGAGGGAAGGGTGACTGTCAGGTCGGTCGACGTCGATTTGAAGAGGGTGATGAGCATAAGAGGAAGGGTTCCAGTAGTGGAGGAGATGAAGTCGCGTATGAGGTGGATTGCGAAGTCAACTCAAAGTGGAAGCTAAGGGTTTGGTGATGAAGTGTTCGAGCGACAGCGAGCTCGCACGCTTGGCGACGAGTTGGTTATAGGGACATGGTGGTGGTCAGTAAGGATCAAAGGAGGAGCAAAACGTCATTGGGTGGCCTGGGTTTGCATTTTTGCAGTAAGGTATAGAGTAATTTCATTTTTATTTGAATTTGATATAGATATGCATATAGGTTAGGAGAAACAGAGTGCAGAAAAAAAGAAAATCTTCGCCGGTAAATGATTAGTTTGAATTAAATAACTAGGGCGTTAATTTAAATTGAAATCGTAATTTATATTTATCCGAATTTGCTTATACAAGGTTAGAACCAAGCACGTTATGTGCAATAAAAATCAAATGGGAACGATCAACAAATTCAAAAATAAAGGTGAGTTCACCTCATTCAAATTTGGATTGTTGGTAAATTTTTAATAGTTAAAATTAATTATGGATTGATTGTTGAATTGATAAATATTTATCAGTTGAATGTGATGTTATACTTAGTATACGTATATATATATATATATATATATATATATATATTGGAGTGATGGATATTTCCGCAATATGTGGCAGATGAGACCTTATGCTCCCCGCATAATAGCGGATGACCATATATACTGTGATATCCCCCTCGAAGTGGGATTGGTATTTTTATATTGCGCCAACATCTGTGAATGTAGGGAAACAGGTTGGAGGGATCCAATTGAAACCTCAAAAATGTGGAATTTATATCATATTCGGTGATATGATTTATTTTGAATAATCTGTGATAGACTATATTAAAAATTGAAATTATTGAATGCTATTGTATTGTTAGATATATTTTGGCATTTTAAGATATCGATAACATAAAAAATTAGATTTCTGAAGGAAAATAAAAAGTAAATTTTTAAGTGAAATATTTATAGTAAGGTTGGATAAATTAAAAGAATGAATTTGGGAAAAAGGTTAGATTTTAATATCCTATTAAATAAATTCCGAGCATGAAACAATAGAGATTTTGAATAAATGGAAAAAAGAGGGTTTTAAGGACTTAAGTGTTATTTAAGTATAAAAGAATTTATTTTTAAATTTAATATTTAAATGATTTGGAAGGGACTAAATGGTGAATTTTGAAAATAAATATGAAATTGACGTTCTGGATTTAAACAAGATTTTAAATCATAAAAGAGAGGAAACCTGAAATTAGGAGATTTTGGTATAAATTTTGGTAAATCAAGAAGTAAATTTTTTAAAATGGAATTTAATTCAGGGAATCGATTTGAAAAATCGATCAAGTGTGTGAGATGGTGATTTACAAGGGAAAATGAGACTATGGGATTTATAATTGGGTTTATAAATAAAGTGAAACATTTATCAGTGGATAATTTGAATCTATAAATTCGAGGTGGGAATTTATAAGGAGATGGTAATTCAATTTAAAATTAAATAGCGGATTTATTTTTAAAAATGTGAAAAAAGAAATTTATGGGTTTGGAACGTAAATTTAAACTAGAGATAAGTCGAGAAGGATTTATGAATAATTAGAATGGCTATATTGAAGTGGAAAAATGTATTTTTCTAAAAAGTCAAGTATATTTTAAAGGGAAGATTTTTAAGAACTTATTTGAAAATTTAAAAGTGTTTAAAAAGATAATGTTTTTAGAAAAATTTATTATTTAATTATTTAAAATTATTAAAGTAAACATTAATTAAGTTAGTTATAGTAGTTAATTATTATTAAAGGTTAAATCAGTATTATAATTTTAAAAAGGATAATTATTCAATATTAATATTTTATATAATAACTTTTATTTTAAAAGTATTTTTTGGCTAAGGTTTCTACTTGGAGAATTATTATAGAATTGCATAAGTACTATTTGAATAAAGTGATTTAAGTAGCTTTATTTTAAATATTTTTAAGTGTATATTTTTGGATAAAGAGATTTATGTATTTGAAATTCAATTTAAAGGAGATTTAAGAGTTTTTAGTGGAAAATTGATATTTGGTTGAATTGATTGTTTAATTTGATAGTTAAATAACTGATTATCAAGTCTGGACCCAATATAACTTTGGAAATATCTAGCAGAGGTACGGGAATTATATGGTACAGTTGCCGTTCGAGGTGCTATACTGCACGTATAAACTCGTTCATTCTTCTAGGACGTTGATAGGGAAATATATCCATTAACGGTTAGGAGGTGATCTCCAATCTTATCTACGTCTATTTATTTCCTAGAGAACCAGAATTGAGTTTATCGAGAAATATTGAATGTTGTTTCAAAGCGACCTAGATTGGTTTGGTGATCCGAAAACCACTTCGATCCAACGGGTACGTTTTCGAGATGAAGACAAGATCTTGGAGTCGAAGATGGAGCAGTGAAGTGCAAGGCTAATGGCTACTAATTCTGAGGGTGATTCCAAAACAGATGTAGTTGGAATAGTGCCTTTGGTTTCGTTCGGATCGGGAACAGACTTGTATGGATGAATGCTTTCAGAACATTGTCATTAGAGAACAATAAGCATTTTAAGTGAATTTCCTAAAAAGTTAATGCTTATCTTCGAGCCTCATCAACCGAGAACGAATGAAAATCAGGGGAGAGGCAACAAGGCTAAGTGGGTCACACCTAAGTAGGATATGTCTACCACCTTTCTGGATAACCTCAGATATTATCACTATATGTGAAGGGAGCTCAGAGAAGGGTGGGAATACCCAGGGTGATAGCATATTTGGTCTATTCAGGTTAGGAATAATAAGGTGTTGTGTAGTAGGGATCCCGGAGTGGTCCTCGGTACGGTATTTCTAGACAGGTACCGTGACAGGTGGTAACCCAATGCCTAGCCATTAGTTGGAATCCATTCTCTAATACGCGCCCTTACAGTTCGATTATAGAGCCTAGTATTACTGGAATTTAATTAATGCAACAATTTCAGCTATTTAAATAAGTATTTGTGCTTAGACACTATTATAATATCAGAGGATTATGATATAAAATGTTTTGGTTATCGTAAGGTAAAAATCTGATATGTTTATTTATGGCATGGTCTTACAAGATACTTTTTATTTTCAAAGGATATTGGAACTTTAATAATTCAAATTAAGTATGTTTCCTCACATTGGTTTTCCAGACTAACTCGGATGTTATTTTATTATAATGCTCGGGTCAGACCGAGTGTTGCAGATACAAGATAGAATGTTATAGAGCTCAGGAGGCAAGCAGGTGGCAAAGGCGTAGCACATGTACTTGGCTTTGTTCCGCTGTGTATGGTATGCGGTGTATTCAGTTTTGTGAGGACAAGTTATTATAACTATCCAATATTGTGTTATTGATTGTGTTGTACTCAGATGATGTAATGTATAGAAAAAGTTATTGTTTCCTTTTCATAAAGATCAGTTATTATCTATTATATATTGTCACGCTGCTATTGTGAGATTCTGATGTAGTTTTCTATTTTCTTCTTCTACCTCTTTCTTCTTTTCCCTAACGATCAGGTATTTCCGAAATTCGATTTTTCGACATGTAATATAGTGGATGTATTGATGTCGATTTTCGAACGGCGAAATTCCGAGCCGTTACACTTGGTATCAGAGCTAAAGGTTTTGTGAGAACCTTGGCTCTGGCGGGGGTTACTTATTAAAGATAGGGTTAGTAGTACTCTAGAATGAGTCGACAGTATTAATAGATATGAGAGCATATTTGTTGTTGAATAAAAAAAAATTTATATTGTGTTAATTGATTTGCTGAGTGTCTTATGGATTCTGGTCAATACGAGTAATTAACGTATTGATAGAGATCTCTAAACACTTGAATAGAGCAATTCGACACAGTATTGCTTTAAGAATAGGGAAAATGAAATATTTTTTCCCAAATTATTTTTACCTATAAAGGGAATAATTTTTTAGAAACTATTACATTTATATATGGTTGCTAGGTTGTTAGGAAATGACGATATTAAATTATTATCATTGTTGTTATGGTAATTGAAATAAAAGTTAGATATTATAACCAAAAGTTAAGAAATAAATTCATACAACAAAATGGAGTTTGTTAATATGAATTTATAAATGTGATTTAGAATTTGAAAAGAAATAATACTTCAGAGAAATATTTAAATATAGATTTAAAGGATTTAAAATTTGGAAATTCGAGAATTTAAAATTCTATTGGTTTTGAAAGTGTTTTTCAAAGTGATGAAAAGAATAATGATACTATTTGGAAATATTTTTGGATTGGAATGAAATATATTAATAATCAGACTAAAAATATTTGAAAATGTTTTTAAAATAAGTAAAAGCACCGAACTCACTTCGATCGCTGGGTAATAATTTTGATGAATGATCGCGACATCGTCGGTGTTCATTTTCAAGTTTTCAAATGAGGAATTGCTACCTGAATATTTGGAATTGAAATTTGTTTGCAAAATTGGTTTTGTAATGGAAAAGGGATAATTTGATATACAAATGAATTATGTATATGTGGTTGATTTCAAAAAGGATTTTAAAATACTTAAGAAATTTTTTAAACTCTAGGAGTTATTTAAAAATGTTTATAGAATATAAATGAGTTTGGGAACTTATAAAATTTGAAATTTTTAGAATAAAATTTAACTTGAGAAGAGCTAAATTAAAGTAAGTGTGAAAACTAAATAAGTTAGAGAAGTAAACCAATTAAATGAAGTGAATTAAAGAAAATTGGTGAATAGAATTTAGTAAGTTGATAACTTAAGAAATTATGAAATCTCATTTTGTAGAGTGAGATTTGACTTGGATTAAGTTAAATAAAAATGAATTTTGAGGAAAAAGTCCAAGTAGACTAAATGAAATGGCCATTGAAATAAATTGTATTAAGTTGTAATAAATTAGTAAATGAGCTAATTAATTTAATTTGTGATAAATGGAATTGAAATTTGATATTGGAATGATACTTAATCGAAATAAAGTAAAACTGAAAATTAGTTCGAGCGGACCAAGTAAATACAAAGTTGGAAATAAGATTTGGTTGAGATTAGAAAAAAAAATAAGTGAATAAGTAATTAGTTAATTAAATATGGTTGAGATATGGCTGATAAAATTCAATATTAAAGATTTAGAAGACAAATTGAATTCAAATGGGATTGAAATTTAACTTTTGAATAAAAATGGATATAAACCAAAGTGATAAAGCGGAATAATTATAATAAACTTAAGAAATTTGAAGGAGAAATTCTTAAGTAAAATGGGTATTGGGAAAATATATTGAGAAGTATGTGAATGAAGATTTAATGAAAGTTGTGGAAAAGGGATATTTGTGAATAAGTGGATGGAAATCAAGATAAATGTGAATAAAAAGAAAATTGATATAACTAAAAATCAATTAAGATTAATATGTAGGATGTACGTATATCATTTTATTCACATAACGGTTTGATCCAGATTCGAGCATAGAATTTTGAGATAGTTATATCGATCCGAGTTGGGATTTTTCACTTGATTTTCGACGGCGAATCCTGAATATGGATTTTTGATTAATTCTAGATTTCTTTTTTGTAGTTTATGCTATGCAAGGAGAATGGTGGTTTCTGATCAAGAAACCAGATCTCAATCTGCACCAGAGATTCGTGTGAACGATACTAGTTCGGAGGTGAAATTGTGTGATTGAATGAGCGACCAAAAATTGATACTGCGTACGGATGATATATGTACATCGTACAACTTAAGTAAAGCAAATATTGAAAATTTTGAACGGAAATAAGTAAAAATAATTTTGAATTGAATGATCAGGTATGATTGGTAAGTAAGATTCAGGTAATTAAAAGCAAAGGATAAATTGATGTTTTCGATTTCAGAAGATAAATTTGATTGCCCGACAAAAAGGTATGTGTTTAAATTACCGTATGAAATTTGATGGTTTACTGATCTAGCCACTTGGTTTTTGTTATCTTTTGATTATTTTGGGGGCCATAGAGGCAATTTTGTAGTTGTTTCAAGCTAGCCGCACAAAGGAGACACTAGCGAAATTTTTCAGAAATTTAAGGGGTTAGGAAAAAATTTGAGAAGATTTTGATAATTTAAAATTTTGGTTTTAATTTATAATTTGAATGGTTGAGTAAATAATACTGATTAGGGCTATGGATGGGTTTGGAAAGTTAGTAAGAGTGATAGTGTGTCTTAAATAAAATTGGGAAGTTGTTTGAGACTGTGTAGGTTTGGAAATGAGTTATTGGGTTTTGGACCATTCATCTTACCTAGAAATTTCGAGGACGATATTCTTATAAGGGGGAAAGAATATAACGACCCGAAATTTTGGCTATTTGAAATTGGAGTATTTAATAGATTTTAAATATTTAAAAGTTAGTTTTTAACTTGAATTTCAAATGTGACTATTTATTTGATAATTAAATTATTTAATTTAATAATTGAAAATTGGGTAAAATATTGTATCTTGGTTTTTAAGCTAATTAAAAATAATTTGAAGGCTTATAAAATTTATATTGATAATACTGAAGATAATAAAAATTTTAAAAGTGAATTTAAAAGTGCTTTGTTCAGTTTTGAAAATATATTGTTTAAATTGACCTTTAGAAACAGCCTTCCGAGGCGTAGTCTTGGAATTCGACGAAACCTACTCCATTAGATCCGTAATAGTGTATTATTATTGAATTTCATATTTCATAGAATTTGGAATTATTGTGTGGACGTACGGCATATAAACGCACTGAAATTTATATCGAGAACTCAGTATAATAATTGGGTCCAAAAAGCTATCTCCTTCATATGATCGAATTAGAACTCTAAACATTTTCCATTGCATTCAAGATTGGGGTATAACGTTATGAACGTCTAGCGGCATGCCTCGATAAGAGGTAGAAATTTTAAGCTACGGAATTGAAATGATTTAAATTCAAATAAGGTATATTTATTTCTATTGGTTGATGTTATATTCACATCAGGGCTTTTCATTTCTCTTCACATCACTTTACACCATCATAGTAGCAACTTGATTCGAGCACGATAATTTATCCTCGTGCTTTTTCCCCAGTTCTTTTTTTTAAACGCGAAAAGTTTCAGAAATTTTCAAAATCAAAAATGGCCAAGCTCGAATCAGTTAAATATTCTTCCATTCCCTTTCCATTTTCTCGTTTCCAGTTCAAAGAAAGAATCAATCAAAATCAAAATCGTGCCTTCCCTTCCTAATCTAGGAAAGGATTCTCGAGGCCGTGTGTTTTGCTGGGGGTTGCATCCGCTTCAAGCCGATGGGTTCGGGTTAAATGCGACGCGATTGAGGGAACGGTGACTATCAGGTCGGTCGGCATCGATTTGGGGAGGGTGATGAGCACAAGAGGAGGGGTGCTGGTAGTGGAGGAGGTGAAGTCGCATACGAGGTGGGTTGCGAAGTCGACTCACAGTGGAAGCTGGGGGTTTCGATGATGGAGCGGTCGAGCAACGGCGAGCTCGCATGCGTGGCGGCGAGATGGTGATGGGGCCGTGGTGGCGGTCAGTGAGGGTCAGAGGAGGAGAAAAACGTCATTGGCTGGCCTAGGTTTGCATTTTTGTAGTAAGATATAGGGTAATTGCATTTTTATTTGAATTTGACATAGATATGCATATGGGTTTGGAGAAACAGAGTACAGAAAAAAAAATCATCATTGGTGAAATGACCAGCAAATCCGTACCCCTTGAGTCAACACTAATCGACCTAAATCAACTCAAGTTGTACAGAAATACGAACCATTTGGGTTAAAGAAAAAGAGGAAGAAGAAAATAAAAATCAACAGTAGAATCTAACCATCGCAGCGGAATAAAATATAATAGATAATAAATAATCTTTACTCAAAGATCAAATATATCAGTTTATATATTACATCATCAGAGTACATCAATCTCAACCCAACATTAATAACATATAAATGGATACACAACAACTCAACACAGCGGAATATATAAATATGTGTGTGTGTGTGTGTGTGTGTATGTATGTATTTATATATATAATCAAGTACGGAAGTATGTATTGTCATCCTGCTCGTCTCCTGAGCTCCACACCATCATATCCTGTATCCTATAATACTCGGTCTGACCCGAGCATTATAGTTAAATAACACCCGAGTCAGTCTGGAAAATCACACCCAATTGATTATTAAAGTTTCAAAATCCTTTGAAAACAAAAGCATCTCATAAGACCACGCCACAAATAAACATGTCGGGTTTTTACCTTAAGATAGCTAAATCAATTTTTACTAAAATCCTCTGATATTATAATAGTGTCTATAGAAAGTAAAATAGAATCTAGCTGAAATGCTTGCATCTCACGTTTCAGCAATAGTTGGGCACAATCAAAACCGTACGGGCGCGTAGGGAAAATGGATTTCCAACTAATGGCTAGGCACTAGGGTACCACCTGTCACGGTACCTGGTCTAGATCAGCGTACCGAGGAGCCACCCTAACTCCCCTGCAACACAAGACCGGAACCATCCCTTACTGGATAGTCCCGAGCAAGATCACCCCGCGGTTGGTATCAGCAACCGCGCACTAAGCCGAAATAAAAGGGACATCTAGACAGGGATGACCTCACCCTCAAGTGGGGGCTACCTACGAAGCCTTGCTGCATAACCCCTGATTTTCAGCCATTCCCGGTTGTCGAGGCTTGAGGCTAAGCGCTACCTTTTTAGAACATATCCCTTAGAATGCCCATCGTCCACCTGACGATGTTTCAAAAGCATTCATCCATACAAGTCCGTCCCGGGTTCGAACGGAACCGAAGGCACTATTCCTACTACATCCATTTTGGAAATATCCTCAAGATTAGTAGCGACTAGTCCTTGCACTTCACTGCTCCAACTTTGAATCCAAAATCGTTTTTCACAAAAACGTATAAACCGGATCGAAGTGGTTTTCGAGAAATAAATCTCGATCCCGGTCTCTTCGAAACGATCAGCGCATTTGGCTAAATATTGATAGTCGGTGATGTAACTATCAATTAATATTCACAAACAACCATCCAACAATAAATAATTTTCCCCAAATTATTTATTTATCTTAAAATAATTTTGCAAGATATATTTTCACCTTCAAAACCCCTTTTTGAAAACAGTTCTCAAACTATCTTCCTTTTTTGAATAAATTTCCCAAATATTTTCTATTTCTTCTGAAATCACCAAGTACAACACTTAGATTTTAAAATGATTTAAAAACACTTTATTGAAAAATATGTTTAACATTTAATTTAGAAAAATTACTTTAATACTTAATTTAAAATAATACTCTAGAAATAATTAAAATAAGGTTACCTTATAACTATACATTAGATTTCTTCTTTAATCAAAATACCAAATCATTCTTTAAATAATTATTACGAAAATAGTTAAACAAAATGCTTGTTTTGGAATTTACTTTAAAAAATTTAAGTTAAAACTACTTCAATAATTGGTTAAAAATATATACTATATGAATATTTGAAAATAAGGCTACTTTATAAAATATAAAAACTAGATTTTCACCTTTAAAACAAAATACTAAGTCACTCTTTAAATAATTACTATCATAATAGATTAAAAGGAAATACGTACTTTAGAATTTAAATATTAGAAATAATAAATTTTCCAAAACTTGCTTTTCAAAACAACTTTAAAACTTTTAACTTATATTTAAAAATTTACTTTGAATACGTACTTGGTTATTCAGGGGGAATTTCCAATCTCAATCACTTAAATCAATTTTCCAAATTGATTCCCAATTCATTTCTTTTGAAATAAATTACTTTACTTTCTCGGTTCATTTCAAAAAAATTACTAGTTATGGATTTTATTATTGTTGTTATTATTTTTCGTTTGATTTCAAACCTTTTTAACTGGAATATACAAATTTCAGGTTTTTTTTCCATTTCTTCTTTATCCTCTTAAATTATTTAAATCTTAATTTTAAATAAATGTTTTGTTCTTTAAATAATAACGTTGAAGTTTAAAATTCATTAACTTTTTGTTTATACAAAATTTCCTTTCTACACTTAAGATTTATTTATTAAAAATTTAAAGTCACTTTATTTTCTTTTCCAGTTCATTCTGAAATTTATTCAAATTTTCTATAATTATTTTACTTAGAAATTCACTTCTTTAATTCCTTTCCAAAATCCAATTTATATATTTTTGGAAATTCATTATACCCGATTATATCCAATCGAACCATAGCATTCAATATTCCAATATAATTCATCATAGAATATCAAATAATCACAACAGAGAATATTGAATAATTTAAATAAATGTTGAGGGGTCCAGTTGGATCCCTCCAACATGTTTTCCCTGCATCCACAGACGTTAGCACAATATAAAATGCCAATTCCAAAATATACCATACTAAAGCACATCAATCAATTCAACCATTCAAACAATTATTTAAATTTAATCATTTAAATTTAAATTCAGCTGAGTGAGATTAACTCACCTTTGATTTTTGTTTGGCAATTATTCCATCCGGCTTGTTTCTTCACAATTCTTCACAATTTAAACCTTGTATAAACATTTTCATTTTATTAATATTTGAACTAATCGAAATATAAATTACCCTAGATTACGACCGAGGCCTACACGACCTCCTCCCTGACCTCACAGCCCACGGCATCGACACCCCGTCGCGCATCCCCTAAGTCCACACCCCATCTCGAGCGACGCCGAAACTTCCACTAGTTGAAACTGTCGCGCCCCAAATCCAAGCCCTATACATGATTCGCCGCCGCGGCGCATCCCTTCTCCCCTTCACATGAGCCGATCGATTCGATTTAATTGAAATTGAAAGATGAAAATGAAATCTCGGTTTTTGATTTTCACTTAAATGAAGATAACCGAGGTCTTATGTTTTCCCTTTTTTTCGTTTCCTACTGATTTGAAAGTGAAGCTTCGCCCTTTTTTTTATATACTGAATGCGTGAATTCATGAAGAAGGCTAGATTTTTTTTAAATGAAGGCATTAGCTTCTGAGGGAAGATGGAGTACGGGATGTGAATGAACGTTGGTTGGTGAAGGTTGTTTATACGAGAATATACTTATATAATTTTAATTGATTTTTCGATGAAAATTTTCAACGCGTTTATATATCGTACGCTCACACAACAACTTCAAATGCTACAAAATTTGAAATCCGATAATAATACACTATTACGGATCCAATGGAACTGGTTTCGTCAAATTCCGAGATTGTGCCTCGGAAGGCTATTTTTAAATTCAATTTAAACGGTATGAATTCCAAAACTGAACAAACCACCGTTAAATTCAATTTTAACACTTCTATTATTCTCAACACCGTCAATATAAATTTTACAAGCCTTCAAATTGTTTTTAACAGGCTTAAAGTTCCAGATTCAACATTTTACCCAATTTCAAATTATTTAATTCAATAATTTAATTATCAAATAAATTGTGATATTCGCAATTCAAGTCAAAATTACTCTATTGAATACTTAAAATCAATTAAATATCCCAATTTTAAGTGCTCGAAAATTTTGGGTCGTCACATTCCTCCCCCCTTAAAAGAATTTCGTCCCCGAAATTACTAGTTAGGAAGAATGGTCCAATACCCGTTTACTTTTTTCCTGAAACCAAACGGTTTCTAACAATTCAACATCTTACCAACTATCTTTTTTTATAAAAGACCCATTATTATTCTTATTAACTTTCCAAGCTTCTCCATATTTCGCAAATAACTTTACTTATTCAACTATTCAAATTATAATTCAAAACCAAGTTTAAAATTTTCAAAATTTCTCAAAAAATTTCTAACTGTCTAAATTCCCGAAATTTTTTGCCAGGTTCTCCTTTGCGTAGCTAGCTCGGTACAACTACAAAAGGCCTCTACGGGCTCCCAAATTCCCAAAGAAAACAAAAAGCCAAGTGGCTCGATCAAAAACCCAATCAAATTTCATAGAAACTTAAACACATACCTTTTGTTGGGCAATTCATATTTATCTTCTGAAATCAAAAATCAATTCTCTTTTCCCTTTATATTACCTGCATACCCTGCTTAGCACTAATATCCAATCACAATATTTCAAACATTTTTCTCGATTTCCTTACAAAATGTCAATATTTATTCATTCGAATATCAACTTAGAATATATTTGTAATATTCAATTTCCAATTAAGAATGCACCGTTCCTTACGTAAGTTAGTATAAGCATTTTATATGCTTCGTATGTTTATTCCCACTTTACCACTTTAGTTTATATCTAATTCTATTCAAATTGATTCTTTCGTATCCATATGAATTCAATTTATATTTAACTCTGAATATTGGAAATTTTATTTTCTATTATAACTAATTCATGTCATTATTTTAAATTAGTCACATTTATTAATTTATTTCAATTTGCAGTTTGAAATCGTTTTATCGTTAACAAAATTTTCAAAAATTTTCTAACTCCCAAAATTTCTGAAATTTTTTGGCAGAGTCTCCTTTGTACGGAGGAGCTTTTGCAATTTGACAAAAGATATAAATATATATACATCGACCCACACGGTCGGAAAAACCAAAAACAGTTCATATTTCCTATTTTTATTGCGTAGGCGTACCTTATTTAGCATTTTTAAGCAAGCAGCTTATTTATTTAGCAGATAACGCAATCAAATCCAGCCATACGGCTTCCAAGTACCTGTACTTACTCAACTAAAACATGTAAGTATGAAATATATGTGATTTAACAACATTTCACTTACTTGCAATAGTTAAAGCATATGAATTCTAAAAGAAATGCCCATTAAACACTTTTTATAAGCAATTTAAATATTCCAACATTAATTTTAATTGCTTACAACCAATCACATTTCGTTTCACTTAATCCGAATGGTTAGCAACTCACAAGCTTTTAATTTATTTTTAAGCAAAACGAACTCATATTTAATTCAATTGTTCTCAAAATCAATTTATTTTACTCCTATCAATTCATAGAATTTTAATTACTTCCATTTACATCCAATGACAATTTATTCTACGCAATTTGATGAGATCTATGTGAATAAATAAGTACTTATGTTTTATAACCAATTTAAATGGATTTCAACTCAATTTATACTTAATTCTATTCCATTTTTAAATTTATTCACAATCCATATATTCTCATTTTCATTGCATTTTAAATTTGAATACATTCACTTGCATTTCATTTTATTAACCAAACTAGTTTCATTATTCAAATAGGTTCCATTCAAAACCATTTGATCTAGCTCGACACATTCTATTTAAATTTCATTTACAATCCATTTATTTACATTTCATTCCATATTTGTTTATTCCAAACTATTTTATTTAGCTCGAAGGCAAACCAGGCTATTTCATTCAATAACCATTTCAATTTTATTCACAATCTATTCATTTGTGTTTCATTTCTTATCCACATTCACTTAAAACCATTCTATTTTCCTTATTGTCTCTAGTTATTCCAATTCCTTAACAATTTAAATGGTTTACAATTATTTAATTGAGAATTTCATTCCATTAAATATTATCGGTAACCCACTGAATTTTATTTCGATTAAAATTTATTTTCACTTGATTTAAATTCAACCCAATATCATTAAACTTAGTTTAAGTTGAATTCAATTCAACTCTCCTCCATCTATTCAGCTTAAGTCAATTTACTTCAATTTATTCAAATTTTATACTTAAGCTCAATTTCATCTTACAAGTAAACTCTCTCTTCTATTCAACTTAATTCTATCTCAATTAAATCTCATTTAAATGTACAATTTATTTTGATTAGTTATTATAAAATTTAACTTTCAGATTCAACTCGTTCAATTGATTACAAAGTCCTTTCCAATTTATTTCCACATATTTGGATTTTATTCGCAATACAAACCATTACTATTTTAATCCAATTTCATTTTCTTTTATTCGACACATTTCCAACTATATTTAATTTGCTAACACTTCAAGTCAAATTTTAAATAATAACACAAATTCTGAATCCACCATTTACTTTCAATTTACCCTCCAATTTATTAACCCACAATTCAATTACATTTACTTCACTATCGATCCAGGTCGAATTTGATTTATAACTTGAGTTTTATTTCCAAACTTCATCATAAACTCACAATTCAGCTTCTATTTAACTACATTAGGTTCCCATTACATATTTCATTATCTAATTTATTAACAAATTAGTTCTCCCTATTGATAATTCAATACTTGATTTTTAAATCTCAAAATCTCTTCATTAAATTTTCTTAAGTTCAATTTATTTTATAATTCAAGTTTTGATTTTTATTTTATTTTCCAATTCATCAAAAATATTTATTTTGGGTTTTCTATCCCACTTTTCAAATTTTATAAGTCACAACTTTTATTTACACAATTCCATCCATTATAGGCTTGAATATATTCTTCTTTTATTTTTAACTCAAGCCTTATGCTTATTTATAACCAAGCATATTTTTATTTCTATGGATTTCTAATTCTCTTATAAGTTATTCTAATTTATTTATTTCAATCCAATCCTTATTCAACTTATTTTCCATTATTCAGGTAAGAATCTAATTTCATTTCAATCTTATTTTAACTTGGATTTATTTAACTCAATTCGATTTCAACTTAATTCGAATAAAACTGGCTATTATTTTCAGCCTATTCAATTAATTTCAATCCAGTTAAATTTTATTTCCCAATCCAAGCTAATTTCATTTTAACCTTTCACTTTAAATTTAAATTTCCAACATTCAAAGCTTATATTTCCTTCCTGATTTAAAAAAAAATCATCTCAATTTATAAGCTTACAACCTATCTCATCAGGATTTTTAAACTCCCGGCTTTGGTTTCAAATCATTTTGAAATCTTCAACATCTCAAATCACATTTCTTAAAAGTTAAACCAATCCTGGTTTTATTCCCAACAAATTTCTTTTGAGACTTTCAAAAACAACTAAATTTTTCTGAACAAACCAATTTTTGGCAGCAATCCGTCACTTAGAAATTCGAAAATGAATATTGATGATGCGACCGTCATCATCAGAATTATTTCCCAATAATCCAAGTGATTTCAATGCTATATACTTTCAAAATCTATTTAAAACCAATTTCCCTTCAGAAATACCTTTAAAACAATAATGTTATTATTTATCTTCAAATACTTCGATAAACATTTCCAAAATCTCCGGGATTTAAATTTCCAAATCCTGCTTAAATCAATTTTAACTATAATTCATTTGCACAGCTTATGCTCTTACAAATTCTCATTTGACTATATTCCAATTTATAATTTACATTTATAATTCATATTTATGAATTTCATTTTATAATGAATTTATTCCCTTAAACTTTGGTTATATTTTCAATTTCTAGTTAAATTTCCACACAATGATGATAATAATTTAATATTATCATTTCTAACATCCAAGCAACCATATATTAGCTAAAATAATTTACAGAAAACTTTTCTTAATATTAAAATATATTTTTGGGTAAAATTATTCATTCACCCACATTTAATACAATACCATGTCAATTGTTCTATTCAAGTGTTTAGAAACCCCTTCGATACAGTTGTCCAGACTGTGCCGACGAAGGTTCAGATGCCACTCAACAAACCAATCAACACAATATTAAAATAATTTATATTCACTAACAAATAGGCACTCATATCTGTTAATACGCTCAAACTCATTCTAGAGTACTACAGATTCTATTTTAAATGAGTAATTCCCACCAGAGCCAAGGTTATCACCAACCCAAGCTCTGATACCAAGTGAAACGACCAGCAAATCCGTACCCCTTGAGTCAACACTAATCTACCTAAATCAACTCAAGTTGTATAGAAATACGAACCATTTGGGTTAAAGAAAAAGAGGTAGAAGAAGAAAATAAAAATCAATAGTAGAATCTAACCATCGTAGCGAAATAAAATATAATAGATAATAAATAATCTTTACTCAAAGATCAAATATATCAGTTTATATATTACATCATCAGAGTACATCAATCTCAGCTCAACATTAATAACATACAAATGGATACACAACAACTCAACATAGCGGAATATATTTATATATATATATATATAATCAAGTACGAGAGTACGTATTGTCATCCTGCTCGTCTCCTGAGCTCCACATCATCATATCCTATATCCTATAATACTCGGTCTGAACCGAGCATTACAGTTAAATAACACCCGAGTCAGTCTTGAATACCAGCGTGAGAAAATCACACCCAATTGATTATTAAAGTTTCAAAATCCTTTGAAAACAAAAGCATCTCGTCAGACCACGCCACAAATAAACATGTCGGGTTTTTACCTTACGATAGCTAAAACAATTTTTATTAAAATCCTCTGATATTATAATAGCGTCTATAGAAAGTAAAATAGAATCTAGCTGAAATGCTTGCATCTCACGTTTCAGCAATAGTTGGGCACAATCAAAACCGTACGGGCGCGTAGGGAAAATGGATTTCCAACTAATGGCTGGGCACTGGGGTACCACCTGTCACGGTACCTGGTCTAGATCAGCGTACCGAGGAGCCACCCTAACTCCCCTGCAATACAAGATCGGAACCATCCCTTACTGGACAGTCCCGAGCAAGATCACCCCGCGGTTGGGATCAGCAACCGTCCACTAAGCCGAAATAAAAGGGACATCTAGACAGGGATGACCTCACCCTCAAGTGGGGGCTACCCACGAAGCCTTACTGCATAACCCTGATTTTCAGCCATTCCTGGTTGTCGAGGCTTGAGGCTAAGCGTTACCTTTTTAGAACATATCCCTTAGAATGCCCATCGTCCACCTGACGATGTTTCGAAAGCATTCATCCATACAAGTCCGTCCCGGGTTCGAACGGAACCGAAGGCACTATTCCTACTACATCCATTTTGGAAATATCCTCAAGATTAGTAGCGACTAGTCCTTGCACTTCACTGCTCCAACTTCGAATCCAAAATCGTTTTTCACGAAAACGTACAAACCGGATCGAAGTGGTTTTCGAGAAATAAATCTCGATCCCAGTCTCTTCGAAACGATCAGCGCATTTGGCCAAATATTGATAGTCGGTGATGTAACTATCAATTAATATTCACAAACAACCATCCAACAATAAATAATTTTCCCCAAATTATTTATTTATCTCAAAATATCTTTGCAAGATATATTTTCACCTTGAAAACCCCTTTTTGAAAACAGTTCTCAAACTATCTTCCTTTTTTGAATAAATTTCCCAAATATTTTCTATTTCTTCTGAAATCACCAAGTACAACACTTAGATTTTAAAATGATTTAAAAACACTTTATTGAAAAATATATTCAACATTTAATTTAGGAAAATTACTTTAATACTTAATTTAAAATAATACTCTAGAAATAATTAAAATAAGGTTACCTTATAACTATACATTAGATTTCTTCTTTAATCAAAATACCAAATCATTCTTTAAATAATTATTACGAAAATAGATTAAACAAATTGCTTGTTTTGGAATTTACTTTAAAACATTTAAGTTAAAACTACTTCAATAATTGGTTAAAAATATATACTATATGAATATTTGAAAATAAGGTTACTTTATAAAATATAAAAACTAGATTTTCACCTTTAAAACAAAATACTAAGTCACTCTTTAAATAATTACTATCATAATAGATTAAAAGGAAATACGTACTTTAGAATTTAAATATTAGAAATAATAAATTTTCCAAAACTTGCTTTTCAAAACAACTTTAAAACTTTTAACTTATATTTAAAAATTTACTTTGAAAACGTACTTGGTTATTCAGGGGGAATTTCCAATCTCAATCACTTAAATCAATTTTCCAAACTGATTCCCAATTTATTTCTTTTGAAATAAATTTCTTTACTTTCTCAGTTCATTCCAAAAATTTCATTAATTATGGATTTTATTATTGTTGTTATTATTTTTCGTTTGATTTCAAACCTTTTTAACTGGAATATACAAATTTCAGGTTTTTTTTTATTTCTTCTTTATCCTCTTAAATTATTTAAATCTTAATTTTAAATAATTGTTTTGTTCTTTAAATTATAACGCTGAAGTTTAAAATTCATTAACTTTTTTTTTATCAAAATTTTCTTTCTATGCTCAAGATTTATTTCTTAAAAATTTAAAGTCACTTTATTTTCTTTTCCAGTTCATTCTTAAATTTATTCAAATTTTCTATAATTATTTTACTTACAAATTCACTTCTTTTAATTCCTTTCCAAAATCCAATATATATATTTTTGGTAATTCATTATACCCGATTATATCCAATCGAACTATAGCATTCAATATTCCAATATAATTCATCATAGAATATCAAATAATCACAACAGAGAATATTGAATAATTTAAATAAATGTTGAGGGGTCCAGTTGGATCCTTATAACCTGTTTTCCCCGCATCCATAGACGTTAGCACAATATAAAATGCCAATTCCAAAATATACCATACTAAAGCACATCAATCAATTCAACCATTCAAACAATTATTTAAATTTAATCATTTAAATTTAAATTTAAATTTAGCTGAGTGAGATTAGCTCACCTTTGATTTTTGTTTGGCAATTTATTCCATCCGCCTTGTTTCTTCACAATTCTTCACAATTTAAACCTTGTATAAACATTTTCATTTTTAATATTTGAACTAACCGAAATATAAATTACCATTTGTTAATTTAATTTAAAGTTAACAATTTGGTTTTAACTATAAATTTGGTTATAAATAAATTTTCTTTTAAATAAATATTTGAACTAATTGAAACATTACTTACCATTAAATAACTTAATTAACTAATTTTTTTTCTTAGCATACAACCCTATATTTATTTTAAATAAAACAATACCTCACTGCGTAACCAGATCGCCAACCCAGAACCCCTCATCCTTCTTCAAAACCGCGACAATACCCAAAGCCGTGCACGAATCCCCCCTCCAGTCGCTTCGCAACCCTAGATTACGACCGAGGCCTACACGACCTCCTCCCTGACCTCACAGCCCACGGCATCGACACCCCGTCACGCAGCCCCTAAGTCCACACCCCATCTCGAGCGGCGTCGAAACTTCCACTAGTTGAAACTGTCGCGCCCCAAATCCAAGCCCTACACTCGATTCGCCGCCGCCGCGCATCCCTTCTCCCCTTCACGCGAGTCGATCGATTCGATTTAATTGAAATTGAAAGATGAAAATGAAATCTCGGTTTTTGATTTTCACTTAAATGAAGATAACTGAGGCCTTATGTTTTTCCCTTTTTTTTTCGTTTCCTACTGATTTGAAAGTGGAGCTTCTCCCTTTTTTTTATATACTGAATGCGTGAATCCTTGAAGAAGGCTAGATTTTTTTTAAAATGAAGGCATTTGCTTCTGAGTGAAGATGGAGTACGGGATGTGAATGAACGTTGGTTGGTGAAGGTTGTTTATATGAGAATATACTTATATAATTTTAATTGAATTTTCGATGAAAATTTTCAACGCGTTTATATATCGTACGCTCACATAACAACTCCAAATGCTACGAAATTTAAAATCCGATAATAATACACTATTACGGATCCAATGGAACTGGTTTCGTCAAATTCTAAGACTGTGCCTTGGAAGGCTATTTTTAAATTCAATTTAAACGATATGAATTCCAAAACTGAACAAACCACCGTTAAATTCAATTTTAACACTTCTATTATTCTCAACACTATCAATATAAATTTTAGAAGCCTTCAAATTGTTTTTAACATGCTTAAAATTCCGAATTCAACATTTTACCAAATTTCAAATTATTTAATTCAATAATTTAATTATCAAATAAATTGTGATATTCGCAATTCAAGTCAAAATTACTCTATTGAATACTTAAAATCAATTAAATATCCCGATTTTAAGTGCTCGAAAATTTCGGGTCGTCACAATTGGTAAGTGGTTAGTTTGAATTAAATAACTAGGGGTTAATTTATATTGAAATCGTAATTTATATTTATCCGAATTTGCTTATACAAGGTCAAAACCAAGCACGATGTGTTCAAAAAAATCAAATGGGAACGATCAACAAATTTGAAAATAAACATGAGTTCACCTCGCTCAAATTTGGATTGCTGGTAAATTTTTAATACTTAAAATTAATTATGGATTGATTGTTGAATTGATAAATATTTATCAGTTGAATGTGATGTTATATATAGTAGTATGTATATATACTGGAGTGATGGATATTCCCACATTATATAGCAGATGGGACCCTATGCGTCCCGCATAATAGCGGATGACCCTATATACTACGACATTCCCCTCAAAGTGGGATTGGTATTTTTATATTGTGCCAACATCTGTGGATGCAGGGTAACAGGTTAGTGGGATCCAACTAGATTCCTCCAAAATATGGAATTTATTTCGTAGTTAGTGATGTGATTTATTTTGAATAATCTGTGATAGATTATAATGAAAATTGAAATTATTGAATGCTATGGTATCATTAGATATATTTTGGCATTATAAGATATCAATAACATAAAAAATTATACTTTTGAAGGAAAATAAAAAGTAAATTTTTAAGTGAAATATTTATTGTAAGGCTGGATAAATTAAAATAATTAATTTGAGAAAAAGGTTTGATTTTAAAGTCCTATTAAATAAATTCCGAGTATGGAAAAATAGAGATTTTGAATAAATGGAAAAAAAGAGTGTTTTTAAGGACTTAAGTGATATTATTCAAGTATAAAAGGAATTTATTTTTAGATTAAAGATTTAAATGATTTGGAAGGGAATAAAAGGGGAATTTCGAAAATAAATATAAATCGAAGATCCGAATTTAAACAAGGTTTTAAATCATTAAAGAGAGGAAACCAGAAATTAAGGGGTTTTGGTATAAATTTGGGTAAATCAAGAAGTAAATTTTTTTAAATGGAATTTAATTTAGGGAATCGATTTGAAAAATTGATCAAGTGTGTGGACAGTGATTTACAAGGGAAAATGAGACTATGGGATATAAAAACTGGGTTTAAATATGAAACATTTATCGGTGGATAATTTGAATTTATAAATTCACGATGGGAATTCATAAGGAGATTGGAATTCGTTTTAAAAATAAATAGCGGTTTTATTTTTAAAATTGTGGAAAAAGAAATTTACGGGGTTGGAACGTAAATTTTAAATTGGAGATAAATCGAGAAGGATTTACGAATAATCAGAATGGCTATATTGAAGTGGAAAAATGTATTTTTCTGAAAAGTCAAGTATATTTTAAGAGAAGATTTTTAATAACTTATTTGAAAATTTTGAAAGTGTCTAACAAGATAGTGTTTTTAGAAAATTTATTATTTAATTGTTTAAATTTTTTAAAGTAAACATTATTTAAGTTAGTTATAGTAGTTTATTATAACTAAAGGTTAAATCAGTATTATTATTCTAAAAAGGATAATTATTCAATATTAACATTTTATATAATAACTTTTATTTTAAAAGTAGTTTTTGGTTAAGGTTTTTACTTGGAGAATTATTATAGAATTTCATAAGTATTATTTGAATAAAGTGATTTAAGTAGCTTTATTTTAAATATTTTTAAGTGTATATTTTGGGATAAAGAAATTTATGTATTGTCAATTTAAAGGAGATTTAAGAGTTTCAGTGGAAAATAGATATTTTGTTGAATTGATTATTTAATTTGATATTTTAACAACCAATTATCAAATCTGGACCCAATATAACTTTGGAAATATCTAGCAGAGGTACGGGAATTATATGGTATAGTTATCGTTTGAGGTGTTATACTGCACGTATAAACTCATTCATTCTTCTAGGACTTTGATAGGGAAATCCATCCACTAATAGATAGGAGGCGATCTCTGATCTTATTTTGATCTTTTTATTTCCTAGAGAACCAGAATTGTGTTTACTAGGAAATATGAACGTTGTTTCGAAGAGATCGGGATCAGATTTGTGATCCAAAAACCACTTCGATCCATCAAGTATGTTTTTGAGATGAAGACAAGAGCTTGGAGTTGAAGATGGAGTAGTGAAGTTCAAGGGCCAATCACTACTAATCCTAAGGGTGATTCCAAAATGGATGCAGAAGGAATAGTGCCTTCGGTTCCGTTCGAACCAAGAACGGACTTGTATGGATGAATGCTTTTAGAACGGTGTCATTGGAGGACAATGACCATTCTAAGTGAATTTCCTAAAATGGTAACGCTTATCTTCAAGCCTCATCAATCTGGAATGATTGAAAATCAAGAGAGATGCAGTAAGGCTAAGTGGTTCGCACCGTAGTAGGATATGTCTATCACCTTTCTAGATAACCTCGGATATTATCACTACTTGTGAAGGGAGCTCAGAGAAGGGTGGGAACACCTGAGGGATAGCATATTTGGTCTATTTAGGTTTGAAATAGTTCGGTCTTGTGTAGCAGGGGATCCCGGAGTGGTCTTCGGTATGGTGTTTCTAGATGGTACCGTGATAGGTGGTACCCCAGTGCCTAGTCATTAGTTGGAATCCATTCTTCAATACGTGCCTTTACAGTTTTGGTTGTAGAGCCTAGTATTACTAGAATTTATTTAATGTAACAATTTTAGCTATTTGAATAAGTATCTGTACTTAGACACTATTATGATATCAAAGGATTTTGATATAAAATGTTTTGGTTATCGTAAGGAACAAACCCGGCATGTTTATTTATGGCATGGTCTTACGAGATACCTTTGATTTTCAAAGGATTTTGGAGCTTTAATAATTCAAATTGAGTGTGTTTCCTCACACTAGTTTTCCAAGCTGACTCGGGTGTTATTTTATTATAATGTTCGCGTCGGACCGAGTATTACAGATATAGGGTAGGATGCCATGAAGCTTAGGAGGTGAGCTGGTGGTGAAGACGTATCACACGTACTTAGCTTTATTCCACTGTTTATGATATGCGGTATATTCAGTTTTCTGAGGACAAGTTATTATAACTGTCCAATATTGTGTTATTGATTGTGTTGTACTCAGATGATGTAATGTATAGAAACAGTTATAGTTTCTTTTGTATACACATCAGTTGTTATCTATTACATATTGTTCCGCTACGATTGTGAGATTCTGATGTTGTTTTCTATTTTCTTCCTCTACTTCTTTCTTCTTTTTCCTAATGATCTGGTATTTCCGGCATTAGATTGTTTGGCAAGTAATACAGTGTACGTATTGATGTCGATTTTCGAATGTCGAAATTCCGGGCTGTTACAGAAAAGGAATTTATTTTAAATTAAAATGAAAGTATGGGTTTTGTTATTTTAAATATACAGTTTTCTGAATGTTTTTAAATCAAGTTTTTGAATAGTTTTTATTTATAAGATTCATAAGTAATTTTTTGTGAATAAGTAATTGATTTCTAAATGGAATTTTATAAGTATTAGAAATTGATTTGAAATCAATATTTGTGCAAACCATTTTATATAATGGATTTACAAAAGGGATGTGTATAGAAATGATTTTATAAGTTAGTTATAAATTGGAATTGCTATTGATATTTTATGGATGGTTTTATAAATGGATTTAACATTAATAAATTTGTAAATGGTTTTATAAATGGATTTTGGTAAATAATGAAATTTTAAAATAATATATTGATGAATGAAACTTGGTAAACAAAAGGAATTTATATAAAAGGAGTTTTGTAAATATTTAAATAAATGGATTTGTAACCGAATAAGTTGTAAAATAATAGGGTTTGCAAATTGATATTTAGAAATGGTTTTATACATAGGCTATGGAGAATCGAAGGTTATAAACATTGTTTATAAATGTAAATGATTTATTTTGATAAGTAAGTATTGGTTTTATAAAGTAAGTATATTCATGTTTTGGAATGAATAATATTTAAGGCGATAGTTTTGAAATGATAATTTCCAAAAAAATATGAAGTTTAAATTTTTTTTGAAGATGTTGTAGCTTTCCAAAAATGGTTTGTATATATACTTATTTTTTATTTAAGTATATGATGTTATTTTCTAAGTGTTGAAAATAGAATGATTTGTGAATATGCTTATTCTGTTGAAATAAGTATATGGAAATGTTTTCCAATTATTGAATATTTGAGAAATTTTGAATATATATCTAGTATATGGAAATGTTTTCCAATTATCGAATATTTGAGAAGTTTTGAATATATATCTAGTATATGGAAATGTTTTTCAATTATCGAATATTTCAGATGGTTTTGAGTATATATCTTTTTAACGATATATTGGGATATATATATATATATATATATATATTTGGGTAGTGATTTGATTTATAAAGAATTATAAAAAGGGACAAATAATTGCTTTACTACTAAATTATGCCTATTGGCAAAGTTTCAGTTCCTTGACTTGATGTGGAAACTGATTAGTCGTGCATTTGGCACGTGGCCAACTGTGTAGGCTAGATTATCGTTTGTGTTGAGAATGTTGATTCGTGTAGTGTAGAGTGAGTTTATTACTCCGATCTACCGTACTTTCTTCTTAGCCGAAGGATAGCAAGTTGAAAGTTGGAACCGTGATAAATCTACGAGATTTAGTTTCTATATGAGGTTAAGAGCCACTTTTCGATATTGGTGCGGAGAGACGGGGATGAGATTTATCTGTAAACCACTCCGGATCAATATATGCATTCGAAAGTTTAGATTATTGATGATGATTTATAAAGCCCGAGGATCTTCATAGCGTAAGGATAGCTTGTTGACACTATGGATCGCTCCCATTATTGAGACATTTATTATAGTAGTGGTCTTCTCGTTGTGGAAATCTTCGGATTGCAAGGACTACTCGCTGCTAGTGGTAGTAGGAGAGTGCCTTCGGTTTCATTTAGTCCTAGAACAAACTTGTATGGATGTTTGTCTAACATTGTATTCTAAATCACATTTGAATGGTTTCTATAAATGTATATCAGTCGGTGGCGGAGAAGGCAACTTCTCTTAGCTTAACACCCTTTCCCGAAACATATGAGTTCAGGAAGTTATAATTTTTTAGAAATCAGTCATGTAACATGGAATGATAATGTGGCTTTCAGATATGTGATATGTGATATGAGAAAGGTAATTGTAACCTTACTCCTAAGCCTCACACCTTAGAAATGATATGGGAACTATGTTAAATATTTCAGGCTTAATATGATGAGGGTGGCGTATGATCGCTCAAGGTGATTGGCAATGTATGATCTAGGTCACCAAGGTGTCCAGATGTGATCCTTATTATATGGTATAGTGACGTGTGAGTCCTTGCACGACAAGCCACCGGATATTAAGAACTGTGGGAATATGAAGAATAGTGGCGTATGAGTCCTTGCACGAAAAACCACTGGATTCCGGTTGCTTTGTGTGGTTATTGAGGTTCCCAATTATGTTGGAAATCCAATTCCAATACGTGCCTGCCATTTTGTTTTGTAGGGCCTTAAATGATTAGGTCCGAAATTGTAACGACCCGTAATTTTCGATAAATAAAAAATTTATTAATTTAATAAGTTTTGTAATTTAATGTTGGAAGAAATAAAAATTTGTGATGTAATAATAAGAATATAAATGGAATGCAATGAAATAGTACAAATTTAAGGTAACTGATAACTGCTTTAAATGAAATTCTAATTAATTAAAAGAATTAAAGATCTATAATTGATATTGACTATCAATAAATTATAGTGATGCATGTATTAATTGATAATTGGATTTGAAGAGGAATTGATAATTTAAATGCTAATTAATTTATGAAATAATGTGAAATAAATTGTAATTGAATAAAATTAGTGTTGTAGTAGTAATTATAACATTTGGTTGTAAATAATAAACTTATTAATGTGACTAAAATTTAGTGGTGACAAACTATTATATGTTACCTGTTTATTTACTCTGTTAAATCAAATGGGAAATCAATCACAATTAAATTAAATTAAAGGTTACATTAATGTGAGTTAAGCCAATAACTGTAAATTGTGAATGTAATAAAAGAAATGGAAATGTTAATTTTATTCATAAGGTGATAACTGATTTAATAAAAAGAGTGAAATCAAGATAAATAAATTAATTGGGATTTTAATTAATGTGTAAAATTGACAAAAATTCAACATAACTGAAATATAGTAGTTAATACAAATAAAAGATGGAAATTGTAGCATATTAGTGAAATAAGATGTCAACAAATGTTAACTATGTTATTGGAGTAATGATTGATTGAATAAAAAGAATCGAAATCAAATTTAATCACTTTATTCGAATTAAATTTTAATTAATTGGATTAATGGCAGTTGAAACTGAACACTATATTTTGGAAACTATTTAACAGTGAAATATTTGCTTTAAGTTATTATAGGGGCCTAGGCAAACAAAAATGATGAAATTTGTCAGTTTATAACTATTGAATTAAAAAATTGATTAATTAATTTAATACTAATTTAATTAACGTGAAAACAGCCATTGCGGCGACTGTCTCAGATTTTGATGAAACCAGTTTCATTGAATCCGTAACAGTGAATTATTGTAAGATTTCAAGTTTCATGGCGATCAGACTTATCGTTTGATCGTATGGACTCGAAACACATAGAAATCATTTTAATTAAATTCAATTGAAATCAATTTGAAATAAGCTTTTTTAAACTAACTTCTTCATACGATTGAATTATGACTTGAAACCTGTTCGTTAAGTTTAAAATTATCGAAAACATCAATTTTGATATATGGGATGACCCACTTCCATTTTGGAAGCGAAACGGGTTTTTGGGTCGCAATTGTCGTTCGTACCAGTTCGATTGCATCTATTTTTTTATCGAGCTTCGTTAGTATATATTGTTTTGTTCTAACCCTAGTAGCCTTTCTATTTCTTATTCCTATATGTACATTAACTTTTTCCTATTCTTATCTCCTCTCTTCAATGGCAGAAACATATTTTCAATGACATACCTTAGATCTAATTTCAAAAATCAATTTCAAAATTTAAACTCTCCAAACGCTAGCAAATTTTATACCATTTCGAAGCTCTCGAAGAGCGCAATCTTGATTTGCTATTCTCTTTTGCAATTGAGTTTTGGTTTGTTTTAGATTGGCCAAATCATTTTCGACCGTTCATTTGGTGGTTGATCAACAACATGGATCGTCGATTCGAGGGTATAGATGAGTGGAGAGTGGCGCGCGAAGTTCATCGAAGTTGGTCGTTGGTTAGATCTGTGGTTAGATCGGCTTGGAAAAATCGATTAGGGTTTAAAATTCATATGGCAGCTGCCTATCTTTGCTTCGGGATCATGCCCGTGGGTATTTCATCGAGTGAGGTGGTGGCCTAGGCGAATTCGCCGCAAGGCTATGGTGGGCCGGCGATCGTACGATGGGCTAAGGATGTCGTATTTTTCTGGCGGCATAGGGTATCTCGTATGATGTTTCTAGAACGATGAAACACATGGCATGTTGCGCACATTTATCTGATGACGTTGCTGCTTCTAATTGGGAAATCATCTTTTATTTTATTTAAATTTCGATTTCAAACTATTTAATTATTATATCTTTTGCATATGAACTCAGATTCACGCGTAGTTTAATCCGCTGGGATCGCAACGAAATTCTAGACATTTTGACGCTAGTATGGACAAATTTTGAATGTAACGATCCTGTTTTTAACTCAAAATTTAATTTATAATTAATATAAATTTGGAATAAATTCTGATTTAATTTGAAAATTTTCAAGACAAATAGAATAAGTATTCATTTATTATATAAATGGATTGTAATTCAAATTCGAATTTGAATTTGATTTTGATTTTGAATTTAAAATTTAAAATAAATATCTTAGTACAACAATTTGAATTTAAAATAGTATATATGTGATTTATTTAATGTGTAATTAGTTTTGAACCATTTTCTTTTAAGTTGTGTATATATATATAAATAAAGAAGAATGTGTTTATCAAAATAGAAAATGCAATTTAAAATCAATATAAAATACAAAAGACAAGTGTTAAATTATAATTGCATTGTTAACATGCAAATTACAATTGTAAGAGAGATAGTGTGTAAATTTACAAGTGTAATGATCTTGTAATTAAAGTTAACATGTGTCATCTTATTGTTTTTATTTTTGAGAAAATAAATAAAAATAGAAAACAAAATTATATAAACCATTACATCTTCTATCTCTTTTCTTTTACCTTCATCTTCAAAGACACAGCCTGTAAATTTTTTGAAACCTGAACAAAGAAAAAAGAAGAAACTAGAAAACAAATCTGAGAAAAGGAAAATCTAAACAAAAAGCCTCTTCCATCTTTACATCAGTAAAGCAATTCAAAAGATCAAAAGCAACTCAATTCTCTTTTACAATTTCAAGCAAGATTTAAAAGTAAAGATTATCTTCAACAACAACTAGAAGTAAACATTCCAAAATTCAAAGCAAAATCAAGAATCTTGTTTTCAAACAATCAACTTCCAGTTCCCAGTTTTCAAAAGCGAATACATTTTCTAGGATTCTAAAGCTTTCTGTTTCAAAATCTCAGGAGCGAAAACTTTCAAAAATCTGGATTCTTCATGTTGTTTGAATCGGGCTTGAGATTAAATTGTAAAGTATATACATGCATGTAAATATATGTACATACATATGTGTGATGTGTGTGCATGTCTAATATACAGGCAGAGATGCCTCTGTTTGTTCCCAGGTTTCTAAAAACCTGTTCAAAATTCAATTGCTTCTTCCCTGATCATTGTTAGACTTTAGAATTCAAACAAAAGTTGTTTTTTTAAACATGATTTAAGTTTTAAAAATAGATTTAAGCATAATAAATCAAAACTTCATCTGGAAATTTGAAAATACAGGCAAACTTAAAGTATGCTGAAAATTCAATTATCACAATTTATGATTTCAAGTGTACCAATCGAAACGTTTCTGAAAATGAGGATTTTTAAAAGAAAAATAAGAATTTTAAATGAAGTTTGATTGAGAAATTCCAAGTTGACCAGAAAATGAGTTTTAAGGCTTTTTGGCGATCGTGGCACTCGGGGTGGTTGGGGTTTTGCCTGGAGGTGGAGGAAGACTTGGGGATCTTAGAAAAAATGTCAGATGAATTTAGAACCCTTCGTGGTGTCGCGACAGTGCTGATGTAGGGTTTAAGCCCTAGTTCGGGTTGTGGTCGGAATTCTAGTTGCTGTGAGGTCGTCGGTTGACCGGAGTCGATCGCTCCTGTGGGAATCGCAGCGTAAGTTCTGGATGTAGCTTCGGTCGGAATGATATGGCCTCTGGTGGCTTGAGGTGGCGAGGCGAATGGGCTTTTGGTGACTGAGTGTTGTTCCAGTTTGGGTTTGACAGCAAAGTTTCGAATTCGTCAACGATTTAGGATTCTGGGTGCTCGTGAGGCCCATTTGGAACGTCGCCGATGTGTGAAAAGTCGTAGCATCGGTCGGAGGTGGCCAGTTCGCCTGTGCATGTGCACGAGTTACTGGGGGTGTCAAAAAGCATGTTTGAGGAAGAAGGATAGGAGACTCGAAGTGTTCTTCGGGAAATTTGGGTGCAGGCTTGAAGGTTAGTTTGGGTAATTTCATGTATACACCGGGTTCTCTAAAAACTTAAACAAAAATTTAAGTTTGAAAAGGAATGCGAGTTGTTTGGGGAAAAACTCGAAGTAAATAGGCTTTTGTCTCGGGACTCTTTTGGGGAAGTCTCGGGTGTAACATAAAAAAAGGTTTTAACTTTAAAACCAGATTTAAATTTTGAAACATTTTAAACCTATGGTTTTAAAAATAATTGTCTTGATTTAAAGTTGGATAATTTAGGGTTTAAGAAATCTATGTTTAAAATAATTCAGTTTATTTTAATTATGTGATTATTAATTATAAATTAATTCTTAATTTATTTTAAATAAATAATGTAATTAAAAGGTTAATTAATTTATAATTAAGGATAAATTTATTTGTGTAATTAATTAAAGAATAATTAATTAATTAATGTAATTAAGGTTAATTAATTAATAATTAAGCATTAATTAAGGATAATTAATAAATTTATTACTTAATCATTAAAGGTTAATTAAATGATAATTAGGGTTAATTAAGCGGGTTTATCCAATTTCATCGGTATTATAAGAATTTCTTAATTTCTATGTGAATCAAGATTGAGGAACCTATCTATCTTGGTTCTCTTTGCGAGAAATCCCCAGCACTCCACTGCTTCGCCTAGCAGCACGACGCTTGTATTGCTCTCCCACAACCCTGTTTTCACGGTTTAGGCTGCTCCCATATTAAAGGACTAATTAATTTATAATTAAGAATATTTAATCATTAATTAAGGTTAATTAGTGAAAATAATTATGTGATTAATTAGTTATAATCATGTAATTAATTCATTTTAATTATAGATAATTGATTATTATTGAATGCTGTGTATTGATTGATATCTCTGATATGTGATTGTGATACTATATGATATGAATTGTTTTATGCTGAGCTGTAACATCTGTGAATATATTACTATGTGAATGTGAAAACTCCTTGGCCCATAAAATGGCATTTGAATTTCGATGCGACAGGGAGTCGGATTCCAGTTGGTTATCCGAAACCCATATAGAACCCTAATGGTGAATCTTTGTGACTGATATATCCACGTGTTTTAAATTAAGCGCTCACTATTCGGTTTAGCTAGGAGAGGACTTTGTGTCATATAACCCATCCTGAATAGTGATACGATGAAACGGATAGCATTTGAAGACGGTGGTGAAGACTGGGTGTCTTCGAGAACGATAGGATTATCTATCGAATACTCTGCACTGAGTTGCTCTGGTATAGAGATATCTATGTGATGGGGAGTCCGGTCGGGATTTTGGATGCCCGGATTGCAAGGGCTTCTTCCTTTATTGAACGAAGTGCCTTCGGTTCTATTCGAACCCGGAACAGACTTGTATGGTTGTATGTCTGACATTACACTTTGAGATATAAAGCTGATTTCTTTCAAATACATTTCTATTGGTGGCGGAGAATTTATTCCCTTAGCTTAACACCCTTCTCTAAGATGTATGAGCTCAGAGGTTATGTAGTTGATGGTTATTGGTGATATACTCCTAATTTGGTAGTGTGACATGCTGAGTGATGCTGATCATTTGTTGATCGAAGCATGGCTTTTGTGAAAAGCGTAGCTTTGTGGACGAGACTTCGTTGAACTTTACAACCCGAAAATGTTCGAAACAGGAAGGATGCAGCAAGGTTATTAGGGGTAGCGCCTCTTAGGGTATGTGCATTTCCTTTTGGATAGAAGTGGTATCATGGTATAGAACCCAGATACTTAACTTATGTGGTTATTGCAATTATGTTATTGTGTGGTTGTTGTTGTTGGGTCCCTGGATAAAAGTCAGTTATGACCGAGGGATGGCATACTCATGACAGTTAGTTACCTAGTTACAGAGGTAACCCGGCCTTGTGTTGGCAGAGAGCTGGTTAAGTTCTCGGGGCGTCCCTCCAGAGGCGTACCCATGTGGCATAGGAAGTTCCTTAGCCTGACCATTTGTTTGAAATCCAATTATCAATACGCGCCTAGTACGTTTTAGTTGTAGAACCTGTCATTTAACATGGTAGCTATAGTAGGCATACTATAATGATACGTATGCTGGCTAAGATTAATATTATACCTTTGAAATATTTTCACACTATGCACTAATAATAATATCAAAAGAGTTTTCTCGTATCAAGCATACTTGACTATCATAAGGAGAAATCTCCCCCAAGTGTGATATTGCATTGTGTGTGTGCCGGGAGACCTTATGGTAGTTTCATTTTCCAAAAGCATGAACAGATTTCTTTTAAAAATTGTTTTGTACAAACAGCTATTTTTGTTTAGTCATACCAGTCCCATGACTGACCCGGAGTTTATTGTTCCCTTTCTAAACTCTACATGCTCAAAATTTCCACACGGGCAGCCTAGTAGCAGGTTATCCGTGTTTTGGAGCTAGCTTGGATTTAGAAGTCTTTTGGAAGCTGTCGTATTTTGGAAAGCTTTTGGTTTGGGGATCTTTGAATTCTTTTGGATCTAAAAGTGTTTAGAGTTTGGGAGACCTTATCAAAGTATGTTGGGAACCTTCTAGAAGTCTTTGTTGTTCTCCACTGTGATGTTATTGTTTTGTTATATCATGTATATAAACTCTGATGATGGTATTCAAATGTTGTAATGATGTATATCCATGTTGTATTTGTGTAGTGATTAATGAAATCATCTTTTGTTTCCGCTGTTTTTATTCATCTAATGTTGTTATAAGCTTCATCCGAACTGAAGTTCAACGTTTGAATCTACAGCATTCGGGTACAAGTGAGGTATTTGATGTCAATTTTTAAACGCTGGATTTTGGGCCGTGACAAGTGGTATCAGAGCTAAAGGTTGAGTAAGAACTTTAGTTACGGAGCACAACACACTAGGTGTCTTATTAGAGATAGGGTGAAGAATACACCTAGAATAAGTATAAACCGAGAGACCGAAACCATAAAATTTCTTGGTCTATTTCTTTAAACTGTTGACATCCCTAAGATATCTCGTCTGTATACCTAAATCAAGTTTTATTACTATTTACAGATAGTGAGAATGAGCGGAAGAAGAGGATGAGCTAGGGGACAGGGAAACGCCACTACAACTGGTCAAGTCCCTGCAATAGCAGAAGCAGCTATTCCCACTCAACCTCGGCCGAATCTGGCTGATTTATATCGAAGTTTTCCCCAACTTGGTGGAAAGCCATTCATAAGAAAGGAGTCTATTGTCGAAGCACAAGCCGGGATTTGATTGTGTGAAAGGATTTTCAGAGGACTAAAGTTGGAAGATGACCTGATGAGATTAATAACATCTTGGAAACTCCAAGAGGAAGCTCTAGCATGGTGGGAAACTGTTATAGTGGACAAGTCGGAAGATGAGTTCACTTGGAGTCGATTCAAACAGGTGTTTGAGCAGCAATATATGCCATCTGCTGGTTTCTTTAGAGTTATCTCGATTTGGTCCGGAGCTGGTAAATACACCCTTGAAGCTAAGAATGAAAGGTTTATTCGTGGAATGAATAAGAAGTACCATGAGAGGATAACAACCCACGTAAAAGAATTTTTCCTTAATTGATCGATATGGGTTATAGATACGCTACTCTGGATAAGCAGGAAGTTTCGAAGGAGAAAGGAAATGCAAGCAATCCAAATTGGAAGAAAAGGAAGTTCGGAGGGAAGAAACCGTATCAAGGCGGAGAGAAGAAGAACAATCAGGAAAACCCGTCGAAGAATATTACTTGTTACAATTGTTAGGAGAAGGGCCATTACTCAAATTGATGCAAGAATCCAAAGAAACAAGCTAAGAAATAACAACCCGTGAAGATAAGCCAGGGAGTCGGAGAATGCTATAATTGTCACAAGCCTAGACATGTAGTTAAAAATTGCCCGGCAATGAAGTAAGCTCAAGTGGTGAATGTCTATGCGATAAAGGATGACCTCTCAATTTCAAAGGCGGATAAAGGAAAAGGAGTTTTAGAAGGTAACCTTACTATTTATGATAGAGTTGTTAGAGTTTTGTTTGACACGGGAGCTACACATAGCTTTATCTCCGAACAAACCATAAACGAATTAAAACTTGAACCTGAATTTGTCGACGAACTCATTTGTGTGAAGAATCCAGTTGGTGGTCCTGTAAATCTTTGTCTATATTGTAGGAAGGTTCCTATCTCGTATTCTTGCCATCAATTTCCAATCAACCTTTATGTTCTCGATTTTAACGAATTTGAAATATGACTCGGAATGAATTGATTAACCAAATATGAAGCTAAATTAGATTGTAACAATCGAACGATTTTGGTCAGAACTAAATTTGGAAATTTAATCGAAATCTCTTGTGAGGATCCGAGTCCTAAGAGAGATAAACTGATGTATACTTTGGGATATCCCGAACCTAGTCTGAAATCTATACCTATTGTCCGGGAATTTCTGATGCATTTGAAGAGGTTAGATCTTTACCCGGGATAGAGAAATTGAGTTTAGAATCGATTTAGTACCCAATGCTCGTCCTGTTGTTCATGCAAGCCGCAGGATGGCACCAAGGGAAAGGATAGAACTAGTCAGTCAAACCTGAGATTTGCTAGAGAAAGGAATAATATGTCCTAGTGTTTTCGATTGGGGTTCAGCTATGGTGTTCGTAGCCAAGTCTGACGGATCCTTGAGATTGTGCGTAGACTACTGCGATCTCAATAAATTAACTCTCAAGAACAAATTTCTGTTGCCTAGAGATCTATTCGATCAATTGCACGCCGCTTGATTCTTTTCAAAGATGGATCTAGCCCAAGGATTCGATCAGCTGTGAATTGCTGAAGATTGTGTTTACTTAACTACTTTCAGGGGTCCAAACACATTCTACGAATGGTTAGTCATGCCTTTCGGACTAACCAATGCTCCCGCATACTTCGCAGACTTAATGACCCGTGTATTCCGAGAAGTGTTGAATAAACTCTTCCTGTGTTTATCCATGATATTTTGATCTACTCCAAAACTGAAGAGGAGCATGATGAACATTTGTGAACTGTGTTGGAGATATTAAGGAGGAACATTTTGTTTGCCAAATTTTCTCAGTGACATTTTGGGCCAAAGAAGTTAGATTTCTTGGTCATATTGTTAACGAAGAAGGAATTTCTATAGACCCAGGCAAGATTTCTGCTATTCTAGACTGGAAGCAACCCACTAATCCAAAAGAAGTTCATAGTTTTCTGAGGTTAGCAGGGTATTATAGAAAGTTTGTCCAAGATTTCTCCAAGTTGGCTAGTCCATTGACTAAGTTAACGATGTAGAATGCTAAGTTTGATTGGACTCCGAAATGTGATGAAGCGTTCCAGGAGTTAAAGAGGAGACTGACTACTGCTCCCATTCTCGCTATTATTAATGGAAATCAAGGTTTATCTGTTTACATAGATGCTTGTGGTGATGGTGTGGGTGCCGTGCCAATGCAGAATGGAAAAGTGATTGCCTACGCAAGTAGACATTTAGGACCACATGAGAAAAACTATCCAACCCATGATCTCGAGCTTCTAGCTATTATTTTCTCTTTGAAAATCTGTCGTCACTATCTTCTGGGTAAAAATCTCTTTTGGCTTTTCTAAAAATTTAAATTTTAATAACTTGATATTTATACTTAATAAAACCCCTTTGTTTTAGGTCAAAAATTCGAATTATTCACCGACCACAAATCTTTGAAGTATCTCTTCACCCAGAAAGATTTAAATCTGAGGCAACAACATTGGTTGGAATTTCTAGTGTCTTATGACCTAGATATTCTATATATGCCTAGAAAAGCCAATGCAGTTGCTGATGCTTTGAGTAGAAGACATGCTATTCTTGCTTATCTTGTTGACACTCCTACTCTTCTTGAGAAAGACACTAGCAAGCAGAAGAAGACAAATTTCTTCAGCAAATCTATGGAAGGATTCGTCGAGGTGAAGATTCCAGCTTCGGAATCAATAGTTGTGGAGTTATAACATTGAAAGGCAGGATGTGTGTCCCAGACACTCCGGATCTAAATTCAGTTTTGGGCTAGTGTCACAAGTCTAAATTCAGTATCCATCCAGGAGTTAATAAGATGTATAGAGATATCAAACGAACTTTCCGGTGGAAAACAATGAAGAGGGACATATCTATTTATGTCATTCGTTGTGCTACTTGTCAGCAAATTAAAAGTGATCAAACAAAGATGGCGAGTTTACTCCAACCACTGGAGGTACCTAAGTGGAAATGGGATCAAGTGTCTATGGATTTCATAGATGGGTTGCCCAAACTTGCAAAGGTAATGAAGCGATTTGGGTTATCGTGGACCGTTTGACTAAGACAGCCCACTTTATTCCAGTAAAATCTACCCGGATAGCAACAAGTTTGGCTGAATTATATGTGAAAGAAATTGTTCGTCTCCGCGGTATACCGAGCAGTATAGTGAGTGATTGTGACCCGATCTTCACTAGCAAATTTTAGGAGGCATTTCAAGCCGCATTGGGAACCAAATTGAACTTCAGTACTGCTTACCACCCATAGTCTGATGGGCAGACAGAAAGAATAAATCGAATCTTAGAAGACCTTTTGCACGCTTATATTCTCGACTTTGGCGGTTCTTGGGAGGACCATTTGCATCTGGTTGAGTTTTCATATAACAATATCTATCAGGCCAGTATCGATATGGCTCCTTTCGAAGCTTTATATGGTCGTCCGTGTCTATCACCTGCATGTTGGATTGAGTCAGGTGATAGGCTTGTCCTTGGACCAGATATGATAAAGGAAGCTAAGGAAAAAGTTGATTTTATTCGAAAAAATTTGATAACTGCACAAAGTCGTCAGAAAAGTTATTACGACCGTAGGAGAAGAGCATTAGAATTCCAGATTAGAGATTCTGTATTTCTAAATGTATCTCTAATGCATGGTGTGTTGAGATTTAGGAAGATTAGTAAACTGGCACCGTGATATATTGGTCCTTTTCCTGTTCTGGAGAGGGTCAGTCCTTTGGCATATCGAGTGCAGTTACCGAATTGGTTATCTGGCGTGCATGATGTCTTTCATGTTTCTCCCTTCGAAAATATATGCACAATCCAGACCATATTATTGAGGAGGTTGCTTAGTAGGATTTGGAAATCACACCAAATCTAGCAGTTAAAAGAGAACCATTAAAGATCATTGATCTTAATGAAAAGCAATTGAGGAATAAAATTGTGAAACTAGTTAAAGTGCAATGGAGTGGTGATCCAAACGATTGTACTTGGAAAACAGAGCATAGCATGCAGAAGTCTTATCCCAATTGCAGAGTGGATATTCCGGCTTAATCTGGTAAGCCATTTCTCTATCTTTTTTTGTGTTCTTATATTCTTTTTTGTTTCTCTCTCTCTTTCAAATTTCGAGGACGAAATTTTCTTAAGGGGGTAATCTGTAACGATCTTGTTTTTAAATCAAAATTTAATATATAATTAATATAAATTTTGGAATAAATTTTGATTTAATTTGAAAATTTTCAAGACAAGTAGAATAAGTATTGATTTATATATATAAATGGATTGTAATTCAAATTTGAATTTGAATTTGAATTTAAAATTTAAAATAAATATCTTAGTAAAACAATTTGAATTTAAAATAGTATATATATATATATGATTTATTTAATGTGTAATTAGTTTTGAACCATTTTCTTTTAAGTTGTGTATATATATATAAATAAAGACAAATGTGTTTATATAAATAGAAAATGCAATTTAAAAATCAATATAAAATACAAAAGACAAGTGTTAAATTATAAATGCATTATTAACATGCAAATTACAATTGTAAGAGAGATGGTGTGGAAATTTACAAGTGCAATGATCTTGTAATTAAAGTTACAAGTGTCATCTTATTGTTTTTATTTTTGAGGAAATAAATAAAAATAGAAAACAAAATTATATAAATCATTACATCTTCTCTCTCTTTTCTTTTACCTTCATTTTCAAAGACAAAGCCTATAAAAATTTGGAAACTTGAACAAAGAAATAGGAAGAAACTAGAAAACAAATCTGAGAAAAGGAAAATTTAAACAAAACGCATCTTCCATCTTTAAATCAGTAAAGCAATTCAAAAGGATCAAAAGCAACTCAATTATCTTTTACAATTTCAAGCAAGATTTCAAAGTAAAGATTATCTTCAATAACAACTTGAAGCAAACATTCTAGAATTCAAAGCAAAATCAAGAATCTAGTTTTCAAACAATCAACTTCCAGTTCCCAGTTTTCAAAAGCAAATACATTTTCCAGGATTTTAAAAGCTTTATGTTTCAAAATCTCAGGTGAGAAAACTTTCAAAAATCTTTATTCTTCTTGTTGTTTCAATCAAGCTTGAAATTAAATTGTAAAGTATATACATGCATGTAAATATATGTACATATATATGTGTGATGTGTGTGCATGTCCGGTATACAGGCAGAGATGCCTCTATTTGTTCCTAGGTTTCTAAAAACTTGTTCAAAACTCAATTGCTTCTTCCCTGATCATTGTTAGACTTTAGAATTCAAACAAAAATTGTTTGTTTAAACATGATATAAGTTTTAAAAATAGGTTTATGCAAAATAAATTAAAACTTCATCTGGAAATTTGAAAATACAGGCAAACTTAAAGTATGCTGAAAATTCAATTATCATAATTTCTGATTTCAAGTATATCAATCGAAACGTTTTTGAAAATGAGGATTTCTAAAATAAAAATCAATATTTTAAATGAAGTTTTGATTGAGAAACTCCATGTTGATCAGAAAATGAGTTTTAAGGCTTTTCTGGCGATCGTGGCACTCGTGGTGGTCAGGATTTTGCCTGGAGGAGGAGGAAGACTTGGGGATCTCCGAAAAAATGTCAGATGAATTTAGAACCCTTCATGCTGTCGTGACAGCGATGATGTAGGGTTTAACTCTAGTTCGGGTCGAGGACGGAATTCTATTTGTTGTGACGTCATAAGTTGACCGGAGTCAATCGTTCTAATGGGAATCATAGCGTAAGGTCTGGATGAAGCTTCGGTCGGAATGGCGTGGCCTCTGGTGGCCTGAGGTGGTGAGGCGGATGGGTTTTTGGTGATCCAGTGTTGTTCCAGTTTGGGTTTGATAGCAAAGTTTTTAATTTGTCAACGATTTGGGATTTTGGGTGCTCGTGAGGCCCATGTGGATCGTCGCCGATGTGTGGAAGGTCGTAGCGTCGGTCGGAGGTGGCCAGTTCGCCTGTGCATGTGCACTAGTTACTGGGGCATATCAAAAAGAATGTTTGAGGAATAAGGATAGGAGACTCGAAGTGTTCTTGGGGAAATTTGGGTGCAGGCTTGAAAGTTGGTTCGGGTAATTTCATGTATACACCCGGTTTTCTAAAAACTTAAACAAAAATTTTAGTTTGAAAAGGAATACGGGTTGTTTGGGGAAAAACTCGAAGTAAATAGGCTTTTGTCTTGGGATGCTTTCGGGGAAGTCTTGGGTGTAACATAAAAAAAGGTTTTAACTTTAAAACCAGATTTAATTCTTAAAACATTTTAAACCTATGTTTTTAAAAATAATTGTCTTGGTTTAAAGTTGGATAATTAAGGGTTTAAGAAAGTTATGTTTAAAGTAATTAAGTTTATTTTAATTATGTGATTATTAATTATAAATTAATTATTAATTTATTTTAAATAAATAATGTAATCAAAAGGTTAATTAATTATAATTAAGAATAAATTTATTTATATAATTAATTAAAGAATAATTAATTAATAAAAGTAATTAAGATTAATTAATTAATAATTAAGCATTAATTAAGGATAATTAATAAATTTATTAGTTAATCATTAAAGATTAATTAAATGATAATTAGGGTTAATTAATTGTTAATTAAGATTAATTAATTAATAATTAAGGACTAATTAATTTATAATTAAGAATATTTAATCATTAATTAAGGTTAATTAGTGAAAATAATTATGTGATTGATTAGTTATAATCACACGATTAATTCATCTTAATTATAGATGATTGATTATTATTGAATGCTTTGAATTGGTTGATATCTCTGATATGTGATTGTGATACTATGTGATATGAATTGCTTTGTGCTGAGCTATGACATCTATGGATATATTACTGTGTGAATGTGAAAACCCCTTGGCCCGTAAAACGCCATTTGAATTTCGATGCGACAGGGATTCGGATTCCAGTTGGTTGTCCGAAACCCACATCGAACCCTAATGGTGAATCTTTGTGATTGATATATTCACGTGTTTTAAGTTAAGCACTCACTATTCGGTTTAGCCGAAAGAGGACTTTGTGTCATATAACCCATCCTTAATAGTGATACGACGAAATGGATAGCATTTGAAGACGGTGGTGAAGACCAGGTGTCTTCGAGAATGATAGGATAACCTATCGAATGACTCTGCACTGAGTTGCTCCGATATAGAGATCTCCATATGTGATGGGGAGTCACATCGGGATTGTGGATGCCTGGATTGCAAGGAATTTTTCCTTTATTGGACGAAGTGCCTTCGGTTCTGTCCGAACCTGGAACAGACTTGTATGGTTGTATGTCTGACATTACACTTTGAGATATAAAGCTGATTTCTTTCAAATACATTTCTGGTTGTGGCGGAGACTTTATTCCCTTAGCTTAACACCCTTCTCTGAGACGTATGAGCTCAGAGGTTATGTAGTTGACGGTTATTAGTGATATACGCCCAGTTTGGTAGTATGGCATGCTGAGTGCTGCTGATCATTTGTTGATCGAAGCATGGATTTTGTGAAAAGCGTAGCTTTGTGGACGAGACTTCGTCGAACCTCACAACCCGAAAATGTTCGAAACAGGAAAGATGCAGCAAGGTTATTGGGAGTAGTGCCCCTTATGGTATGTGAATTTCCTTCTGGATAGAAGTGGTATCATGGTACGGAGCCCGGATACTTAAGTGTGGTTATTCCAATTATGTTGTTGTGTGGTTGTTGTTGTTGGGGACATGGATAAAGGTCGGTTACGACCGAGGGATGGCATACTCATGACAGTTAGTTACCTAGTTACAGAGGTAACTGGACTTGTATTGGCAGAGTGCTGGTTAAGTTCTCGCGGTGTCCCTCCAGAGGCGTACCCGTTTGGATAGGAAGTTCCTTAGTCCGTCCATTTATTGAAAATCCAATCACCAATACGCGCCCAGTACAGTTTTAGTTGTAGAACCAGCCATTTAACATGGTAGTTATAGTAGGCATACTATAATGGTACGTATGCTGGCTAAGATTAATATTATACTTTAGAAATGTTTTCACACTATGCACTAATAATAATATCAAAAGAGTTTTCTCTTATCAAGCATATTTGACTATCATAAGGAGAAATCTCCCTCAAATGTGTGATTGCATTGTGTGTGTGCGGGAAGGCCTTATGGTAGTTTCATTTTCCAAAAGCATGAACAGATTTCTTTTAAAAATTGTTTTATACAAACAACTGTTTTTGTTTACTCATACCAGTCCCATGACTGACCCGGAGTTTACTGTTCCCTTTCTAAACTCTGGGTGCCCATAATTTCCACACAGGCTGTCTAGAAGCAGGTTATCCGTGTTTTGGAGCTAGCTTGGATTTAGAAGTCTTTTGATAGCTGTCGGATTTTGGAAAGCTTTTGGTTTGGGGATCTTTGAAGTCTTTTGGATCTACAAGTGTTTGGAGTTTGGAAGACCTTATCGAAGTATGTTGGGAACCTTCTTGAAGTCTTTGTTGTTCTCCGCTGTGTTGTCATTGTTTTGTTGAATCATGTATATGAACTCTGATGATGATATTCAAATGTTGTAATGATGTATATCCCGTTGTATCTGTGTAGTGATTAATGAAATCATCTTTTGTTTCTACTATTTTAATTCATCTAATGTTGTTATAAGCTCCATCCGAACTGGAGTTCAACGTTTAAATCTCCGGCAGTCGGATGCAAGTGAGGTGTTTGATGACGATTTTTGAACGCTGGATTTTGGGTCGTGACACTGAGATTATTGAAATTTGGGCCCTAATTTGGATTTTAATTCGATTTATAATCAAAGGTGAGTGTTTTGACCCACTCACAATTACTACACTATATTATGTTAGTTAAAATAAATTTATGATGTGATTAGAAATTTAATGATTGCTGTTTTGGTACGTTAAATTAACAATGTGGTTAAATTTGAATTTATTTGCATTTGATCATCGTTTAATTAAATATTGAATTTTAAATTTGTCAATTTAATACCTATTATTAACTATCAGTTGTCCATTGATGTTTATGAATAATTTGTATGTTGATTGTGATGGATGTTTGATTGTTGATGTCGGATGACTAGATGTTGTATTTTATATTGTTATAACACTACAAGTCCCCTATGGATTGAAATGATACATACCCAAACGGTCTATGTGACGCCCCACCTCTATACCCACGCTAGCCAAGAACACTACGGTGTAGTGCTGTCAACTAGCACGGAGAATGAGGCTGTTGAGGAGCGACCATCCGTGTAGTTGCCTTGTGCGAGCACCGATATGCCAGATAGTAAAAACAAAACATTTCATTTCAGGAGGAAATTCGACATGCCGATGCAAATTCAAAGCTACTACACGGTGGCTATAATAGTCTAGGACAAAATATAAAATAATAACACAGATAATACAAATGCGGAACACAGATGAAACAGAAAGTCTCATATATATATATATATATAATAACTGATGTCAGTTACAATACATTTGACACGGTACATGTGATACAACTACAACAGTCGACTCAGGAAGTTACATATACAAGTACATTAACGTATATAATATACATGAATACACATCTTCCAATACAATTACACTGACTACTAAAAATGACGACGACAACTCCAAAAGATATGAAAAGTCTTCATAGCTCAAGCAGCATCCCAAGCAGAATATCTACTTCCTGATAATACTCGATCTGACCCGAGTATTAAATTCAAAAGAAAATAATACTCGGGTCAGTCTAATTCAAACTCAGTTATTAGTGCACAGAAGCAATAATAATTAAATAATGAATAGACGACAGTCACAGAAATAAATTTACCTATCCGATTCTTAAATAAGAAATCGGATAACGGTAAATATAACACGAACCAATTCAAATCAATTGGAACATCGATTAAAAGGTCAACACGAGTAGGGCTGCAGTATACGCACGCGTATACTGCCTCGCCACTACAACATATGGAATACGAAATAGATCCATAAATCAAAAGCAAAAGAAATAACAATAAAAGCAGTACCGTGTGGCTGCAGTTCACGCTTGCGTGCACTGCCTTGCCACAACAGTGATGATGTACCCAATGAATACCGTGTGGCTGCAGTTCACGCTTGCGTGCACTGCCTTGCCACAACAGTGATAATGTACACAACCGGGCACAAGGTCAAACCCAAATAAATTACGGTTCAACTCAGGGGCAATATAAGTGTACAAGGTCAAATAATCAAATGTACAACAGAGCTCCATGCAACAATATTTTTGAATGGAGGCGGTGTAACAACACAAAACAAAGAAGATGGTCAACTGCAAAAACTAGTCAGGTTGAAAACACGATTGGGATAAACACACATGACTGCAAAGAGATGTACCACAAGTGATACTAAGTGCAACAATCAAATAAAGGCTATAGAGAGTGCACGTATGCACATGTATGAATGCACATACCCAAGACATAGGTCGAAACAATAGGCACCCCAGTGCCAACGTGCTCAAAAATGCAGACTGACCAGAAAGAAGCCCAACTAAGTACACATGAACCAGATATGAAACGACAATTTTGACCAAACAGTTTCACGAATGCAAAGGTCAGAAAAATGAGCAATGCACTAAGCAAATGAAACAACGTACGTATATATGTACACATAACTGCACAATGAATTAGAGTGGACAGGGATGGCAACTGCAAGAAAAATTAGATGCAGAAACGCAGATGATACAAACTACATGAAGGCAGTAGAATGAAGGTGAGGGCACCAAAATTATGGCACCACAGCACACAAACAAAAGAAGACAGTCAAAACAATGCTCAGGTAACCCAAAGCAGTGAACAACACTGTCCCAAACTCAAAAACCCAATACAATATATCACAGTCCAATATGATATGGACAGTGGAAAATATGACACCAAGCTCAAGAAATGCAAGTGAATTAATTGCCACAAATCAATGCCAACAACAGGAACTGGGCAGTGCAGCAAGGGTAAAACAGAGCAAAGTCGAAGCTGCAGCTAACACAAGCTACAGGAAGAAAGTGCATAAACATGTATGCAATGGTGACCAATTGAAATGAGGACAAGGCATCAATGCAAGGTAACAGTTCACAACAATGAAATGGTTTTGAATAACCATAAATGAACACTGTGGCAACAGAAGTGTACACAGTGGCAACAGAAGTGTACACAGACCAATGCAACATATCCAAATTCAATGAACATGTACAAGTGAAGGCAGTGGCAACTGCAATAATAAAACTTCCATATTGGGTCAAGCAAGTGCAACACAGTGACAAGCTCAACAAAATCAAGTGAACATAACTAAATGCACTTACAACTGAAACTGTCTCGAAGTGAGGAAACAAATACAAAGTCTAATGCAGACCCATATAAGTGCACATGTGTATATGTTAGAAGTGCTAACAAGCAAACAAGAATCAATGAATCAAATATGCATATACAGGCAACTGAAGTGGATGGCATATGTAAGACCAGACAACAACCAGTGACACTGCAAGAGCAACAGGTAAAAGAAGATGCAGTGAAGCATGTACAAGGACCAACAACAAATACAAATTGCAAATACCAAAGTGATACACAATGAACTATGTTTGTAATAACAATGACACAGTGCTACTACAAATATCACATAAGCAAATTCGAACAAACTCGAGTCAAAGCCAGAAATAATATGCAGTTCGAAATCAAGACAAATGCCGAAATTAAAATAGTTCAAGTGCCATGATGAAGCAGTGCAATCATCAAGGAGCTCGAAGGCATACATGTCAGTGAAGCAGGTCATAATGAAGATGACAAATGAAATGACCGGCTACAACATGCTCAGGGACTAGTGTGCAACGAAGGCCTCAAAAAAAAATACTACAGAGAATAAAAATCAACCATGAACAATGTAAGTCATGGGATCTTAATCAACAGCCCCAAAATCATCTCAAGGCAGAAAAGCATCAGCATCGAACACAAAAAAATCAAATCGGAGCCGAAACAACGAAAACCAATTAAGCAGAGAAAATCGAATAATTTTGAATTAGATGTGAGTAATATAAATTACTCACCTTGTTGCCAAATCGAAGCAGAGGCCATCGAAGACGAACTGGCAGTTGAAGTCGGCGTGTTTGATTCCACGAAGCCCTAGTTTCAATTTGGGGACGACGAAAACGAAAGGGAGCGGCCGCCATTATTTTCTCGTTCGCATGTTTAGTTTTAGGGTTAACGAACGAAAATGAGAAAAGGGGACGGGTTATTATGCTTTGAGAATTAACACGGCCCAATATAAAAACATGGACCACTATTTAATTTCAAAGCCCAAAATTTCTTTTAACAATTTATAAAAGAATTTTAATTCAAAATTTAAAAACTTCAAATAGAAATTTGTGTCAATATTAATCGTTTAAATTGTTGATTATAATTGATGCAAAATACCGGGTTGTTACAGACTCCCCTCCTTAAAGAAATTGCGTCCTCGCAATCCTAAGGAATAAATGGACAAAAGGTAACAACCATAAGAGCATATCATCACAAGATGAAGAAATTTGAAAATAGGAAGTTCAACATATAGAGCACGAGAGAGAGAGAGAGAGCCTGAACGTGTTTGCTCGATGAATTCTCTGGATTCCAAAGTGAAATCCATAGAATTTGAGATCCGCTGAACTTTCATGAGAAAAACATCTTTATTTCGAAGGTGCTAAACCCCCGAAACATTGATGTGAATAGAATGTTGCTCAAGGTCAAATCTGGTGAAACTTCAATTTCTTCAATAATACCGGGTTCAAGAATAAAATCGGAATCCCTAAGGCATTTCCGTAGAAGGAAGACGCGTGAAACACGTCATGAATAACAGAAAATTGAGCCGATAATAAGAGGCGATAAGCCAAGAAACCAATACGTTCAGTGATAGGAAATGGCCCAATATATCGAGGCACTAACTTTCCCGACCAACTGAAACGCACAACACCTATCATAGGTGAAACACGAGTAATTTGGAACAACAGCGTAGTACAATAATGATACGCCCAATGAACCAATCAACATAAAAGAACATCAGACGTAAGTCCATAAAAGGAATGAAACGAAGCTCAATAAAACGAAGTACATCGAAACTTCTGATGAACTTGGTAAAAAGATGATTCCATACGGACATCACCAAAGAAACAACCACTTGTTGCCTACGACAAGTGCATCGGCAACACGATTTCCCATCCGGGAGTGTAAAGAATATCAAGATCATGAGATATATAAGAAACTCGAGTCAACGTGGTTGACGTAAATTAAGTTCCTTATGAGAAAATAAATATTCCCAAGATTCATGATCAGGGTAGAGAACAAATTTCTCACCCGAAAATAATGATGCCAAATTTTGAAGAACGAAATCAATAGCCAAGAGCACTAGATCATGAGTGACATATCTAGTCTCAATAGGCATTAATCATTTAGAAACACAAGAGACAGAACGTTCTCTTATGAAAGAGAATGGCATGCAAACCAATACGATTAGCATTGGTACAAACGATAAAGTCTTGGTTCCCTTCGGGAATCACAAGAATAGAAGTATCGGAAAAGAGTTGTTTTTAAATAATATTCTTTCCCGAAAAGCTAAAACATTCGAAATTTACAATTTACATTATGTAATTATCTTTTCAGGCAAATTTTCATTTTAAAATTCAATTTACTGTGTCTGATTGTGTCATCAAAGCGTCTAGGAGATTCCTATCGATAACGTTGATCAAGCGCATCGACCAGAATTCTTAAAGCACTCAATGGGCAATACAATCACAAAATATTCTTTTAATTTCATAAAAGGAATTCACAAATTTTCAACCTCAAACGGACAAGTCCGAAATTAAACGAATCAGTAAAAGAAAGGGGTCATAGTCCTTGATTTTGCTGAAACGTTTAAATCGCTTCCTCATTCTTTTGAAAGCGTAAACTATAAAAATTTTGAAAACGATTTTTATTGTGAAACAATTTTTAAAACACGTGATTAAAACAGCGATATCAGTAGCAACTTCGATAAGTGGATTTTCATTCATCAAAAGTGTCACAAGAATCTTCTCAAAGATAGAAATGGGTATCATACCCTAAACTTGTATTCATAACAAAAATGACACACGAATTCACCAATGCACAAAAATTGATAAAACTTATCAATAGAAATCACGAAAATTGGTGAAGCACAAATTCTAGAAATCTACACAAGAAATCCAAAAATCACAAGATGAGAGTATGAAAACTCGAATGGGAGTATGAAAACTCGAATGAGAGTATGAAAACTCGAATGGGAGTATGAAAACTCAAATGAGAGTATGAAAACTCAGATGGGAGTATGAAAACTCAAATGAGAGTATGAAAACTCAGATGGGAGTATGAACACTCACCTACACACGAGCATAAAAACTCATCAGCACATGTAGCGCAAAGCGAGAACGGGAGCATGAAAACTCACCTACACGCGAGCATGAAAACTCATCAGCACATGTAACGCAAAGCGAGAACGGGAGCATGAAAACTCACCTACACGCGAGCATGAAAACTCATCAACACGTGCAACGCAAAGCGAGAACGGGGGCACGAAAACTCACCTACATGCGAGCATGAAAATTCATCAGCACGTGCAACGCATAACGAGAACGGGAGCACGGAAACTCGCCTACATGTGAGCATGAAAACTCACCAACACGTGCAATGCAAAGCGAGAATGGGAGCATGGAAACTCACCTACACGTGAGCATGAAAACTCATCAGCACATGTAACGCAAAGCGAGAACGGGAGCATGAAAACTCACCTACACGCGAGCATGAAAACTCATCAACACGTGCAACGCAAAGCGAGAACGGGAGCACGAAAACTCACCTACATGCGAGCATGAAAATTCATCAGCACGTGCAACGCATAACGAGACGCTATCTCATGGTTGCAAGCCATTAATTTTGACACACGAATGGCCCGAAGACCGTGGGGCGCTACCCCACATGTGTGAGTCGGAATCACACAGATTGAGGTCTAGACTAACCAAAATTCAAAAAGGTATGTGTGAGTGGAATCACACAAGTGGTGTCTAGTCTAACCTCGCAAACAAAAGGAAAGTATGTGTGAATGAAATCACACAAATGGTGTCTAGGCTAACCAAAAAGGTATGTGTGAGTGGAATCACACAAGTGGTGTCTAGCCTAACCAAAAAGGAGACATCGCACAATTGCTAGTCTAAATCATAAGAATGATCGTCATGATCAACGAGAAGTGTCAATTACACTAAGTTAGTGAATATAAAAGTTTAGCTTCATGTCCCATAACCACTAGCTTAACTTAAATATTTACGAACAAACTGTAGATCATCACTAGAAAATTGTCACAAGAGATTCAATCGAATAAGTCCAAGAATTAACCGGCGAAGTAAACGCAAGCGTTATATACCACTCGTTTTACTAAGTCGTTTAATTAGATTTCTCATACGAGTGAGGTAAAGGTTAGTATATACTAATAGATTGGAAAACGGTTTAGGAAAAGAGTTTTGTAGTAAAATAGTTTTGAAATCGTTTGGAGAAAAGGGTTTTGATATTTACTACTAGTATAGAAAACCTTTATATTTTTAAAGTGACAAATCACAAAAATGATTGTAGAAACAATCAATCACAAGAATTCACATACGAAGACGTGAATAGAATCCAAAGAAATCGATACCGAATTCATCGAAAGGTATGTTCACAAAAATCCCGAAGAAAAGATCATCAAAGTTGCTAATAAATGATAGCAACAAATCGGGAAATAATTAAGAATCGATTAAGTTCGAAAACCAAATCAATTCACTAAGATTCACATTCGAAGACGTGAATAAAATCCGAAGAATTCGATTCCAACCCATCAAAGTAGGAATACCCAAAAATTCCTGAAATAGAAGTTATCAAAGTCGACAAAGGTGATAACAACTAATCGGAAAAGAAGAATCGATCAACAATTGGAAAAACGAAGCAAAACGAGCATAAATGCATGAATGACTTTAACAAAAGTAAAAGTCAAGTCAATGTCGATATCGACAAGGCAAAGTCCAAGACAATTTCTTTTATACCAAAGAAATTTTAAAACTATCAGAGAGAGGCACAGGAAAACCAAAAACCATGGATAAGCAGACAGAGTCGGCAATTGAATGCAATTTGTCTCAAAGATTGATACCCAAAACCCAATCGTATGGAGACTGCATTAAGCACACGAATCAGAGACAAGAATGCATATATACCGCGGTTCGAATAAACAATGCAAGTTCAAATCGAAGTGGGTATGAGTTGCAGCAATATGCAACTTGGTATAGCATATACACAATGATACTTAGCAGTGCATACTGAAATGAGCAAGTGCAACAGAGAATAGCAGCAATGCTCATGAATAAGAGTTAAGAATTCATACCTAACAAATCAAAGATGATCTTAGGCAAAGATGAGAAATAAAACATCGACAAATAGTTGTAACACATGTTCCATCTAGTTATGTTTTATATTCGTCCTAAACCCCAGGTTCTGATACCAAGCTGTGACGCCCCACCTCTATACCCACGCTAGCCAAGAACACTACGGTGTAGTGCTGTCAACTAGCGCGGAGAATGAGGCTGTTGAGGAGTGGCCATCCATGTAGTTGCCTTGTGCGAGCACCGATATGCCAGATAGTAAAAACAAAACATTTCATTTCAGGAGGAAATCCGACAAGCTGATGCAAACTCAAAGCTACTACATGGTGGCTATAATAGTCTAGGACAAAATATAAACTAATAACGCAGATAATACAAATGCGGAACACAGATGAAACAGAAAGTCTCATATATATATATATATATATATATAATAACTGATGTCAGTTACAATACATTTGACACGGTACATGTGATACAACTACAACAGTCGACTCAGGAAGTTACATATACAAGTACATTAACGTATATAATATACATGAATACACATCTTCCAATACAATTACACTGACTACTAAAAATGACGACGACAACTCCAAAAGATATGAAAAGTCTTCATAGCTCAAGCAGCATCCCAAGCAGAATATCTACTTCCTGAAAATACTCGGTCTGACCCGAGTATTAAATTCAAAAGAAAATAATACTCGGGTCAGTCTAATTCAAACTCAGTTATTAGTGCACAAAAGAAATAATAATTAAATAATGAATAGACGACAGTCACAGAAATAAATTTACCTATCCGATTCTTAAATAAGAAATCGGATAACGGTAAATATAACGCGAACCAATTCAAATCAATTGGAACATCGATTAAAAGGTCAACACGAGTAGGGCTGCAGTATACGCACGCGTATACTGCCTCCCACTACAACATATGGAATACGAAATAGATCCATAAATCAAAAGCAAAAGAAATAACAATAAAAGCAGTACCGTGTGGCTGCAGTTCACGCTTGCGTGCACTGCCTTGCCACAACAGTGATGATGTACCCAATGAATACCGTGTGGCTGCAGTTCACGCTTGCATGCACTGCCTTGCCACAACAGTGATAATGTACACAACCGGGCACAAGGTCAAACCCAAATAAATTACGATTCAACTCAGGGGCAATATAAGTGTACAAGGTCGAATAATCAAATGTACAACAGAGCTCCATGCAACAATATTTTTGAATGGAGGTGGTGTAACAACACAAAACAAAGAAGAAGGTCAACTGCAAAAACTAGTCAGGTTGAAAACACGATTGGGATAAACACACATGACTGCAAAGAGACGTACCACAAGTGATACTAAGTGCAACAATCAAATAAAGGCTATAGAGAGTGCACGTATGCACATGTATGAATGCACATACCCAAGACAGAGGTCGAAACAATAGGCACCCCGGTGCCAACATGCTCAAAAATGCGGACTGACCAGAAAGAAGCCCAACTAAGTACACATGAACCAGATATGAAACGACAATTTTGACCAAACAGTTTCACGAATGCAAAGGTCAGAAAAATGAGCAATGCACTAAGCAAATGAAGCAACGTACGTATATATGTACACATAATTGCACAATGAATTAGAGTGGACAGGGATGGCAACTGCAAGAAAAATCAGATGCACAAAGGCAGATGATACAAACTACATGAAGGCAGTAGAATGAAGGTGAGGGCACCAAAATTATGGCACCACAGCACACAAACAAAAGAAGACAGTCAAAACAATGCTCAGGTAACCCAAAGCAGTGAACAACACTGTCCCAAACTCAAAAACCCAATACAATATATCACAGTCCAATATGATATGGACAGTGGAAAATATGACACCAAGCTCAAGAAATGCAAGTGAATTAATTGCCACAAATCAATGCCAACAACAGGAACTGGGCAGTGCAGCAAGGGTAAAACAGAGCAAAGTCGAAGCTGCAGCTAACACAAGCTACAGGAAGAAAGTGCATAAACATGTATGCAATGGTGACCAATTGAAATGAGGACAAGGCATCAATGCAAGGTAACAGTTCACAACAATGAAATGGTTTTGAATAACCATAAATGAACACTGTGGCAACAGAAGTGTACACAGTGGCAACAGAAGTGTACACAGACCAATGCAACATATCCAAATTCAATGAACATGTACAAGTGAAGGCAGTGGCAACTGCAATAATAAAACTTCCATATTGGGTCAAGCAAGTGCAACACAGTGACAAGCTCAACAAAATCAAGTGAACATAACTAAATGCACTTACAACTGAAACTGTCTCGAAGTGAGGAAACAAATACAAAGTCTAATGCAGACCCATATAAGTGCACATGTGTATATGTTAGAAGTGCTAACAAGCAAACAAGAATCAATGAATCAAATATGCATATACAGGCAACTGAAGTGGATGGCATATGTAAGACCAGACAACAACCAGTGACACTGCAAGAGCAACAGGTAAAAGAAGATGCAGTGAAGCATGTACAAGGACCAACAACAAATACAAACTGCAAATACCAAAGTGATACACAATGAACTATGTTTGTAATAACAATGACACAGTGCTACTACAAATATCACATAAGCAAATTCGAACAAACTCGAGTCAAAGCCAGAAATAATATGCAGTTCGAAATCAAGACAAATGCCGAAATTAAAATAGTTCAAGTGCCATGATGAAGCAGTGCAATCATCAAGGAGCTCGAAGGCATACATGTCAGTGAAGCAGGTCATAATGAAGATGACAAATGAAATGACCGGCTACAACATGCTCAGGGACTAGTGTGCAACGAAGGCCTAAAAAAAATACTACAGAGAATAAAAATCAACCATGAACAATGTAAGTCATGGGATCTAAATCAACAGCCCCAAAATCATCTCAAGGCAGAAAAGCATCAGCATCGAACACAAAAAAATCAAATCGGAGCCAAAACAACGAAAACCAATTAAGCAGAGAAAATCAAATAATTTTGAATTAGATGTGAGTAATATAAATTACTCACCTTGTTGCCAAATCGAAGCAGAGGCCATCGAAGACGAACTAGCAGTTGAAGTGGGCGTGTTTGATTCCACGAAGCCCTAGTTTCAATTTGGGGACGACGAAAACGGAAGGGAGCGACCGCCATTATTTTCTCGTTCGCTTGTTTAGTTTTAGGGTTAACGAACGAAAATGAGAAAAGGGGACGGGTTATTATGCTTTGAGAATTAACACGGCCCAATATAAAAACATGGACCACTATTTAATTTCAAAGCCCAAAATTTCTTTTAACAATTTATAAAAGAATTTTAATTCAAAATTTAAAAACTTCAAATAGAAATTTGTGTCAATATTAATCGTTTAAATTGTTGATTATAATTGATGCAAAATACCGGGTTGTTACAGTCTATAGATTAGAGAAAATAATTATGGATTGAAATGACAGCCTCGAGAAATTTTGTGGATTTTTATTTAATTTGGGATTGCGGTTTGAAATGATATATAACCGTAAAATTGTAAATTGCGGATTGAAATGATAAATATTCGTATCACTTGACCATAGGGTAGAAAATTATATGCGGACACCGGATTGGTTAAATTAAATGGTTTTAAATCTTTAAACTTTAATGTCGGTTAAACGATATTTTGAAATAGAATTTGATTGATAAATTGAATTGTTTTAAATGAATTACTTGAAGGATTTGAATTGAGAGTCTAAAGTTGATTTTTGAAGTATAAATGAAATTATCGAAATTGATTATTCAAAACATTGGAATTTTGAAACTTTGAAATCTATTGGAATTGGATTGGCTAAAATTGATAGTTAGAGATGTAAAAATTGGATTTTGACTTAAATAAAAAGTGATTGAAATTGGATATGGTCTAGAATGGTTGGAAAAGAGTAAATGGTTAAATTTTATGTTAAATTCAAATTTATTTTCTTAATATAAACTAAAAAATGTTTATTAAAATTACAGATTATTAAGCTTTCAACCTTTAAACAAAATTTATCTATTCTCATTACTTTAAATCATTTTGAAATCTATGTAAAGCATTTTAATTTATTTTAGATCTATTTTTAATCTTTTTTTAAAAGTATTTTAATCTATTCTTATCTATTTTAAATCTATATAAAGTATTTTAACCTATTTAATCTATTTTAAACTATTTAATCTATTGTATATCTACTTGAATCTATTTTAATCTATTTAAACAATATTAATCCATTTTAACCAATTTTAAACTATATTAATCTGTTTTAATCTATTTATTCTACTTTAAAACTATATAAACTATTTATAATTACTTAAACTATTTGCTTAAGTTTTAAATAGTGTAAAGTGAAGTTTTTATATTTAAATCCTTGATGATGGTACAACCTAAGTTGGAATTTGAAATTGATATCTTTTGCGAAATGACACATGTGAGTGAATAAAATGATTTTGAAACGAAGAATGAATTAACAGAACTTATCGATAATTTCAAAGTGAATGTGAATTTCAAAAGGGAATATGATTTGAAAGTAAAAAGAATTTGGATGTGAATATGATTTTGAAAGTGAATATAGTTAAAAGTGAATATGATTTCGAAAGAGATATGATTCGAAATCAAATATGATAGTTTTGATATAAATTGTGAATTGACCATCTTGAAATGTAAAACAACCATCCAATGTGAAATAAGCGTTTGGTTGTTAAAGAGACCGAGATCAGATATTGTCATACTCTCTGCCAATACCGAACACTTTAACAACTGTGTACGTGGTAGAGATTCCAAAAATGAAGTAGGATGGTTTGATGAACGATTTCCATATAAGGTATGATGTGACCCTGACTCCCGTGAGTTAGCTTAGATGTGACTAAAACAGGAGCTATACCAGGGCCAAGTGAGGTCATTCCTCCGATCGGACATGCTTCTTCGATACCATATTATGACTTTGTGATGATTTGGTGGTCATCCCTTGATTTTTGATTTGGAAGTGTGTTCCGAGATGGGAAGTAGTAGTTGCTATGCGTTACCACTAGCCCAGTTCTGCAATTGGTAAATCTACCCATGTATTGCCTCAAGTGTCGTGTTCACATGTCCTAGAGCGCCTCTTATGAGTTTATTTTATACCATACCTATTGAGTGCCTTCTGATAGCCCTCCAGTTTACGGAGGAATTACGGTACTGTATAGACTATGGAAATGTAAAAAATGTGTTAAGGGAGATATGGGTAACGCCTTAATGCTATTTTGAAACTTTACTTTACTGTAGACACTATTATAATAGTGTATTGTACTACATAGTAGATAGTTTAATGGATCCATAGAAGATGGTAATTTCGAACATCTCTTAAGTTACTGCACTCACGTTAGACATTGGATAGGAGATGTCAAACCCCATAACCATTTCTGATGCCGTCACACTCATATTTACCGTTGATTTAATTGACATAAGATCTTTTAGTTCTGACTCGAGTGTTTTGTCTTTTCAATTCGCTCGGGTCAGCATGAGAATTTTAGGGTTGAAGACCTTATTTCAGGAGGACGAAGATAAAGATCTGTACTATTATTATTTACTTATCTATTCCACTGCCTCGTGTTGTTCCGCTACATTTATTTATTCATTTCTGTTTTATGTAACTCTAATGTTTGTGTTGTAATGAAAAATCAAGTGTATTTTTAAAACAGCTTCATGAACTGTTATTTGATTATTATATTTTGTCATTCCGCTGCGAGATTCTATATTTGTTTTATTTCCTTCTCTTTTTCTGATTTACCCCATAACATCTGCCCTTTTGAATGGTTTGAGTCCGACATGTGTGTCTGCTTAAAATGTCCAAAAAGGCAGGTCATTACAGAAATGCTATATGAGTAACCATTTAGGCTATATTTGATATTATTCGTGAAATAGACACCATTATAATATAATATGATTTGATATAAAGTGTTTTGATTATCGTAAGGTAAAAATCCGTTTGTGTTTATGTGTGAACGTGGTCTTATGAGATACTTTTGTTTTGAAAAGAAAAGTTGTGGTAATTTTATAAATTCATTAGAGATGCGTTTTCTCATGCTGGTTTACCAGACTGATCCGGGCATTCTCCCCTTTCAATGCTCAGGTCAGACCAAGTATATTTTTAGGTTCAGATTTGATGCATTGGAGCTTCGGTAGTTGAGGTGGAAGTCTTCAGATCGTATTCCTAGATATGTCTATATTCCACTACATTATTATTTATGTTATCAACATCTGTGAGGACAGGCTATTATAACTATCCAAGCTGATGATTAGTGATTGATTGTTGTACTCTGATATGAATGATGTATGGAATTATAGTTTCTCTTCTTGTAAAGATCATTGGTATTATATTATATTTTATTCTACTGCGATGTGAGATTCTGTGTTGTTATTGTTCTGTTTGGTTTTCTTCTTCTCTCTTCTTTCTTTCTACCCTTAATAATCAGCTTGTTCGTGCAATTTTAGTTGGAAATGTGTGGTTTATTGTCAATTCAAAGTGTACGGAAAAATGAGTCATTACATTTGGTATCAGAGCTTAGGTTTAGTACATACCTAGGCTTTGATGTGTACTCAGTATATATAGGGTTAGTAGCACTCTAGATTTTTGAGTGTATTGTATATATGAAATCATATTTTTTTATGACATAAAAATATTTTATATTGTGTTGATGTATCTGTTGAGTGAATTATGAATTCGAGTCGGTATGTGGGACGCCATGTTATAGATAGGGATTTATAAACACTTGAACAAGGCATATCGACATAGTATTGTTTTTTAAATGAGGTAAATGAAATAATTTTACCTAAATTATATTTTATATATAAAGGGATAATTTTAGAAATTGTTATAGTGTATATAAATTGATTGTTTGGTTGTTTGGAAATGTAAATATATACTAGTTAATAAAAGCTGTTTGGATAATCTAAATAAAGATAACAATTGTAAAATAATAAATTATATAAGCAAGTGAAATATAAAGCATGGAATTATAATTAAAATGATTTATAACTGTGAAATAATCTTATATATAAGAAATGAAACTACATAAGTATATTTATAAATAAAAATGGATTTAAACTAAGAATTTTAGAATTTGAATTTCGTCGATTTTGAAAGTTGTTTTTCAAAGTTTGAAGATGTTATATTATTACATAGAAGTATTTTGACTAGAAATGATTTTGAAAAGAATTTAAAAGAGATCAAAAGCACTGAACTTGCTTCAGTCGTTGGAAAATAATTACGGGGATGATCACAACATCATCAGTATTCATTCTTAAGTTTCTAAGTGACGGATTGCTATCATTAGTAATTTGCTATTGGAATTTTGTTTTGTTAAAACAAGTTTTGATTTGAAAATTTAAAATATGATTTGAATATACAAAGAGTTATCTGTATATGTGTGTGTGTGTGTGATTTTGAAATGACTGGAAATGAATGGGTGTTTGAATTCTAAAATTGTTATTTAAATGTTTTGTGAAATAAATGAAATTAAGTTTTGAAACTTATAATTTAGAAAATGGAATAGATAAGAAAAGTAAAATTGAAATTAAGCTATGCAATTAAAATTTACTTAAGGAAAGAGGTTTATTGGAATATGCTAATGAGCTCAGTAAATGAAATATGTATAAACATAATTTGTAAGCGATAATATAACAAATTAGAATTATGAAATGTGAATAAACTTAAGATAAGTCTAATGAAATGATTTTGTATTAAAATTTAATAAGAAGTCTAAATAAATTAAGATTAACCTGAGTTAAACTAAGTGAATCGATGAAATGAAATAATTGAAATGAATACGAACTTGAGTTAATAAATGAAATTCAACTTAAGTATATAAATAAATTGTATATAAGCTGAAATGTTGTTTGATAAAATTGGAAATAAACTTAGATAAGTAAGTAAAAAAAACATAAGTTTTGTATAAAATGTTTAAGCGATAAAATTGGAAATAAACTTAGATAAGGAAGTAAAAATAAACATAAGTTTTGTATAAAATGTTTAAGCGAACTTAAGCAAATTTAGCATGAAATAAAATAGTTGTTAAGTGTTATTAGTATTAAAAGAATTATACTAAGTGAATAATAAAATGTGGTTAAAGATGAATTAGAAATAAATTTAACAAAAACAAAGAGAATGTTAATAAATAAATTGAAATGAATGTAAATTAGTAGAATGTGAACTAATTAAATATGAAAGATTGAACGCAAACTAATTTGATGAGAATCAAATGATAGTAAAATGAAAATGAATGTAATAAAATGATTGTTAAGAAACTTGAATGTGAAATTAGTTGGATGAAAAACTAAATAGTAAACGAATGAATTGATTTGTTGGATGTTAGTTGTATGTTAGTTTTTCGATGATTGCTTATGATTGCGTGTGTTTCATTCGCATATGGTTGTTGTATTAGTATATATTATATGTTGATATTACTTCCTACATACATGTTCTCATTGTTTGTTGAGTGTTTAGTAGGTGCGGATGGCATTTGCTTCGCATTGGAGCTCGCTTTCGCGCTACATTTCTTATATATGCTTGTTAATAATATATAAAAGGTGCGTATCTTGGATTACATATCGTACTTTTATATTTCTTCCCTATGGAATGCCTCATCCTCGAAGATGAGATGTATATTTCTGATATATATACACACGTTGTGATCCTACTATGATTGAACCGCGCAAAGGAGACGTTGGTGAAAGTTTTCGTAATTTAAGGCGTTGGATTTTTTTGGGAAATATGGAAAAAAATTGATTTTGAGTTGTAATTTGAAATGAGATGTATTGGTTTTTGAATGATGTTAGTTGATTTTTGAAATGATATCAGTTAACAACTATGAATGAATTTGAAAACATAGAAAAGTTTTTTTTAGAAGTTTAACTAATTGATTTCGAAATGTTAAAAGGTTCGAATGAATTTGGAAATCTAGTTTGAACGAATTGTTTTGAAAAGTTAATGGATTTTGTGGCATCTTTCTTACTTAGTAATTTCGAGGATGAAATTATTTTACGGGGGGAAGTATGTAACGACCCAGTGTTTCAGTCATTTGGAATTAGAATATTTAATTGATTTTAAATATTCAAAAGTTAATTTTGCAAGTTAAGTAACTCGTATTTCGAATATAGTGATTTATTTGATAATTAAATTGTTTAATTTAATATTTGAAATTGTGGAAATAATTGAATGTTGAATTTAATATAAGTGAAACCGATTTATAAAGTTGATTTAAATCCTATTTGAATTAGAATGAAGTTATTAAACTTTTAATTTTGATTTAAAAATGATTTACGTGAAATTGGAAATTATTTGATTTAATTAACATGTAAAGTAGTCATTATTGACACTATCTTAGATTTCAATGAAACCAGTTTCATTGGACCCGTAACAGTGAATTATAACATGCTGCCAAATTTCATGTCGATTAGACTTACCGTTTGATCGCGCAAGTTTGAAATGCATATAAATGAATTAAAGGGAATTTAATTAATATAATTCGTTTTCGAAAACCTATTTTCTGCATATGATGGAAGTGGCCTCAGGTACATATTCCACTGTATTTGTAATAGGTGTAAAACATTAGGAATGTCAGGTGGCATGCCTTGATAGGAGTTTAGAATATTTCGCGCGAATAATGTTTTAAAACTTGTCTATATAAGGACCTTCATTTGCAAGCCCTAGAGAGGAAACCTTAGCCCCCGTTTTCTTTTCAAAGGCTAGGAATTTTCGAAACTTCTTACTCCATTATCTCTCAACCCATAAACAATTAACAAAAACTCCCTGCTTCAAAGTTGTAGAGCACGTTGAGATCTACAAATCCAACGGTAGAGACTAGAAATGGAGCGTCGTGGTGGCCTAGATCTTATCACGTTCATGTTGGCTTCGAATGGGTTTTTTAGGCAATCGATGGCATGAGGTGGGGCCACATTTAGCGTGTGGGTGGCATGCGCGTGTAGGCGGAGGCAGCGGTGGTGTCAGATCATCGTCTCGATCAACGAGGTGGGAGCGGCAATCGAGGGTAGTTCATCGCGTTCGTTTCGATGTTGGGCCTGGGTTACGTGAACGAAGGGAGGAAGATGATTAAGTAAATTAATAACGTTAATTAATTTAGATAATGTTGTTGGTTAATTATATTTTAATTCATGTAATTTATGAAATGCTTAACTATTTCATACGAGGTCCAAATCGAATGGAACAAGTGGCATTGGGCTCGTATTGTAAATACTAAATTTTAGAGCTAGTTTGGATAGATTTAGTGCTAGCAACAATTTTGTATTAAATTAAACGCTCATTTAATTTTAAACCAAATAAATCGCTATTGCGATGACTGCAAACAAAGTGAGTAAAACTCACTCTCCCTGGCCCGCTTATATTTTATATAAGTGGAAATACTTTTTATTATGCTATTTTTATAACTGTTTAGATGTATATATTTGTGTGTATGTGTGTGTATGTTGGTTGGTTGGATATATTTCTGTATATTCTAGTGGATGAGACCCTATACGTTCCCTCATATGAGCAGTGACTCTTTGTATGTGCGTTCGCCTTGAAGCAGACATTGTACATTTTTCTCATATGCTGTATTTATTGCAGGTTACAAATTGGAGGGATCCAATAGGATTTCTCACCATTGTTGGTTATTTATTTTCGCATATTTGTTTATGTGTCATAGCATGTGATTTGTGATGCAGTGAAATAGATTGGAGGGATCCAATTAGATTTGATTATCGTTTATATATATGTGACACATGATATGTTTGGATGCCATGTTTGTTGAATTGGATGTTTATCCCTTTGTTTCATGCTTAAGCAGCATTGAGCCATGTTTTCAATATTATTGAAATGTTTTAAAAATGATTTCAGGTGATTTCGAAGTATTTTTGTTTATTACTTTTGTACTGTGAAAAGGAGTTTATTTTAAATTAAAATGAAAGTATGGGTTTTGTTATTTTAAATATACAGTTTTTTGAATGTTTTCAAATAAAGTTTTTGAGTAGTTTTTATATATAAGGTTCATAAGTAACAATTTGTGAAGAAGTAATGAATTTCTAAGTGGAACTTTATAAGTATTAGAAATGGATTTGAAATCAATATTTGTGTAAACCGTTTTACATAATAGATTTATAAAAGGGATGTGTATAGAAATGATTTTATAAGTTAGTTATAAATCGGATTTGCTATTGATATTTTAAGAATGGTTTTATAAATGGATTTAACATCAACAAATTTGTAAATGGTTTTTTAAACGAATATTGGTAAATAATGAGATTTTAAAAGAATATATTTACAAATGAAACTTGGTAAACAAAATGATTTTATATAAAAGGAGTTTTGCAACTATTTAAATAAATGGAGCGAATAAGTTGTAAAATAATGGGATTCACAAATTGATATTTAGAAATGGTTTTATACATGGACTTTGGAGAATTGAAAGTTATAAACATTATTTGTAAATGTAAATGATATATTTTGACAAGTAATTACGGTTTTTATAAAGTAAGTATATTCATGTTTTGAAAGGAATAATATTTAAGGCAATAGTTTTGAAATGATATTTTCAAAAAAAATGAAGTTTAAATTGTTTTCAAAATGTTGTAGCTTTCTAAAATGGTTTGTGTATATACTTATTTTTTATTTAAGTATATGATGTTATTTTCTAAGTGTTGAAAATAAAATGATTTATGAATATGCTTATTTTGTTGAGATAAGTATATGGAAATGTTTTCCAATTACGAATATTTGAGAAATTTTGAATATATATCTAGTATAGGGAAATGTTTTCCAATTATCAAATATTCAAGAAGTCTTGAATATATATCTAGTATATGGAAATGTTTTCCAATTATCAAATATTTGAGATGGTTTTGAGTATATATCTTTTTAAAGATATTTTGAAATATATATTTGGGAAGTGATTTGATTTATAAAGAATTATAAAAAGGGCCTAATAATTGCTTTAGTCCTAAATTATGCCTATTTGCAAAGTTTCGGTACCTTGACATGATGCGGAAACCAATTAGTCATGCACTTAACACGTGGCCAACTATGTAGGCTTGATTAACGTTTGTTTTGAGAATGTTGATTCGTATAGTGCGGAGTGAGTTTATTACTCCGATCTACTGAGCTTCCTTCTTGGCCGAAGGATAGCATGTTGAAAGTTGGAACTATGATTTGTCTACAAGACTTAGTGTCTATATGAGGTTAAGAGCCACTTTTCAATATTGGTGTAGAGAGACTGGGATCAGATTTATCCGAAAACCACTCCGGACCAATGTATGCGTTCAAAAGTGCAGATTATGGATGATGATTTATAAAGACCGAAGATTTTCATAGCACGAGGACTTCTTATTGACATTCTCTAGGACGCTCCTATTATAGAGACATTTATTATAGCAGTGGTTTTCTCGTTGTGGAAATCTTCGAATTGCAAGGACTACTCACTACTAGTGGTAGTAGGAGAGTGCCTTCGATTTCGTCCAGTCCTAGAACGAACTTGTATGGATGTTTGTCCTACATTGTATTCTAAATCACATTTGCATGGTTTCTATAAATGTATATCAGTCGGTGGCGAAGAAGACAACTTCTCTTTGCTTAACATCATTTCCCAAGACAAATGAGCTCAGGAAGTTATACTTTTCTAGAAATCAGTCATGTGACATAGAATGATAATGTGGCATTCAGATATATGATATGTGATGTATGATATATGATATGTGATATGAGAAAGGTAATCGTAAACTCACTCCTAAGTTGCACGCTTCAGAAATGATATGGGAACTATGTTACATATTTCAGGCTTAGTATGACGAGGGTAGCGTATGATCGCTCAAGGTAACTAGTGGTGTATGATCTAGGTCACCAATGTGACCAGATGGGACCCTTATTGTATGGTATAGTGGCATGTGAGTCCTTGCATGAGAAGCCACCAGATTTCTTGAAGTGTGGCAATATGACGAATAGTGGTGTGTGAGTCCTTACATGAAAAACCACTGGAGTTCGGTTGTTATGCGTGGTTATTGAGGCTCCCTATCATGTTGGAAATCAAATTCCAATACGTGCCTGCCATTTTGTTTTGTAGAGCATTAAATGACTTGGTCTGAAATGCTATATGGGTGATCATTTTGGTTATATTTGATATTATTTGTGAAATAGACACTATTATTATAATATAATATGATTTGACATAAAGTGTTTTGGTTATCGTAAGGTAAAAACCCGTCTGTTTTTATGCGAGGACGTGGTCTTACGAAATAATTTTTTTTGAAAAGAAATCTTTTGGTAATTATATAAATTCAATAGAGATGTATTTTCTCACGTTGGTTTACCAGACTGATCTGGGCATTCTCTCTTTTTAATGCTCGGGTCAGACTGAGTATATTTTTAGGTTCAAATTTGATGCATTGGAGCTTCAGCAGTTGAGCTCAAAGTCTTCAGATCGTATTCTCATATATGTCTATATTCCACTGTGTTATTGTTTATGTTATCAGCATTTTTGAGGACAGGTTATTATAATTGTCCAGGCTGATGATTAGTAATTGATTATTGTACTCTAATATGATTGATATATGATATTACAGTTTCTCTTTTTGTAAAGATCATTAATATTATGTTATATTTTATTCTGCTGCGATGTGAGATTCTGTGTTGTTATTATTCTGTTTGGTTTTCTTCTTCTCTCTTCTTTCTTTCTACCCTTAATGATCCGCTTTTTCATGCAATTTGAGTTGGACATGTGTGGTTTATTGTCGATTCAAAGGGTATGGAAAAATGGGTCATTACACTTATTATTTACACGACATCAGAAAATATACCATTAAAGAGACGATCTTTCAAAGACCAATTCATTTGTCTCGTCAAGTATGAGAGACATAGCTTAAGCATAGAAATCAAACCATAAAATATTTCAAAGTTGAATGTTGATTTAGAAAAACGGATTTAATTTTATTAAAAATCGTATGAGTTGTTTTATTTTCGACGATTTTGGGGTAGATAGAACAATCGGTTGAAGTTCAAGTTTATTTTCACCAAATTCAAACTCATCATTGAAAAATTCTTCAAAATTATTGATTTTAAAATCGAATGGTGATTTAAGTCTACGCCTTCAGAATTCAACAACTCATCTTCTATCATTTGGGTTTTAACCCATCAGGATCCAGGAGAATGTGGAACAACTTGATGGAGACAGAACGGCTCAGTACTCAACTAAGAAGCGGTAAAGCAATGACTGAATATGACTAAGCCAAGAGACCAATGTCCGTCTAGTCCAATCAGAAGCTAAATACAACTAGCTAGTAAATCATCATCAAAACAAAGCGACATGCAATGAGACTACCCGTACAATGTCGACACAAAGCAACAAAAGCATGCCAGACATCAAAGTGCAGAAAATGTCTAAGAGAAATGATCGCTAGTGATCCATACATTATGGATTGCCAGCAATCTATACTTCATCACCTGGTCGCTAAGGCACATGGGAAGCGAAGAAAGCCAAAATATGCTAAGTGTATGGATCGCTAGCGATCCATATACCATAGATCGCCATCAATCCATACTTGTTCATGCACTCTTGGTGGGCTAACTAGATGAAGAAAGGAAAAGTGGAGCTAAATAATTAGCTCACACGTGAGCTAAATCTATGGTTTTGGCTCGGGTCGCGAGCTGAGCTTTGTTGCATCTTCCTGAGTCCATCTGCAAGAAGTCAGTGAACTGGCCTGGCCCAGAAACTCTCCAATCTCTATAAATACCATCATATCTGCTAAATGGGATCTTCTTCGGATTAATTGTAGAAGCTCTGTTGTAAATTTTCTTCACTCTTCATCTCCCTCACAACAATCTCTAAAGGATTCACTATGATTCTCCATTGGATTCCAACTCTGGAGATTCAATCAAGCTAAGGATAATCAAAAGTCTTGTAATCTAGCTCTATTTGTAGCAGCAATCAGTCATAATAAAATTATAAAGTGGATGTAGGCTTCCTTAATAGCCGAACCACTATAAAAATCTTCATGTCATCTTTCTTTTACTATTCTTTTTTGTACCTATAATCTGTATTATTACTCTATAAGAATAGGGCTGGTGCTTTCAAAATCAAAATAGGGTGTTGATCCGTTTTTTCGGTTAACATTTTGTTGCTTTCACTGAGAGATTAACTCAAACTTTGATCTAGTTGTCAACTTTGGATCAGATAGATTCAGAAGTTAGATCCTCAATCTCTTCTTAGAAGGTTTGCTATTGAGAACATAAGAACCAACCAAAAAGTATTGGAGAAAAAGCAAGCAAACACATGCTAAAGTGATGGGTCACTAGCGATCCATCACCTATGGATCGCTATTGATTCATATTATTAGCTCGTGGGTCCATCAATCCACTTGCATCATGATCCAATAGCAGTCCAATGCAACCATCATATGGATCATCATCAAAACAATGTAATAAGCCATGAAATTAGATGGAGAATATCAATATGAGATAGTAGACGTGATCCAAAAGGCAAGGCTTAGAAATCAACTAAGTAAATGGATCTCTAGCGATCCATGCACTATGGATCGCTTGCGACCCATACCTTTTCACCATACCGCCATAAACTCCAGAAATCATCCAATAATATTCTAATTATATGGATCGCCAGCGGTCCATACGCTATGCTATGGATCGTAAGATCCATACTGTTTCATTGATTTGCAACGATCTATACGGAATAAGATGGGAGAAGGATGCTAAGGGGTTGGCTCGCTTTCCAACGAACTTTTTAGATCTCCAGCTGTCCATAAGCTATGGATCGCCAGCGGTCCATTGAATTGGCTCGGGTCTCAATGCTTTCTCCAATGAATCATCTTATCGGAAGTTTCATAACATATACCATTAACTTTGGAGGAGACCGCTATCTGGGTCATTCGAAAGGGATATAATCAATTACAAAGCCAAGCTCCTGGGGAGATGGTGGCCACCCCCGACTGACTAGCTTCAAATCCTATCATGGATCTCCTATCAAGAATGATTGTCGTCAAAAATCATCAAAATATCATCGATATGGTCATTAAAAAACTCACTTCAAGATTGACTCGAAGTCAAACTCGAGGAATCGCCCATTTGACTCGAAGAAGATTCTGGAAGTCCTGACTCAAAGTCGAACTCGAGTAATCACCCGTTTGACTCGAAGTAAACCTAAGAAATTCTGGCCCGAAAACAGATTCGGGTAATTTCAAAATTCTCTTCAAGCAAATGTGCAAATGGCTCCAAGCAATGTTCGTCACCAACCCAGCACTTCAAATTCTGTGATTCCAAGCGAATCATGTACCGACTCCAAGAAAATGGCAAATTTTCTCAAGCCGGACTCCAAGTAAAATACCACCAATCCATCAATGTCGATCCATCTTCTTTTTCTCTTAACTCGTACGTGCGAACTTCGAATACCATAATATTTGGAATGCAACTTTGAGGGGTCTTCTTTGTCACCTCAGACCGATCTCACCTAGTTTGAAATTTTTTGGGATTGTCATTGATCCATGACCCCCATCATAAGTGATTTGTCATTCAATTGGTATTTCTAATCATTCAAGCATAGAAAATCATGCATATATCATTCTCACACATTATAAACAACCGTAACTTGAAAATGGACCAATCTCACAACGATTAGAGCATCTTCCCCAATCGAAACCCATTCAGCGAAGCCGCTCAACATGTAGAATATCTAAAGGAGTTTATCTTGCCAACTTTACCTTTTATACAACTATACAACTGATTCGAAATTGCTTCTTTACATGTATGAGTAGCATATGGACGAAGCGAGGGTGATGAATCTAGTCTACTACAAGGCCCTTAAGAATCATTAAAGGATGAAACAACCTGCTACCCTGGAAGAATTCTACGGGAGGGCAAAGTTGTTCTAAAGATTAAAAGTAGTGCAATTAGAAGAAGGTGAACCTGGCAGTATGCCAAAGAACATACCAAATGGTAAAGAGCTACAGGACCTCAGGGACCTTCTACCTAAGAGGGGCTGCTAAGACCAAGCAGAAAAGTGCCTCGGCTAACCGACAAATCAAATAAAAAGATGATTATCAAATACATTCTAGTTAGATAGTAACTAAGGAATTAGACAACAACCAAAAGCGATGCCTTTTCATCCAACCTCTTCTACTCTCCTTTTCCAAATGAGCCGTATGGGGACACCAGGAGCATTTCAAATAGCATGGCGAAAAAAATGCTTATATGCCCTCGATGGGTCATTTCAATCCCTCTTTTGAGAACCGTCATCACTGGTGGCATCGAGAAGTCTTGTCCAAAGGATCATCGAATAAAAAAATCCAACATTATAGCCTACAGGAACCGATAAAATTCTGTTCCGTCGAGCTGAATCTGAAAAATTCCTATTGAAGCCGATGAATCATTGCTTTAAGACCGTCAGGCCCATGACCCAAAACTCCTCTCGAAATCGATAAATTATCATTCCAAGGCCATCTGTTCGTCGAATATCCGACCATAAAACCTTCGCGAATGTGAAGGTCTTTCGTGAACTAAAGCGTCGTGAAGGTGAATCGGCTGACCAGTGGTCATCTGATCCAAAAAACCCTTCACGAACATGGTCGTCTTGCATGAATTAAAGTGTCGTGAAGGTAATCCGGTAGATCCATGATCATTTGATCCAACAAAACCCTTCGCGAGCAGGAAGGTCTTTCATGAACTAAAGCATCATGAACGCAAACAAGTAGATTAACAAAATTTATGTATGACTGATGTCCACAAAAGGGAACTAGAAGATCAGCAGTCATCTGATCCAGTGCTCCCCGAAGTCAACGAAGTCACGCTCTGGGGACACAAATCAATAATCATATCAGTCACTCTGCAAAATTATGGAATCACTTCCAACGACCAATGAGACAAATAGTGTTAAATTTCAGAGCTTCAAAATCGCTCAAAGAAATTAAGCCAACTCTGAACCGACCTTGTGATCAATCATAGGCCAACTCGAACCAATCCAAGAGTCGGCACCTAGGAAAACACCAACCGGAACGGAGGCAACCAAATGAGTTATGGAGAGACCATGGATACAGTTCAAGTGCGCCAACAGCCCTGTAGAATGGGAGGCAACGCACACACTTGAATAGCCGTAAGAAAGGCCGAGACTAATCATACCACAGTTCTGTTATTCCAGATCAAAAATTCTGGCATTCTGACAACCGCAAACTTAATGACCTAGCTAGTGCAACAAACGAAATACTAGCATAATACTTGCCCACTTATTTCCAACTATAATTTTACCACTCTTGGTGACCAATTCCTCTTCCTCTTAGATCGTGTGGTAGTCAAAGACCATTCTCTAAAGGCAGTTTGGACCAAGAGCTAAGAGTCATGCCTTGAACTCCCATAAGCTCTTTCTTCAATCCATCTTCATGTGGTCAGCTATAGATCTCTTCACCATGGTAGCCTAATCTATTTGGATGTGTACATCTTCTAGAAACATAGAAGGATCATCCAAGCCATGGTTACCCAAACCAAAAATGGTTCAGCTTCTTGAACTAATAAAATTGTGTTCGTGTAAGCAACTTGCTGAGTCGATGGAATCAAATCGACTCAAACCGCTGGATCGGCGGAACCCGATCCTTGCTTTCTAAACACCGGTGTTGCTTTAGAAACATCGACAAAGCCAAAAATTAGCCCGAAGATAGGCAGCACCGAGGAGTACTAAAAGCCATGCATTTCATAAGCTGTGCCAAAACATACGATCCTCATGTTTCCTAAAGATAAGCAACACCGAGGAGTACCAAAAGTCATGAATTTCGTAAGCCACACCAAAATTACACTTCTTACATCACTCAAAGATAGGAAACACCGAGGAGTACGAAAATCCATGGAGTTCATAAGCCGTGCCAAAACATACGCTTCTCACGTTGCCCGAAGATAGGTAACACCGAGGAGTACCAAAAGCCGCACATTTCATAAGCTGTGCAGTAACTCTTAAAACATACGCTCCTCATGTTGCCCGAAGATAGGAATCATCGAGGAGTTCCAAAAGCCGTGGATTTCATAAGTCATGCACTAACCTCAAAAACATACGCTCCTCACATTGCCCGAAGATAGACAACACCGAGGAGTACAAAAAGCCGTGCATTTCATAAGTAGCGCGCTAACTCCTAAAATCTACGCTCCTTACATTGTCTGAAGATAGCAACACCGAGGATTACGAAAAGCCATGCATTTTATAAGCCACGCACTAACTCCTAAAACGTATGCTCCTCATATTGCCCTAAGATAGGTAACACCGAGGAGCATGAAAAGCCACGCATTTCATAAGCCGCACTACCCATAAGGCAGGCCAGTGCACTGCCAAAAGTCGCCCATTTCATAAGCCGCACACTCTCATAAACCATGCATCTTATAAGCTACGAAAACACTGCTCAATGTCACTCCGGCATCATTATCGGATGGTCAAAATTCTCTAAGTATCGGTGTTGTCTTGACAATACCAGGAAACTTGTTTATTTCAGGATTAACAGGAAACTATCCCTACCACCCAAAAGGATTGATATTGCTTCAGGCAATGCCACAAAGTTCCCAAACTAAGATTTTGACAAAGAATCCCGATCTTTGACCGAAATATCTAAATTTAAGACTTTCAAATCACAAGCTCCCAATGATAGGAGCTGCGACACAACTTTGTTAAGGGGAATTTAGAGAGCCGCCCAGAACCTCACGTCTCACATCAAGTGTTCAGAGTTATCAGCCCCATGGACCAGCAACACATAACACACTAACACTTGGTCAGGATAAAATACCATTCCATAGTTCTGTTACATTGAACAGAGAATTTCGGCAATCACAACAAAACTAGCTGAACAGAGAGTTTCAGCAATCAAAGCAAAACTAAGCAGTATAATATGCTGGATGAATGTGGAATTAAAAAGGAAACTACTCCAACCTGCTAGACATTGATATTACCTCAGCAACATTAAGAACTCCATACTGTCATATCAACAAGAAAATCAAAACTCCTTAAAATTCCCCATCCCTCGGAAATAAGCAATAAATGGAGGGACTTACCATTGGCCAGAGTTAAATAATGATGGAAGACATTTCCAGAATCAAGTCATCGACCCATCTGCTCCCAAAGATAGAAGCAAGTGCTCAAATGAGGTCCTAAACCATACCTTACAAAAAAAACCAACTATTATCTGAAGGTAGACAACGGCAGGAAGAGAACGCTCAAAATCGAGCAGCTAAACCATTGATTCTTATAGATTGGAACCAATGAATAAGGTTGATATCCACAACAATGTTATTAGTCCATCATAATGCATATGGCTTAAAATAAGTAAGGTTAAGTGTCATCGATTCAAGAAAAAAACTACCGGTCCAAGATCAGTATAGGAATGAATGCGGTCGTACCAGGGGCAATGCGATGACTTGCTCCATAATTTCAAATTTCTATAAGAACTTGGAGTTTGACACCTAGAAGTGAAGGTTCCTGCCCAAAATGGAGGGTTTCACAAATATTCATCAGATCATAACATAAACTGGCTGGAGCAATTTCAATTTTTTGTGAATAAGAATAACTATAGAATTGGTTAAGCAATAGCCTTGCATCTCCAAGGATAATGCTTGACGGTTATAAACAAAGTTAGGCAATAGAAACGCCTGGGATGCTCACCCTTCTAAGGATAAAGCAGCGTCGATAGGAAATCCCAGGATTGAATTGCTCGTATACTAATTTCTAAGGATGAAGGCTGGTGCACAACCAAATTTCCTAAATTCAACTTAGAAATAATTTAGACACAGCTGAAAGATAGGCAGCCTTATGGAAATGTTGCTTGGAACCAAGTAGCTAGGTTATCAATTCTTAAGGACAGGAGTTGACATATGAACAAAACTTCCATGACAACGTCGGCAACCAAGAAGAGCATGCATGGCCAAGGACAATCGGGAGCAATCATGGAAGGTCGGAAATAAAATCCCTGAACTTTCTCAATTCCAGAATGCGGTTGAGAGCCAAACTGGGGGCAATTGAGCAATTCGCCCCACAAATTTCCATCTCTCATAATCACCCAAATACCGGCATTCGAAATAGTTAGTCCCTCAAGAAGGGATAGAAGCATAGATACTTGATCGAAAGAAATGGTTCAAAAGTCCAAACATGAATAACCGTGAGGTTGGATAGATAAATGTTTTGTATCACAAAATAGAGCATTATGGAAAATAAATGGCCAACATTGGAAATGAAGGATTTAATGTTCAGAAATCAACCGTCGCTCATTATTTAGCAATGACGAGAATGACCGATGACCTACTTCTGGTCTAACTGGATCATTTGGTTCCAACTTGCAAGAAAATGTCGTTACTTGAAGTTTGGTGATGCCAGGAAGAAGGCCCAAAATGAAACTATCGATACATTAGCTTTCAGAAATAGAAGCAAGAGTTTGATTGAATCTTTAGCCCTACCTTCTGGCATCTCATGCTATTTGAAGATTCACAACATTAAGGAAAAATCCATTAAGTTGAGTCATCCGTGTATGAGTTTTCAAAGATAGAAACCAACACATGATTACGATCTCAGCGTCGGACTCAAAAAAATTTACTTTAGCAAAAGATGCCAGAAACGCATCTTTCTAAAACATACCAACATCATTACAAAACTCAGACCTTGGGATCAAGAAACAAAGTCCCTAATTCTTGAAGATAGGAGCTATCGTGTCAATTGAACTTATTGCTTAGGAGACATAGTTTCCTAAAAAATGTTGGTTCGGTGGTCATGTAATCAGCCCTACGGACTAAGGCATTTACACCAACACTTTGTTAAAATGAATTGAACTGAGGATAAGTGGGGATTAGCTACAGAACTGGCTAGACCAAGCTACTTCATAGTTCTGAACAAAGCTATAAAATAGAATATGCCAAAATGACCGCAAAAGTATTACTTACATGTATAGGATTACAGTAAACGAGAATGCTACACATGAGCACAAGAAGTGCAATAGTGAGAAAAAGCAATGCTCGGAATCTAAAAATTAAGCCAATAGTCCACGTAGGCAGAGGCTGGTGTGCTTTGAATTCTGAAAAATGCAAAGGAAGGACAATCGCACTCGGATAACTCATGCGTTAGTTTCCAAAGGCTAAAACAGAGCCTGATCGAACTCCAACTACAACTCTACAAGAGAAACTGTGCCTTGTAATTGAACTATAATCAATCATCCCAATGTGATTGGGATATAAGCGAAGCCTAAGTTGTGAAGGACTCGGTTTCTAGAGGAGTGGGAATACCTCCGCCAGACTAAAGATTGGATGACCGAAAAGACATTTTTAATGAAAAAATTTGACATTCAAACCTGTTAGGTATGTTTTACTTTAAATAATATCCTCGTATAACGAACGCCCGAAATTTAAGGAAAGTTGATGTATGTTGACCCATCGGGTCCTGACCATTGGCTAAGGCAGATGAAGTGTGTTATCTACATGAGAAGAGTCCAATATCCTAAACACGGCAAACAAACAATCTAGTGTAGATAGCTTGCTAACATTTGAAAAACAATCCATATCGTCCTATGAAATCATCTCTTCCATACTTACCCGTTATTGATCAACGATCGATAACAGAGTCGTTGTCCGTAGCGACATGGGAAGCTTTTCTTTTCAAGATCACTAGAATATAGAAATAGAAAGAGCGATACGATTGAATCATCCACTATATACGATTTTGGAATAAATCGTCATATTGGTATTCAAAAACATCGAGGGGAAATTAACCAAATTCTCAAAAACAAGAAATTAAAGACCAAGAGCAAGACTTCGCTTGAGAATGGCGTACAATTGTTTGAGACAAAACATAGCTTCACCGTCGGTCACAATAAATCTATATAGGACAACTCCAAACCTACATCATGCACCCACTTACCGACCTAAATCCTTGTGTAAACTACGGAGCAAAGATTGAATCATTTATACCAAAAGTTGAAATTCAGATTGAAATCAAAAAAACAAACGACTGGTAGAAGTCAGTCAGCTGAGAACATCTTGAGGTGGACTTTGACGATTCACACCAAAAATTCAATGATCAAAGCCAATTTGCATGGTAACCTCGACATGATCAACCAGATTTCACAAATGAAGACTCAAAAGAAGTTATTTTTAGAGCATGCCTTGTTTTAAATGAAGGCATACTCTGGAGGAAAAATGTTATCTAGGTTTTTAACATGTCAGGATCCAAGAAAATGTGGAACAACTTGATGGAATCAGAATGGCCCAGAACTAAACCAAAAGGGCTAAAGAAACGATTGAGTATGACTAAACCAAGATATCAGTGTCCGTCTAGTCCAATCAGAAGCTAAATACAACTAGCTAGTAAATCGTCATCAAAGCGACATGTAATGAGACTAAACGAACAATGTCGATACAAAGCAACAAAAGAATGCTAGACATCAAAGTCCAGAAAAAGTCTAAGTGCATGGATCGCCAGCGATCCATACACTATGGATCGCCAGCGATCCATACTTCATCACTGGTTCGCTAAGGCACATGGGAAGCGAAGAAAGCCACAATATGCTATGTGTATGGATCGCTACCGATCCATACACCATGGATTTCCAGCAATCCATACTTGTTCGTGAACTCTTGGTGTGCTAACTAGGCGATGAAGGGAAAAGAGGAGCTATTATACATGCGAGCTAAATCTATGGATCACTAACAATCCATGGTTTTGGCTCGGGTCGCGAGCTGAGCTTCGTTGCATCTTCCTGAGTCCATCTGCAAGCAATCAGTGAACACGCTGCCCTAGAAACTCTCCAATCTCTGTAAATACCATCCTACCTGCAACACAAATGAGATCATCTCCGGACTGATTGTGGAAGCTCTGTTGGAATCTTTCTTCACTCTCCATCTCCTTCACAACAATCTCTAAAGGTATTCATTGTGATTCTCAAGTGGATTCCAACTCTGGGGATTCAATCCAGCTAAGGATAACCAAAAGCCTTGTAATCAAACACTACTTGTAACAACAATCAGTCATAATAACACTATAAAGTGGATGTAGGCTTCCTTAATAGCCGAACCACTATAAAATTCTTCTTGTCTTCATTCTTTTACTGTTCTTTTTTGTACCTATTATCTATGTTAGTTCTTTATAAGAACAGGGCTAGTGCTTTCAAATTCAAACCAAGGTGTTGATCAATTTTTTAGGTTAACATCTCTGAAAGTCCAAAAAAAAATTTTTCATCAAAGTCATCTTCCTTTACTGAATTGTCAACAATTTCATTGCATGTATCAATTTCAAAATCAAAAATTGTTACATCCAATTTTTCAAAATCAAAAAAAGGAAGACTGAATTTTAAATTTGGTTCTACACTCTCCAAAGAATTAAAATCCAACTCAATTACTGCATTTTCAACAACTTCATTAAGATTTTCATTTTCAATTTCAAAAGTTATTATTTGAAAATCATCAACTTTGGTAAAAGATGGATCACTTGACTCGTCACACGTTGGGATTTGATTATGTTGCTTATGGTGTTTCATATAGGTTTCGAACAACAAATCCGTGTGATTTTTGTGAATTTCTTCCATTTGCTCAAAAACATCAAATTTATAATTATTAATTTGAGAATTTGAAATTGTTGAGAACAAAAATTGTCCATTGCACCATAATTGAAATTATTCTCATTACCAAAATCATTTAACAAGTGGTTCATATTTCTATTTTGATTTTGAAATTCATTTTGGAGTTCAAAATTGAATTGGCATGGGTTATAATCAAAAGTATTTGAATTTTGAAGTGAATTCATGTTTTGATTATTTTGAAATCCTTGACTTGAGTTATTGCATGTCTATGAATTACTCAAATTATTATCGTTTGATTTCACTGTTCAAGTAAAGACCAAATTGTTTCAATACTCTTTACGAGAGTTGAGGGTTGGTTATCATTTTGAAAACTTTGTATTGCAAAATTCGAATTGTTTGTACAATAGTTGTATATGAATTACTCAAAAAATTCAATTTTTTTATACCATAGTTGTGTATGAATTACTTAAAAAATTTATAAAGGAAAAATATTTACCAAAAGGAATTTATTTTTCAAAAGGGAAATTTGATTTTTGTTTTGTTTTGTTTTTTTTGGATTTTGTATTTTCAAATTTTTTCTTTTTTTTAAATTATGCATGAGCTAATGCAACAAAATGAATGCAAGGGCTTAATTACAAATTTTCTATCCATAGTAGCTCCTAACTCAAAATTATATAATCACATTTTATCTTAATCCAACAAAATATTTCTTAGTCAGGTAACAAACAGGAGTTATCGATGCACCACGAATTACCGTAGCAATGCAACCGAAGGTTTAAATACCTTTAGAGAAACAATCTATAATATTTACGAATCACCGTAATAGTTATATATGATTATTGCTCTATCGTAGCCTAAACACCAAGAATATAAATTGTCAAAAGAAGACAACTTGTCAAAATACAATTAATCCCTAGGTGAGCATGTGACTCCCTTAAATCCAAAGTCTAACCATTATTATTAGTCAAAGTCTAAAATGAAATGCAATTGTGGGACAAAAAAGGCGTGATGAAATCCACCACCTTATGTGAATTTGGATGTTGCCCTTAGAGAAGAAAATAAAATGGTATAAATGCAAAATAGAAATTAAACGTGATTTTGAAAATGCAACTACGACTGAGATTTGTTTTAGTTTCAGTATTTTGAAAAAAAAAATCTTAAAATGCAAGCAACGAACAATGCAAAGCAAATAAAAATAAGAGATGAGAGCACGATACCAGAGCGCGCATAATTATTAGCAATTTTATTTATTTTTCAAAGTAGCAATTTGTTTTAAGCAAGCAATTTGGCAAGCAGAGCAAACTAGCAAGCATGGCAAGCTAGCAAGTGATTCTTCCTTTTGAATTTTTATTTTTGCAACTTGAAACTAAAAACAAAATATATACGTTTTTTACGGATAGAACGAAAACAAAAGCAACCGAATCAACGCAAAATTTTTATGAAGCCAAATGAAAATATAGAAAAACAAAGTGTGACACAATAAAACTTAAAGATCAAAAGAAAACACCTAACACTCACTTGACACCAAATTCCAAAAATTATGGCAATCAAACTTGAAATCAAACGAAAGAAATATTTTTTGAAAGAAGAGATGGCAAAAACTTAGAACTTGAACTAAATAAACAAAAAAGCAAGAAAAAAAATTGATAACAAATCACAACTTTCAACCCAGCCTAATTAAAATCACTCAACCAGATTCACGAATTCTCAACCAAATTCCCTTTCACAAATAAAAACTAGTTCGCGACAAATTCCTTTTCAAAATACCCAATAAAATCACACTTCTCTTAAATTCCTCATAGAAATCAAATTGCGGCGTGGTGGTCTCAATGGATGTGATTGCGGTCTTGGAGACGAAGTGATCGCAGGTTGAGTTTCGGTTGATAGTGATTGGTGGCGGTGATGGATTCGATTTAGGCACGTGGTTTTCAGGTGTGGTTCGGGTGATTATGGATTGTGGAGTTTTGGTTCGCAAATGCGTTTGTTGGTTTTTATCGAGGTAGAAGCCGGTGGTCCGCGATTGGAGACGTAGGACTTTCAGGTATGATTTCTGGTTGCGGAATACAAGGTGGTTGATGATTTTGGGTTTTGAGGTGAGGCGATTTTGGTTGTTGTGTTCAGGTGTGGCAGTGGTTCTGGTGATATGCAAATGGTTGCGTTTGGAAAAGGGTGCTGGTCGCTCGAGTGTAGTGGCAGAAGTAGAGGAGGTTGCTGATAGTGGTGATGTTGTTTGCAGAAGAGGATTTTGGAAAGTTCTATGTTGATGGTTAGAGGTGAACAAGAAAATGCAAAACAGATATGATGCAGATGTATGTAATTGTATATAAACGGGGATGTTGGAGGTAAGCAAAGATGATGCCATAATGTTTGTATACAGAAGTTGGTGGGTGATGAAGTGGTTAGTGCAGGAGTAATGAAATGTAGGAGGCAGGGGAGATGGTTCTGGTAGTAGTAATGTTGGTTTGGAAATGTTGCGATTGCTGTGAGTTGTGATTGGTTTGGGTGGAGTTTGTTGTGAGGAGTAGAAGTGGGGGACTGAATAGGGATGGTTGGGGGTTGTTGTTGTGGTGCTGCAGGGAAGTTATTTAATATGGTTTGTGGAGTTGTAATGGCTGTTATGGAAGTTGTTGATAGATGTAGTATGAGGTGGTGGGTGTGGCAGGTGGTTGTTGGGTGACTTGTGTGTTTAAGGTTGTGGATGAAGGTGAGGGGAAGGCAAGTGAGTAGTGGTAAGTTTGGCACTTTAAGGATGTTGTGAAGGGTGGTGCAGAGATGAATGTTAAAGAAGTTGCAGTGGTGGATGGTGATATGCTGTTGTGGAGGGTGGTTCACAGTGGTGAAGTTTGGTGATTTCAGTGTTCAGGTGATTGAGTTGCAGGCAAGGTGGTGGCAATTGACTGGCATGTTGTAGCACTGTGATGTGCACTGCTGCTGGTTTGATGGTGGTAGCAGTAGATAGAAGGAAGTGGAGAGGAGGAGCAGATGAGGGTATGTGATTGGTGAAGTGTGTTTCTCTAGTGATGGTTGAAGAGAGCATGAGGCAGCAGTTTTGGGTAGGGGAGGAGATGGTTGTCGATGCTTCAGGTAGATGCAGTGATAGTTTTGCTAAACGGTGGGTTGATGATATACTGGGTTCCTGGGTTGAAGATGGTCATGATGGTGGTTGTTGCAGTAAGAAGTGATGTATTGGCAGTTAGAAGTCGTAGAGAAGTTTGCAAGCACAGAAATGCACAGAGATAGAAGTGCCCAGGCAATGTGGTAAAAAATGTAAATGTAAACATGAAATTGTAAAATCAAAACAGAAATTGTAAATATAAATCAAAATGAAAAAAAAAAAAAAAAAATCTGTTTTGAAATGCAATGTTTTCTTTTTTTTAACAAAAAATGCAAAAGCAACTAGAAAAACAACAAGCACATAAACAAAATAAAAATAAAAATCACACAAACACACAACACAATTTTTTTTTAAATTGTAATTCAATACACGAAATGAAAACACAATAAAATGAAATAAAAAGAATTTGAAGAGTAAAACTAAAATCAAATCTATTCCCCGGCAACGGCTTTAAAAACTTATTTGAAGATGAATTTTCTATCGGCTAGAAAATCGCTGAAACATTATGTGATAAAAATAATCACAAAAGCATGGCATACAATTTTAGTATTTGATGAGTACGGGTCAATCCGCAGGGAACTGAATTAATCTTAAGTTCTAGTCAATCAAATTAACCCAAGAGTTTGAAATTATTTTAAGCTAATTTTTTTTAAAATTAACTAAATCAAAGTGAATAAAAATATGAGATTACAAGGCAATTTAGAGGCAAATCCCTTCTTATGATCACACAAAATCAACATAATAAAATTATGATATCTCTTTCTAATCAATTGTTAATTTAGTTGATGTGTTATCCTAAATATTGTCCATTTGTGCGATTAATTAGCCCAATATAAACCATCAAACTTTAACACACCATCCAAACCATTTATCAACTCTCATGAAAATGATAATGAAATTAAAAATAAAATCTATTGTAAGTATGATCTATTTACCATTCATTAGTAATGTAAACCATCAAATTTTGATTCTAAAATCCACTTCATTACCAAAATTGTAACGACCCGTATTTTTAACTATTTTAATTAGAAAATTTAAGGTGATTATTGAAGGAAAATGATTATTAATGTAATTTGTTGAATAATTTAATATTTGAAACTATTTGAATAATTGGATAACGAGTTTAATATGATTAAAAATGATTTGTAAAATTCTATTTTATCATATTAAAGTTAGAATGATGTTGTAGAACTTTTAAAATCGAATTAAAAGTAAATTTGTGAAAATTGAATATTTTAATATTTAATTGACGAGTTAAAATAGACATTTTTCAAACAGTCTCGGATTATGACGAAACTTGTTTCATCGGATCCGTAATAGTAAATTATGCTAGGATTTCAATTTTCGTAGCAATTGGACTTGTCGTTTGGCCGTGCGAGCTTGAAACGCGTAGAAATTTAATTTCGAATTTAATTAAAATAATCGACTTCGAAAAGATATCTTCCAGATATGATCGAATTAGGCCTTGAAACTAGTTCCATTGCATCCGGAATGGGGGTAAAACCTTATAAACGCCTGGCGGGACGTCTCGATTGGAGTTCGGATGATTTTGGACCTACCTATATAAATACGCACGCAAACCGAGACAGTTTTATTATTATTTTAATCCAGAAACCCTAATTCTAAATCATGGCCGCCACCTATTCCATGGCCAGAAATTGTCAATCTTCTTTCCTTAATATCTCTCAATCCGTTCGACGAAATCGAAAAATTCCAAAAGCAAAAGTGTAGATCTCGACGATCTCTTCAAATCCATATGGTTGATGTATGCTAATTTTTCATGGATTCGTCTAGATCTGACTTGGAAGTGTGTACGTATTTCCTTGGATTGCGTGCAAACGACGGCAAATGACGGGATGAAACTTGGCGCGTAGGTGGCTTTGGTGAAGGGCTTCGTGGTGGCGCTAGCTGATCGTTCTGGAAGTCGACGAGGTGGTCGTGAAAATTGCTTGAAGATCGGCGGCTAATGGGTTTGCATACGTGAATTTCACGTTGGGGAAGAAGCGCCGGAATCGCGGAGATGAGAGCTGCGCTGCAGTGCAGATCCGAAAGTGTTTGGAGCTCATTAAAATTTTATGTTAAATCGAACGTCGTTCGATTTGATTTAAAATCGTAAAATCAAGGTGAGTGTTTTATAACGCTCACAACGTACTGAATATCTTCATGCTAGTTAAATTTGACATTATGCATAGTTATGATTTTTATTTGTTGTTGTTTGATAAAATTTAATTATCATATTGATTGTCATTTGAATTCACCGTTAAAAAAAATTAAATTGACAGTTAAATTAAAATTAAAATTGAATTGCGATTAAATTACCTGACATTGATAAATATGAAATTGCCGTGAATTGTATTGCCTATTGGATGATGTATTTCGATGGATGTTATTGGTTGATATTTAAATGTTTGGATGTTTATTTGTTTATATATATCCTGCTATGCATACATATGACACTGTGATTGATTTAAATGATATATTCATCACTGACATTTAATTGTAATAACTAATCACTTGGCCATAGGTTAGAAAATTATATACGGACACCGAGTTGGATAAATTAAATGATTTTAAAAGTTGTTTTGAAATTATTTAAATGAATTGATTTTAAGAATAAAATCCAATTTATGGAAATTGAATTATTTTGAATTGGAGCTCGAAATGTTAGAATTTAAACTTGGTAAACGAAATTATTAAATAAAATCGAAGTTTAGATTTAAATTGAAAATTGAAATACGGTGTAAATTTTTGAAAGTTGATTTGTTTTAAAAGATTGGACTTTTAATTGAACTCTAATATTTCTAAGAAAATTGATATGAAATGATATTTCAAGTTTGAGTTTGGAATTGAAAATTTATTTGAAATTTAGATTTAAATTAATTTGGAATTGAATTGAAATTTAAAGAAATATGTGAATTGAAATCGAAATTTACGTGGAATAGAAATACCATTTCACCATCAAGGCATCTTGAAAGTGAATCGTATTCCATGAATATGATATCTATCTAGTGTGATATATGGAATATATGGACAAAGGTGGATGGAGTGTTGGGGTATTTCTATCGATCGGTCATGTCATATAGGCCCGAGTCAGACATCAAATTGCTTCGATTTGAATTATCCGTTATTCAAGTTGAAATTGGAATAAATCGATTAAATCGAAATGGAATTTGGATTTGGTTTGGATAGAAAATTTGGGAAGTTGACCGGTTTGACTTTGGAATTATTTATCAAATAATTTTTGATTTTTTCCAAACTATTTTATATATAAACCATTTTATATTCAAATTATTTTCGATTAAACTATTTAAATATTTTCTATTAAACTATTTTGAATTATTTAACTATTTTAAACTATTTAAACTATTTTCTTAAATTCAAACTGGTTAAATAGACGGAAATATTTATATTTAAACCTTTGGTTTAAATACGAACTAGGTTAAAGTAGAGATTATAACTTAAATTGAATTCGAATCAAATTTTGAAGTGAAATTGATTTATCGGACAAAATTGATAATTTTGAATATATGATGATTTTGAAATGGATTTGATTTTAAAGCGAATATGATATTTTGTTATCAATCATGAATCAATTTGAAATATAAAAGAGCCATTAGTGTAATAATACGTAGTTATTAAAGAGACCGGGATCGGATATGGACATACTCTCTGTCGATACCGAAAACCACTTTAATAACTATTATACGCGGAGTGTTGATCCAGAATGAAGTGGATGGTTTGGTGAACGCGTTGACTGAAGAAAGAGAACGATATTGGATGACCCCTGACATGACTAAAACAGGAGCCGCGCCGGGCCATTGAGGTTCGCCACCTCTAGCGGACACACTTCTTCGATACAATATCTATTACATTTGTGATTTGATTTGGGTGCACCCCTTGATTTGGGAGTGTTGTTTCGCGGTGTTGAGGTAGTAGCTGCTATGCTCAACATCAGTCCGGATCACGCAACTACTAGTATCCTAGTTGGTATCGCCTCATGTACCTTGTCATACTGATTATCCTATTCGCGACCACTACGTTTTGGTTTGTACCTTGAGTATATGGATTGCCCTCTGGTGACTTCCGGTTTTGGGGAAACTACGGTCTTGTATATGCTTTTGGGAATATAAAATGTGTTAAGGGGGATTATGGTAACGCCTTAACGCTATTTTGATACTTTATATTACTGATAGACATTATCTACTTAGCGTACATTACTACCTAGTAGATAGTTTAACGGATTCTTGAAAGATGGAAAAATCCCGTAACATCTCTTAAGTTATTGCACGCACGTTGACACTGGATATGAGATGTCAAACCCCGTAAACATGTCTGACGCCGTCACACTCATATTTATTTACGATTGATTTAACTTTCATATGGATATTTTAGTCCTGACTCGAGTATTTTGTCTTTTCATTACGCTCGGGTCAGTCCTGAGTTTTCAGATTTTTGAAGATCTATTCTGGAGGACGAAGACGAAGATTTGGTATACTATTACTATTATTATCTGTGCATCATGTTGTCTGCTGCATTATTTATTTGTTCTGTTGTATATGTATAACTCTGATAAATGTTGTATAAATAATTGTCTAAGTATAGTAAACAGCTTCATGAATTGTTTATTTGACTATTATATTTTATCGTTCCGCTGCGAGATTCTGTGTTGTTTCATTTCCTTTATTTCTTTTCTTTTCTTAATTACCCCAATAACCATCTGCCTTTTTTTAATGGTTTGGAACCGGCATGTGTATTTGATCGTCGGTTTAAACTGTCCAAAAAGGCGGGTCGTTACAGTTGGTATCAGAGCTTTGGTTTAGCGATAAACCTTGGCTCTAGTGGGGAATAACTCATTGAAATAGGGGTAGACTATATGAATGAGTTGAGTGTATATGAGAGAGCGTACTTGTTATTTGATATAAAATGGTTTTACATTGTGTTAATTTGTTCCGTTGAGTATTTATGAATTCTGGTCGATACTTGGGACGCGAAGGCGTCGATAGGAATTTCTAAACACTCGAATAGGACAAACCAACACAATATCATTTTGGAATATATTTTATATAAAAGAATTATTTGAATATTTATTCATTTTGATTGAATTGATTGTTAGAAGATGATAATATTAGATTATTATCGTTATTGTTGGATCAGTCAATATTTACAACAATTGATTAAATAACAATGGATTTAGGAAAATGAAATCTTGTAAACACAATTGATAATGAATATAAATGAATTTTAACTTGGATTTGGGAATTTAAATTCCGGTGTTTGAGATTGACTTACAAGAATTTGAAAAATATAATATGAGCATTATATGATAGTATAATTGAGTTGAAATTGTTTTCGAAGGATTTTTTTTTATGATAAGTGTTATATTCCCTTCTCTTGACGCTAGGAAATGATTTCGATGATGTGTGCACGCATCATTGGCGTTTATTTTCGAGAGTCCGAGTGGGGGAGACCACTTAATAGCTTGTCTAAACCTTGTTTTGATTCAAAATTTATTTTATTTTGTATTCTCTATAGTATGATTTGATATATAAATTATATAAGTATATTGATTTGAAATGAAACCGGGATTGGAATTCTTAAGTTCTTTAATAATTAATGTTTTTTTTAAATGATTGGAATGAATTTAGACTTGAATCATTAAGGAACTTCTGAATTGTGAAATGAGAAATGAACCTAAGAGCTAAGTGAAAATATCAATTGAAGTAGAAATCCTTAGAATTAGGAAATTATGAACTTAAAATAAAAATTGAAACTGTAAAACTCGCATAGTATTAAATTTCATTCTATAGCATAGATATAACTTACCAAATACTTAAAAAGTTTAAAATGCTAATAAGGATAAGTAGAGGAATAATATACCAAGTGTAAGAGTGAATAATAAAATGTGAAGATCTATTGATAGTTGTAAATAATAAAAGAAATTTAAGCTGTAAAATGAAGGATATATACAAATGAATGAATAAAATTTAAAATTAATGAAAAATAAAACTTGTAAATGGAAACTAATTAAATTTGAATATAACTAAATGTCAACAAACTTGGAAGTGTATGAAATTAAAAAAAAAAATTGACTTGGAAATGTATAATCGATTTAGTGTAGATCTTGGAGGGATGTTAATGTTGATATGCATTGGTTGTTAGATGGATGATAATTGATTAACTTAATAAGTGTTAAATTAATTGAGAATTAATAAGCTAAAAACGAATTTAAATTTATGGAATGAAAATGATATGAATATTTAACATAAATAAGATTAAATAAATTGAGATATGGACAAAAAATTGAAATGAGGTTTACTGTAATAAAAAGTTATTAATATAAAATGAGTATAAAATAAAAGTTAAAACTCTTAGAATTGGAATGTAGTAAAATCTGAAACAAACTAGAAACTGTAAATTCTTAATCGAATAAGATATTTGTGTAAGTATATTCAAATCTAATGAAGTAAACAAATAGTGAATCAATTATATCTTTGTAATGAATTTGAATAGAAAGGTAAATGAGAATTGGATGAAAAATCTGTTCAATATGAAACGATCAAAATGGAAATTTAAGGTGAAACTAAATGGTTAAGTGAAATATGGAAAGTAACCTAAACTTCTTAAATTGAATATAATGGAATCAAATAAGTTAATCACTAAACGTTCTTGTTAACAAAATTTAATAAGATTGATTTGTATAATACTCAAAATTTCATTTATATAAACGTATATATAACTTGCCTTTTGTTTAAAAAAGTTGAAATGTTGATGTATATATGTAATAGAATGTTATACAAGTTGAAACTAAAATAATGGAATGTTTGATATTTAAATTTGTATAAGGTTGGAGTGTGAATTGATTTTAAACAAAATGGATACTTAAAAGAATGTATAAATAAAATGGATATGTCTATGAAATAATTGTATACTTGAAAAATAGTTTAGAAATGTTCTACCAATAGATCCAGCGTTAAATAAAGGTAAAAATGTGAAATTTGATATGAATAAAGTTATATATAAACTTGAATTAACCAAAACCACTTGAAAATCTATGTTACCAAATTTCTAGATCAAAATCGTTACACTAGTTTTGGTTGGAAAAACTTTGCACATAAGTGCTGTACTAGAACAACGATAACTTGAGATTTATAAATCCAATTGAGCCCAAATTTTTTGCAAATGAAAGTTCTTTCAGTAAGCTAAAAGTCTTATTTGGATCACTGTGACAGATTTTGTAATTTGATTAGCCTAAACTGAGTCTGAACTGGATGGACATTCCCTGTCCTATCTAAATTTTCTAAGTTGAAAGCTGAAAGTAAACTGAGCATAACTTTCAAACCGTAAGTCCGATTTTGACGATCTTTATATCGTTGGAAAGATTAGAACGAGTGGAACAACTTTTCTTTTATAAGTATACCCAGATTTCGGAATTTACTATGTCAAAAACCTGAGTCTTTGCAGAAGGTCTGAATTCATAAAATGTGAAATTTAGGTTGCTGTCTTCTTAAGCTATGATTGTGATGTCTCATATAGATATTTCTTCTTATATACATGTTCTCATCTATTTATTGAGTATTTAGTAGGTATTGATAGCGTGCGGCACGTATGGAGCTCGTTTCATGCTAAATTGCTAAAATATGCTTGCTAATAACAAATAAAAGGTACATACCCATATTACATATCGTATTTGATATTATATATTGTTTCTCCATGATTGGGATGCCTCATCATTGAGATGAGATGTATATTTGTTATATATTGATTATATTTGTGTTATATATTGAATCGTAAAATTTTTCGATCGAGCCGCGCAAAGGAGACCCTGCCGAAATTTTCCGTGAATCCGGGTGTTAGAATTTTTTTTCAAGTTTTTAAATTTTATAACTTGTTATGATAACTAACTTTTAAATTTAGAAAGCCGTTCGGAGTAACATTGTGGAAGCGTAGTTATGACTTTATAAATGGAATTTCATTGTTTTATAAGTTGGTAATTTTGAATAAAATATATCTAATGTTGAATTCTATACTTAGTTCCTTTTCCCTTCTTTTCCTTTTCGGGGACGAAAAGTTTTGAGTGGGGGAGAGTGTAACGACCCGTATTTTTAGCTATTTTAATTAGAAAATTTAAGGTGATTATTGAAGGAAAATGATTATTAATGTAATTTGTTGAATAATTTAATATTTGAAACTATTTGAATAATTGGATAACGGGTTTAATATGATTAAAAATGATTTGTAAAATTCTATTTTATCATATTAAAGTTAGAATGATGTTGTAGAACTTTTAAAATCGAATTAAAAGTAAATTCGTGAAAATTGAATATTTTAATATTTAATTGACGAGTTAAAATAGCCATTTTTTAAACAGTCTCGGATTATGACGAAACTTGTTTCATCGGATCCGTAATAGTAAATTATGGTAGGATTTCAATTTTCGTAGCAATTGGACTTGTCGTTTGGCCGTGCGAGCTTGAAACGCGTAGAAATTTAATTTCGAATTTAATTAAAATAATCGACTTCGAAAAGCTATCTTCCAGATATGATCGAATTAGGCCTTGAAACTAGTTCCATTGCGTCCGGAATGGGGGTAAACCTTATAAACGCCTGGCGGCACGTCTCGATTGGAGTTCGGATGATTTTGGACCTACCTATATAAATACGCACGCAAACCGAGACAGTTTTATTATTATTTTAATCCAGAAACCCTAATTCTAAATCATGTCCGCCACCTATTCCATGGCCAAAAATTGCCAATCTTCTTTCCTTAATATCTCTCAATCCGTTCGACGAAATCGAAAAATTCCAAAAGCAAAAGTGTAGATCTCGACGATCTCTTCAAATCCATACGGTTGATGTATGCTAATTTTTCATGGATTCGTCCAGATCTGACTTGGAAGTGTGTACGTATTTCCTTGGATTGCGTGCAAACGACGGCAAATGACGGGATGAAACTTGGTGCGTAGGTGGCTCTGGTGAAGGGCTTCGTGGTGGCGCTAGCTGATCGTTCTGGAAGTCGACGAGGCGGTCGTGAAAATTGCTTGAAGATCGGCGGCTAATGGGTTTGCATACGTGAATTTCACGTTGGGGAAGAAGCGCCGGAATCGCGGAGATGAGAGCTGCGCTGCAGTGCAGATCCGAAAGTGTTTGGAGCTCATTAAAATTTTATGTTAAATCGAACGTCGTTCGATTTGATTTAAAATCGTAAAATCAAGGTGAGTGTTTTATAACGCTCACAACGTACTGAATATCTTTATGCTAGTTAAATTTGACATTATGCATAGTTATGATTTTTATTTGTTGTTATTTGATAAAATTTAATTATCATATTGATTGTCATTTGAATTCACCGTTAAAAAAATTAAATTAACAGTTAAATTAAAATTAAAATTGAATTGCGATTAAATTACCTGACATTGATAAATATGAAACTGTCGTGAATTGTATTGCCTATTAGATGATGTATTTCGATGGATGTTATTGGTTGATATTTAAATGTTTGGATGTTTATTTGTTTATATATATCCTGCTATGCATACATATGACACTGTGATTGATTTAAATGATATATTCATCCCTGACATTTAATTGTAATAACTAATCACTTGGCCATAGGTTAGAAAATTATATATGGACACCGAGTTGGATAAATTAAATGATTTTAAAAGTTGTTTTGAAATTATTTAAATGAATTGATTTTAAGAATAAAATCCAATTCATGGAAATTGAATTATTTTGAATTGGAGCTCGAAATGTTAGAATTTAAACTTGGTAAACGAAATTATTAAATAAAATCGAAGTTTAGATTTAAATTGAAAATTGAAATACGGTGTAAATTTTTGAAAGTTGATTTGTTTTAAAAGATTGGACTTTTAATCGAACTCTGAATATTTCTAAGAAAATTGATATGAAATGATATTTCAAGTTTGAGTTTGGAATTGAAAATTTATTTGAAATTTAGATTTAAATTAATTTGGAATTGAATTGAAATTTAAAGAAATTTGTGAATTGAAATCGAAATTTACGTGGAATAGAAATTTATTCAAGTTGAAATTGGAATAAATCGATTAAATCGAAATGGAATTTGGATTTGATTTGGATAGGAAATTTGGGAAGTTGACCGGTTTGACTTTGGAATTATTTATCAAATAATTTTTGATTTTTTCCAAACTATTTTATATATAAACCATTTTATATTCAAATTATTTTCGATTAAACTATTTAAATATTTTCTATTAAACTATTTTGAATTATTTAACTATTTTAAACTATTTAAACTATTTTCTTAAATTCAAACTGGTTAAAGAGACAGAAATGTTTATATTTAAACCTTTGGTTTAAATACGAACTAGGTTAAAGTAGAGATTATAACCTAAATTGAATTCGAATCAATTTTGAAGTGAAATTGATTTATCGGACAAAATTGATAATTTTGAATATATGATGATTTTGAAATGGATTTGATTTTAAAGCGAATATGATATTTTGTTATCAATCATGAATCAATTTGAAATATAAAAGAGCCATCAGTGTAATAATACGTAGTTATTAAAGAGACCGGGATCGGATATGGACATACTCTCTGTCGATACCGAAAACCACTTTAATAACTATTATACGCGGAGTGTTGATCTAGAATGAAGTGGATGGTTTGGTGAACGCGTTGACTGAAGAAAGAGAACGATATTGGATGACCCCTGACATGACTAAAACAGGAGCCGCGCCGGGCCATTGAGGTTCGCCACCTCTAGCGGACACACTTCTTCGATACCATATCTATTACATTTGTGATTTGATTTGGGTGCATCCCTTGATTTGGGAGTGTTGTTTCGCGGTGTTGAGGTAGTAGCTGCTATGCTCAACATCAGTCCGGATCACGCAACTACTAGTATCCTAGTTGGCATCGCCTAATGTACCTTGTCATACTGATTATCCTATTCGCGACCACTACGTTTTGGTTTGTACCTTGAGTATATGGATTGCCCTCTGGTGACTTCCGGTTTTGGGGAAACTACGGTCTTGTATATGCTTTTGGGAATATAAAATGTGTTAAGGGGGATTATGGTAACGCCTTAACGCTATTTTGATACTTTATATTACTGATAGACATTATCTACTTAGCGTACATTACTACCTAGTAGATAGTTTAACGGATCCTTGAAAGATGAAAAATCCCGTAACATCTCTTAAATTATTGCACGCACGTTGACACTGGATATGAGATGTCAAACCCCATAAACATCTCTGACGCCGTCACACTCATATTTATTTACGATTGATTTAACTTTCATATGGATATTTTAGTCCTGACTCGAGTGTTTTGTCTTTTCATTACGCTCGGGTCAGTCCTGAGTTTTCAGATTTTTGAAGATCTATTCAGGAGGACGAAGACGAAGATTTGGTATACTATTACTATTATTATCTGTGCATCATGTTGTCTGCTGCATTATTTATTTGTTCTGTTGTATATGTATAACTCTGATAAATGTTGTATAAATAATTGTCTAAGTATAGTAAACAGCTTCATGAACTGTTTATTTAACTATTATATTTTATCGTTCCGCTGCGAGATTCTGTGTTGTTTCATTTCCTTTATTTCTTTTCTTTTCTTAATTACCCCAATAACCATCTGCCTTTTTTTAATGGTTTGGAACCGGCATGTGTATTTGATCGTCGGTTTAAACTGTCCAAAAAGGCGGGTCGTTACAAAAATCATATGTAGATGAAGAGGTAATTTTTGTTTATGTTTGTTTAAGCATAACTTATTTGGTGTCAACAATATAGGCTATCAAATTCAAAGTTAAGCAACAAAATTTAACCACATCAAAAAATTCCATTAAGTACAAAAAGAAATCAAATGAAATCCTTATGTTAACTTTAAGTGATTCATGAGAGCTTCATCACCCCCTAAGTTGAAGGAGTTCAACTTCTCATATTTGAATTCATCATCATAACATAAAGCGACTTCAACATGAAAGAAGACATGTAATGAAAATAAATTAAAAACCAGTCTACTTGCATAAAAGAAAGAGATCTAAATTACTAACATAAAAAGAAACAAAAAATAAAATAACAAGAAGGAAAAGAGCATGATTTAAAATTGCATATAAATGTATTACATTAAGAAAATGGCTAAGGAGCCATTAAAAGAAAGAAAGTTTATGTTTACATTTGTAGCTATAACTAAACTAAAGAGAAGGTGGTAAGTGCTCTCTACACGAAACATAATGGGTATTCATACATACCTAAAACCATAATCCATATTTTAGAGAGCCACCCAAAATACCTTTTAGGAAGTGTGACCTCCAAATTATCATTCGCATGTAATAATCTCCAGTAACATGCCTTTAAACTTTCATGAACATGTGCATGTCCTTTTAATCTCCATTAGCTTTTAATTGTGGTCCATGGTTTAGTGTTAGGTGGGCTCTTCCATGATTACATGAATTCATTTATTTCCACCTTCCTTTGTCTTCCTTATCTTGTGCATGCATACATGTATGAAGCCACATCCAATATTCACTCAAATTCCTAAATAACATTAAAATGTCTAGGTAAAGTTTCTCAAATTAAATCATACACAAAAATGACCATTTTGCCTCTATATGAAGATGAATAAATGATGATTTGTAAATAATTTAAATTTTGGTTTAAACATGTAAAATACCCGACTATGCTCATTTATTAAATAAAAGTAGATTAACCATGGAAGTAAAATATGCACTTTTACATGCACATCACATATTTTCTAGAGATACACTTTCGATGAGAGGGGTTCACCTTCCTACTCATTGTTGGAAAAATTCATTTTCCTTATTTGATTCAAATTTTTGAATAATTTTCTTAATTACATCGAGAAGTGCCTGGAGAACTTCTTGATTTTTAATTATTTGTTTCCATTCTTTCAATTTTGATTTCGTTCTGACTTGTTTCCATTCTTTTATCTATGGATGTCGTTCTTATGAGGTAAAAACTCGTTCCATGTCTAGCGGTGTTGTATCACAGAATTATTATATGTTCACCATATTACTTGAGTTTTCTCATGCTAATTTTCAAGACTGATCCAAGTGTTATTTTATTATAATGCTCGTGTCAGACCGTACATATTTTCTAGGTTGTCATTGGTGTAAAGCTGGATGTTAACCTACTGTAATATTTTATTTTCTGATGCATTATTATATATACCCATCGGTAATTGTAAGGTAAGGAAGTTATAATTATCCAGGCTGATGAGGTTTGTTTTTAACTCTAATATACCATGTATTTTAGAGTGACAGCTTTTACTTCTTTATTAAATTACATGATGTCGTTTATACTATGAGATCCTGCTGCCTCTGTTTGTGCTTTTTATTTTACCCTAATAATTTGACTTTCCTATGATTGGTCATTTGATATTGGAATACTGTGGATATATTTGATGCTGACTTTCGATGGTCGAAAAGGAGGGTTGTTACATCTAACTTTGTTTTTGGAAGAAATTTTATAAATGTAGAGAAATTTTTTTGGCAGAGTTTCGATATGCTATTAACTTTCTACTAGAGTAAGGGTTAGGATAGGTGTTTATTTTAAGGGTTAGAGATTAACATGGAGCATTGGATTGAACCTAAATAATATTTGCTCTCATAACAAACGCACACCAGAAATTTGGCACAGAAGAAAAACATTTGGTTTATACTCTTTGTTTGATCGTCGCTCCAAATAATCAAAATTATGTCAACGGCCGACCCTAGCGAAGACCAGTTGACCGCTTCATGTCACCGACACTCCTAGGGTGTCGATCGGTGACACTGTTTAATTAGGAAAGTCTTATTTTTAATTTATTCTATTTTTAAATTTTCAAGCGTCCGTAACTTCTCCTTGCTAACTCCGATTTCAAAAGTTCATATATGAAAATTGTCCAGAAAATCACTACAATGCAATGGTGCAAGTTTCGCAGCCAAATTCGAATGTTTATGAAAATTCAATTTTAGCCCTTGTTATATTCAAATTAAATTTTCTAATTATATTTTAAGCTAAATTTCGAGGTGTTACATTTTCCCCTTAAAAGGATTATGTTCCGAAAATCTCAAAAGATGGAAAAACGTAACTCATAAACGCAAAGATCTATAGCTACCGAAACACCACATAGCCCTCACTATTCCGAAAAAGGACACACCAAAGGATGTGGTGCGTTATAGGTATATCTAAAACATCATAGAGACTAAGATTCACAAGAAAAATAAGTAAAAATAGCAGAAACATTTAAATAGTAACTTTTCATTCAAAAATAAACTTCATCTCAAAATAAGTCATAAAACATAGCGTAGCTCAAAAACTCAAAATCTCTCATGTCTTATGAAAATACATCTCAGTCTCATATAATCAGAGTAAAAAGATAACAATAATAATAATCTCTCTCACAAGTGCCAATCCATCATAAGCCAAATGAAAAAGATGAAAAGCAAAAGAATACATCTGAAATGAGAAAACTCCAGGAATAAATATCCAAGCAACCTAAATCATCTATCCTCAACTCTATTGGCTTATTGGAGGAAAAGGAAAGATAAAGGAGTGTGTCAGACAATAAGTCTAGTGAGTGAATGTAATTACCAGTATTTCCGAGCAAGATAAAGATAATAGATTAAGCAATAGTTCTAGCTTGAAAGGAAAATACAGAAAAGATAAAATTCAGATAAAATACTGTTTCTGATTCTGTTTGATTGTGTGCATTGATTGTTTAATTGGATTACTTGCACTTGTCTTAAACTGCTATGATTGTGCTGGAACCCTAATCCTATCTCATTTTCTAACTTGATTAGGCTGGAATCCTAATCCCACCCATTGACTAGCCTTTCCTATCTCTGTTATGCCATCTGTGAGCCAATCCTGTTAGTCACACCAAAAGACACATCTTTAGCGCTTAAGACGCAGTGACAAATTATTTACCCTAATCGATGTCGCATGCTCAGTCATCGCCCGTACGCACTAATCACCACCTATTTGACCCTTTATTTACCTTAGTCAGCATAAGCGTACCTAGTCTCACCTACATGTGAGACCATCAGTACTCGACCTGAAAGGGAGTGCTAGCGGTGCTGGTCCTAATAAACAAATCTTCTAGCTCTGCGCCATTGCCCAAATCCTTAGAATTGAGCCTCTATTTATTGGCCACTTATTTACCCTAATCAGCATAAGTGTGTCCTAGCCTCACCTACGTGTGAAACTATCAGTCCTAGACCTGAAAGGGAATGCTGCCGGTACAGACCCTACTTCTATATTTGCTTATTAACTTAATCAAAGATCTAATTTTTGAAATAAGCCTCTTATGTTATTTTTGCTATATTTGCTTATTAGCTTAATCCAAGATTTAAGTTTTAAAATAATCCTCTTCTGTTCTTTCTTTCTTTTTAATTATAACATATATGTTATAATTGTTCTTACAACTGTTACTCTTCTATTTTGTCTTTTTAATTATAACCTCTTGTTATAATCATACTTGCAAATATCTTAAATTTGCATATTTAAGTCCATCTCTATTAATTCGGTTTTTCTCATTTTACATCTGATTTCTGTAAATTTAGTGTGATTCTATTTTAATCCGTGTCTACGAATTCGTCTCTTTTTAATATTTCATTCGTGTCAACAAGGATTAAATCTCTATAAAAAGAAACTAACATTTATAGGCTAAATTCCAACTTAAAACAGATGTAAATAACTGAATAAAATAGCAGATAAAAACAGACTGAAAAGAACTTTCGAAATTCAGTTTAAAACTGACTGTAAATAACTGAATAAAATAGTTGAATAAAAATAGATCGAAAATGACTTCTGAAATCTACTTAAAAATTGATGGAAATAAATTTAAATAAAAATTGTCTTAAAATTATAGAAAAACCACAAGTATTGAGAACGCTATTATTTTAAATTGCTTACAAATCTAAAATAATTACAAAACACTCACCTGTGGTACTTAGCTCTATTCCTAGGCCTTCCTAGATCTGCTTATAGGGCGAAGAATATTTTTATCAAAAAGAATTCCTTCCTAGAAAAAAAATTCTATTTAGGGTTCAGCCTCAGGCAATGAACCCAATTGGGAGAAAATCTGAATGAGAAAAATAGCGAGGTCTAGGGTTCTATTTATGGTATAGCTTTGGGATCCCAGGCCACTGGATTTGAAGATTAAATTTGGTGCAATCACGTCATAGGCTCACTAGGAACTGTCAGATGCAAGCACGAATGCAAGGCATTAACCAAACATCAAATTTTAAGGTGTTCGGCATGTACCTGGATGTTTTTACGTCTAGGAAGTTTTGCGGGTTGACCTATGATCTTGGGGGTCGACCTGACCATAGCATGGGTCGACCCATGCCCTTGTATTTTATTTATTTATTTATTGTTTTTGTTTATTTAATTCTGATTTCTTGTTTCTCTCATAACTTCTCCATATTAGCTCGGATTTTGACAAGTTATATATGAAAATTGATTGAAAAATTACCACGGAGCCAATGTTGCAACTTTCATGGCTCGATTCTGACAATTCCACAAACTTATTTTGTTGTTTAATTAATTCGTAATTAATTGTTATTACTCTAATTTTTCAGGTTGTTATATTCTCCCCTCCTTAAAGGATTTCGCCCCCGAAATCTCCAAGGATGGAAAAATGAAATGAATATTTTCATCCAAATTCCACAACCATATGCTCAACCATTATCCATTACATCCATCGTCCTTAAGCTTTCTAATGCAATTTATAAAATATGCAATAATGTAGTGTCAATGTCCCTAACTAATGCAAAAGATTAGGTGGTCTACTGATTCAGTCGACCTCCTTTTTATGCGCTCATGTCAGTGCCATGTATCCAAATGAATGAAAATTACCTGATGACAACTGATAGTTCTATATGCGTGCTACAATCATCATCCAAGTGCAACAATCATATGTTAATCACCCGTTCATAACATGTATGATCGATTTCACCCTAGAGGGGAGGGGGTGAATAGGGTGATACTAATAATTATAAAAATTAAAAGCGGAAATATAAAAAATAATTGCAGCACTGATAATAGCAGAATAATAAAAGCATAAATAGAATAATACAGGTTTACCCAGCTTCGGCAAAAACATGATGCCCCCAAGGTTTTACTAGAAATTAAGTAGTCGTATGCTTACACACGTAAACTCGTGACATCCGCTATCGACTAATCTATCTCTACGCTAAAAAACCCTGCCATAACTCGTCCATTGAGTTGCGAATTCTCGAACTACACCACCATAGTTTGTCCCCTAGTCAGACGACTAGACTTTACAAAATTTTAATAATAAATTACAAATAAAAACAATTTAAAAGAACAAAATCCTAATTTAAAAACTAAAGCCCAATAACTATTTATTAAAACCGGCCCAAAATAAAATAATAAAAGGGAATCCCCATTTTCTTTTCTATTATCGGCCGTATCCTTGTTTTGTGAAAAATGGCTGCCTCGTCCTGTTTCCCTCTTTCAAAAATTAAGGCTTCATGATTTCCTTTGAAGCCATCGCTAGGTCGTTGATCGATCTACTGTCGAGCCTCAATTCAGTTTGATGCTTCTTTGATCTTTGTTCTTCGCTTAGCTTCGGCTGCTTCAAATTATGGCAAGTTCGATTTGAATAAATATGGTATGTGATTTCCTTTGTGACTTTCGTTGATATGCTTGAACTCGATGTTCAATACTGCCAATGATGATTGGGTTTTATAGGGTTGAAAACCCTAGATTATTGTTCGAATATATTTATTTGAATTCGTCTGTTAATTTTATACCATCGTTCGTTTTTTCTTGGTTGCTTGTGATTAATCCTAACCAGTTTAATTTATTTTATTTTCCGAGGTGCTATGCTTGATTACAATAGCTTTGATTTTGACCTGTTTGTTATTTACTTGCTTTAGTCGGTTTCTTCTTTTTTCCTATAACTTGGTCACCACGGCTTTGATTCTCTGGCATTTAAACTTGACTTTGGTTCCGTTTTTTATTCCCTTTGACTTTGACATTAATTTTTTGATAATCTAGATTGATACCACTTGTTCAATTTACTGTATGTGTGTGTGCGTATGTGTATATATGTTTGAAATTTTTTAACCCACGACTTGTTTGGTTTTTGATTTTTCATCCATATGTGTTATCATTTGGCTTAGGCTTGTTCGACGCGTGCGTTCATGCCTGTAGCATTTTCGACCTGATGCTTGTAGTTGTTGTGTGATATTGGTCTTGGTTGCATTATTTGCATATCCATAATTTTTTGTATCACCATATATGTACGTATATACATATGTATGTGTATATATGTGTGTAGTTGCAGTTTGGTTTGATATTGACTCTAGTTATCACCTCTGCTGCATTTTTTGAATGCTGGTTATTTCCATTTGTTTACTTACATTTATGTATGTATATGTGCGTAATGGCTCTACCATCATTTCTGGTCGTTCATGTATATACATGGTGTACTTGAGTTGATCTGTCGCACTTCATCTTGATGTTGTTGCCATTGCCTATTAGACTTAAAGTCTGTATTCATGTTTGAAGCTTCATCGCGATTTTGGAATTTGTCTATGTTTATCATTGTATTTGCCTTGCACTGCACTTGTATCATAACTAGTGCCATTGATATTTGAGTCTGTTGCACCATGTAGTTTGATTGAAGTTTTAGCCTTTCCTTCATTTAACCTGGTAGTTCTCTTGTCATGTTGTGGTCTTGTAGTCTCTGGTGCATGTGTGCTGGTTCCTGTATACTTTGTGGAGTCTGGTCTAGTTTCATTTTAGTTCTTCAATTGGTTAAGTTGCTTTTGTACTTGTATACAATTGAGCTTGTGTGGTATTCACTTAACATCTTTACTTGTTTGCCTCCTTTGTGTGTTGTCCTCCACTGTTGCACTTCCCTGATGCCATCAATATTTGAGTCTGCATTTTCTCATTCAAGCTTCTATCTTCATAGTTGATTTGGATCTGGTCTTTACTGCACTGATTTTGTACATTTTTTGGATACTGATCTAGTTGTGGTGCACTTGTTAGCATAGTTAGTTTTGGCTTCTTGTACTCGACACTTTTGTGATGTATTTGTATTGCACTTGAATTGAACCTAGCTTTGGCTCGGATTTGACCATATGCTCATGTCAAGACTTTATTTATATTGCACATAAGTTGAAGTTAGCTTTTGGTTGGATTTACCTCATGCTCACATGTCCCTGTAGTTTTGTCAAATGTATATTGGTGTACACGGCCTTGTGGCATGTTCAGTGATACATTGTGCATGTCACAAGCTGTTCATGTATGATGAATTCAGAATATGATGACGAACAACGCAAATAACTGAGGCAAAAACACATTTTATTTTACATTGGCAAATTATTTCTCTTTCAATTTTGGTAGGATAGTGTTTATTTTGCAGATAACTCGGATGTTGGATACAATCTGAAATAGAGTTGAAGATAAATACAAGTGAATGAGTGATATGTAGTGAGGTGCAAATGTAAATTGAAAATTGTGATGTAACCGAAATTGTATTGTAATTGAAATTGTGTATATATAGTGAGAGCTCAACTTTGTACTATTCAAAATTATAATAAAGTACTTGTTTAAATAAAATATTTGTTTGAATTTAAATTCTATGTTATTTATTTTACTTGGCAAATATTTACTTAATTGTGTGAAAAATAAAACAGTAAATTAATAAATACATTTAAATGAATATATATATATATATATATGTTTATTATCATCAAACAAAAATCATATACTAGCATATTCAACATAGCAACCATGAAATAAAAATGCAAGTGCACACACATCCATATGCATATGCTTTATTGACCTAGTTAGGCCGACCTCTAAGAGATAATAATGCCTAGTGTGTGTATATGCATCCATTAGCATCCACTAGCAAACACTTTCAACCGCTAGCGTCCATCATACATAACATGTTCTAATTACATGTTTAAATTCAGTCCTACCATCCATAAGTTAATCCCTAAGATCTACCCTTCCAAAGGATACTAAAGGAAAAAACATATTCAAAATTAAACATGGAAATAGGAAATTCAAGACGTACTATCGAAGAGATGCAGATAAGAGGTATGTATTTCTCCTCAGCCTCCCATGTAGCGTCCTTAATATAATCTCCCCACTACACCTTAACAAAAGGGACTTCCTTATTCATAAGCTTCTTCATATCATGTCCAACGATATTGGTAGAAATGCGATGAACCGATGCTTCTCTCTCCACTTCAACTTCCTCAAGTAGGCTAGGTTTCACTACCTTTTACTAAATCATGTAAGCACTTTCTCAAGTGTGAAACATGAAAAACATCATGAAATGCCATGAGCCTCTCTGTTAGCTTTATCTGATACGCCATCTTCCTTACCCTTTCCACAATAGAAAACGGTCCTACAAATCTGGGAGCAAGATTCCCACTTGATCCAAACCTTACTATCTTTCTTAGCAGAGACACCTTAATATAAACCAAATCTCCTTCCTCGAACTCAATATCCCTTCTCTGCTTATCTTCATAGGATTTCTGTCTATTTTGGGCCGTCTTCATTCTTCTTTTATTCAACTCAATCTTTTTTGAAGTCTCTCTAACCATGTCGGGACCAAGTAGCAATCTTTCTGTACACTTTAACCAACACAAAGGCGAATTGCAAGGTCTTCCATAAAGGGCTTCAAAAGGAGCCATCTTAATGCTAGCCTGAAAACTATAGTTGTATGAAATTCCACTAAAGGAAGGTTCTCCTCACAAGTCCCTCCAAAATCAAGAATGCACATCCAATAAAACACTCTCTTCATGTCCCAATACATCTTATCACCACCCGATTGAAAAGTCATCCAAGAATGGTGTGCTTCTACTAGAACTGCACTCATCAAATCACCAGTGCAGGGGACACGAAGTCTTCCATCTATCCTTAGTCACCCTTTACTATCGATGGAATAGCGTTGGAGATGTCTAGAGACCTCTTTTTCGCTAATCTTATCTAGAATAATCACAAGCTGTGAATCCTCCCGTTGCCTTAAGCCAGTCTGATCTATGAGGGTAGGCTAAACCTCAAATGCTGAAATATTTGCAAAATCCCAAATAAACTTCCTATAATAACCAGCCAAACCTAGAAAGCTTCTAACTTTAGTAGCATTCTTGAGGGCCTTCTAATCCTATACTGCTACTATCTTATTGTGATCCACAGCTATAAACCCTATCTTGAGACTGCATGGCCCAAGAAACCCACCTCCTCATGCCAAAAATGACACTTCGAGAATTTTGCTTTCAACTGATGAACATAAAGTGTGTGAAGAACCTCCTCAAGATGAATAACATGCTCTTCCATACTTTTGGAAAACACCAGAATGCCGTCCATAAACACTACAACGAACTTATTTAGGAAATCTTGAAAAACATGGCTCATCGAATCTACAAAATAGGGCAAGGCATTGGTCAACCCAAAATGCATAACAAACCACTCAAAGAATCCATCGGGTGTCCTAAATGTTGTCTTATCGACGCTATCGTCAGTGACCCTAAGTTGATGAAATCCAGTGGCTAAGTCAAGCTAGGAAAATACCGAAGAGCTAACCAATTGATCGAAAAGATTGTCTATCCTAGAAAGTGGGTAACGGTTGTTCTTCGTGAGCTTATTCAATTCTCTATAGTCTACGCAAAGTCAAAGGGAACCATCCGCCTTTTAGCGAAGACGACTAGCGCTCCCCACTCTGATATGCTTCATCTGATGAAGCCTTTCTCTTATAGCTCACTGATCTGCTTACTTAACTCCTTCTTCTCCCTAGGAGCCATATATCTCCTGAGCAATGCCACTGGCTTAGTATTATCATTCGGATAGATCCTAAAGTCGATCTCTCTCTTGTATGGTATCCCCCTAACCTCCTCAAAAACATCTGGGAAATATCTAACAACTAGAACTTAATCTAACTCTCCAAATGATGAATCAAGGGAATAAAGGAAGCTCAACATGACTGACCCTTGTGGGTCGCAAGAAACCTCGATAGTCCATCCGCTACATGTCTCTAGTCTAACGACTCCCCTCTCGCAGGCCAGTATCGCACCATAAGTGGATAACTAGTCCATCCCCAATATCATCCCATATCCCAAAAATCCCAGTACATAGGCGTCATAATCAAACTCTACGCCTAGTGTAAAATTTTCAAACCCCTACAAATCATGGATAAATGGGTTGAAGCTCCTATGGGATTTGAAACAACTATATGGTCTACAACTAGACAAATATCTAAGTGTAAACAACCAACCAAAGAACTAGAAATGAAAGAATGCAATGCTCCGGAGTCAAAAAAGTTCGAATAGGAAAATCTGAAATGTAGATCAAACCTTATACAGAGACTTTTCAACCTCGATCCGGTCCACTATTAGAAGGTGCTTATCCAAAGCTTGTACTTGCACCGTAGGTGCGCCTACTCTCTGCCACATCTTCTAAGGACAAGCTCTACTAAGGTGTCCAGGCTGCCCGTAGTTGTAATACCTCCCCTTCATCGTGTCCTTCTTACAGTCCTTTGTGAAATGCCAAATCAATCCTCAATTATGACATTTCTCGCCCTTCTTGATCTGTCCAATCTAAGGTCCTCCTCCTTTCTTATTGTCCTTATCCTTATTATTCTTCCACCGCTACTTCTAAGGGTTCTTTGATTTAGGAACCTCCTTAACCTCTTCTTCCTTAGCAACATCTGATATGAGAGCCAATTCGACATGTGATTCATACATTGCTCCAATAGGTACAAGTGCCAATGCCAACCCTTGGAGGGGCTGGTTCAAATCATTTTCAAACTTGGCGGCCTTCTTATGCGGTGTATCAACAAGCTCCATCTCAAACCACGATAACTCACTAAACTGATTTATATACTCTTTCACCGAAAGAATCCTCAGCTTCAAACTAATGAACTTCTCCAGCTGCATGCTTTCCTCGGCATGCGACAAGAACTTTCTCTCAAACCTTTCCCAAAATCCAACCCAACAAATGTCTCTACCCACCATCTCTAAAATCTTCCACTAGTAAGATGCCTCTTCCTTCAGCTGCCAAGATGCAAACTGAACTCTCTGCTGGTCCTCCAATCCCAACAGCCCAAATATCCGCTCCGTATTTCTCAACCAAGATCGTGCCTCTACAATATCCTCCATGCCAGAAAATGTCTTGCCTCCTAGACTAGCGAAGTCCTTGCATAGCTTAGAAAAATTGGTTGCTGCAAGTGGATTAACGGTCCTCCACCCATCGGTGCTGCATTGTGCGCTTGCATTTGCACCTCTGGTACCATAGCTTGGAGGCATCTACAGAACCAGCCAGGGATTTGGATAACCTTTGAAAGATTTTGGGAGTCTGCCATACTATGCAAAGAAAAGAAAATTTAGGCTCAAAAGAATCGAAAGAAGGTTGAACGGGACTTTGAGGGGCTTTTCATAAAAACACTTTTATACTTGAAAACTATTTCTATAATAAGATTTTCTTTCTGAAAAATACTTTTAGTTTGAAGATATGTTACCTTTGAAAAATTCTTTACTTTTAAAACAAGTTTTTTGGAATCCTGTAACCTTAGGCTCTGATACCAAATGAAACACCCCGCACCCCTTAGTATCCTAAAAAGGGAACACCAAAGGATGTGGTGTGTTATAGGTATAGCTAAAACATCATAGAAACTAAGATTCATAAGAAAAATAAGTAAAAACAGTGAAAACATTTAAACAATAACTTATCATTCAAAACTAAACTTCATCTCAAAATATATTATAAAAACATAAAGTATCTCAATAACTCAAAATCTCCCATGTCTTATGAAAATACATCTTAGTCTCACATAAACAAAGCAAAAGGATAACAATAATAATAATCCCTCTCACAAGTGCCAATCCATCATAAGCCAAATGAAAAAGATGAAAAGTAGAAGAATACATCTAAAATGAGAAAACTCCGGGAATGAATCTCCAAGCAACCTGAATCAACTATCCTCAACTCTGCTGGCCTATTGGGGGAAAAGGAAAGATAGAGGAGTGGGTAAGATAATAAGTCTAGTGAGTGAAAGCAATTACTAGCATTTCTAAACAAGATAAAGATAATAGACTAAGCAATAGTTCTATCTTAAAAGGTAAATGCAAAAAAGATAAAGCTCGGATAAAATACTGTTTCTGATGCTGTTTGACTATTTGGTTTGATTGATTGGACTGCTTGCACTTGTCATAAACTGTTGTGGTTATGCTGAAACCCTAATCCTATCTCAACTACTAACTTGATTAGGCTAAAATCCTAATCCCACCCATTGATTGGCCTTTCCTATCTTTGTTGTGCCACTGTGAACCAATCTTGTTGATCATAGCAAAAGACACATCTTTAGCGCTTAGGACGCGATAGCGAATTATTTACCCTAATCGATGTCGCATGCTCAGTCATCGCCTGTACACACTAACCATCGTCCCATATTTGACCCTTTATTAACCCTATTCATCATAAGCGTGCCTAGCCTCACCTACGTGTGAGACCATCAGTACTTTACCTGAAAGGGAACGCTACCGGTATGGGTCCTACCAAACAAATCTTCTAGTTTTGCGCCGTTGCCCAAATCCCTAGAATTGAGCCTCTATCTATTGGACACTTATTTAACCTAATCGGCATAAGCGTGTCCTAGCCTCACCTACGTTTGAAACCATCAGTCCTAGACCTGAAAGGGAATGATGCCGGTACAGGCTCTACTTCTGTATTTGCTTATTAACTTAATCCAAGATCTAAGTTTTAAAATAAGCCTCTTCTGCTATTTCTTCTATATTTGCTTATTAACTTAATTCAAGATTTAAATTTCAAAATAAGCCTCTTCTATTATTTGTTTCTTTCTAATTATAACCTATGTGTTATAATTTTCTTACAACTATTACTCTTCTATTTTATCTAATTATGACCTTTTGTTATAATTATACTTGGAAATATCTTAAATTTTCCCATTTCAGTACATTCCTATTTTTATTCTCATTTTACATCTAATTTTTATAAATTTAATGTTATTCTATTTTAATCCATATTTGCGAATTCTTCTCTTTTTAATATTTTATTTGCATAAAAAAGCATTAAATATGTACAAAAAGAAACTAATATTTACAGGCTAATTTCCAACTTAAAATAGATGTAAATAACTGTAAATAACAGAATAAAATAGCTGAAAAAAATAGACTAAAAAGAACTTATGAAATTCATTTAAAAACCGACTGTAAATAACTGTAGATAACTGAATAAAATATTTAAATAAAAATAGACTGAAAAGGACTTCTGAAATTTACTTAAATACTGACTAGTAATAAACTTACATAAAAACTGTCGCGAAATTATAGAAACTACAACTATTGAGAACCCTATTATCTTAAATTGCTTACAAATCTAAAATAATTACAAAACACTCACCTGTGATCCTTAGCTCTATTCTTGGGACTTCCTGGATTCGCTTCTAGGGCGTAGAATATTTTTATCAAAATGATTTTCTCCCAAGAAATTTTTTCTTTTAGAATTCAGCCTCAGACAATGAACCTAATTGGGAGAAAATATGAATGAGAAAAATAGCCAGGCCTAAGGTTCTTTTTATAGTGTTGCTTAGGGATCTCAGGTCGTCGAAATGGATGATTAAATCTAGTACAACCACTTCATAGGCTCACTTGGAATCATCGGATGCAAGTGCAAACGCACAAGATTAACCAAAAATTAAATTTTAAGGCGTTCGGCACGTACTTGGACGTTTTTACGTCCAAGAAGTTTTGGAGGTTGACCTATGATCTTTGGGGGTCGACCTATAGGTCGATCTGACCATAGCATGGGTCGACCCAAGCTCTTGCATTTTCTTTTTCGTTTTTGTTTATTTAATTCTGATTTCTTATTTCTCTCATAACTTCTCCATATTAGCTCGGATTTCGACAAGTTATATATGGAAATTGATCAGAAAATTACCGCGGACCCAATGGTACAACTTCCATGGCTCGATTTTGAAAATTTCACAAACTTATTTTGTTGTTTAATTATTTCGTTGATTAATTATTATTACTCTAACTTATTGGGTTGTTATAGCTACAAAAATATACTCATCCATCATCCATAGGCAATCATAATAAATTTCTAATGTGGGGTGTGTGTGTGCACGCAAGTGTTAAATGCACATGAACCTATACTAATGCAAAGATAGGAGACCTCCTGATCTAGTCAACCACCTGTCATGTAAGTGCTCATGCAATGAATCCAAAATGCATGCTACATTCTAAGTAATTATACTTGCAATTCAACATGTATGCATAACCATTCAATTCGTGTGCAACATCCAAATGCATAATGTACAATAATATAAACAAATAAACAAAGGATGATGTGAGTGTGTGTGTAACAACCCGCCCTGAATGGACAATATTTCTGATCCTAAAAAGTCCCGTCAAAGCTTAGACTCATCTCAAAACTGGCTGTTCGTTGGTAAAAAGAAGAATACAGAGCTATTTATCTATGCATTTAGAATCTCATAGCAGAAGGATAAAATATAATAATAACAACGGTACTCATTTTATTCAAACTTCAAAATGTCATTGAAAACTATAGTAAAATATCCATAATCGCCGTTACATATACGTGGTACAATATTCCAAAATCATAACATCATTTTTGCTTGATGGTAAGATCAGAAACAATAAAAAATAACAAATAAATTGATTATTGCCGTAAGTCCTATCAATTGTCTCCGCCATCAGCATCGTCCTTCCTAACCTGTGCTATAATAAAGAGGGAGTCGAAATAACATATATCTGGTGAATTAAAATCCCAAGCCTTATTATATTTGTACTTGGGCAGTATAATTTAAATATGAATATGTCCTATGTATTCTACCTACATCATAAGTCTTTTCAAATATAAGCCTGAAGGATTTTCTCAGACATAAATAAAAAGGCTTTTCAAATATAAGTCCATAGCCAACTTGTTATCAACCCAATAACACATATCCGTTATCCATAATTCCCATCAATGTAAGAGATAGTACTAAAGTTACTTAATACTTTTAATGGAAATTAGGTAGACTCCAACCATTTATTATCTTATTTAAGGTAGGCCCACATCATTTACTAGCTACCTCTAAGCGGACTCCTTAACGATTACTATCTAGCTGACATTGCATGAAATCTCTTCAACCACTTAATACTTTCTATTGAAGCAGGCCCTTTCTTGAAATATCCTCTATGGTGCCTTTCCTATAATCCTGACCATATACTACTTCCTACATAGAGAAGAGGTGGACCCTCACATAACCACTTAGTACCTTCAATCTCTAAAGCAAGTCCTTCATATTATGACCTATCCTATAGTGACATCCCACATTAGCCTGACTATTTATAGGTATTGGTAGCCAGATTGGCTGGGCAGATTAACCCTATAGAATTTAGGATTAACCTTGCACCATCCTATTATTTATTATAGATGATGTCTCACATCAGCCCAAAGTTACACTGCTGGTAGCCAGATTAGCCATTCAGACTTCCATGTGCATTTGACTGACCTCGCATCCCTATAACTTAGTCATAATCTAAATTACATTCTAAACATCTCACCATTTCCATATTTAAGGCCTTATAAGAAATCATTCTTATTTCACCTTTAAAATTAATTACTTATCTAAAGGGGATTTGATAAATTTAATAACCTATTTAAGTACATCATTATGCGTTAATCATGCTAATATATATGCACATACATACATACATACCGACAAACACACATATAGACACATGCCTAGCAATTTCTAAGCCCATGGAATTTATGCTTAAACTAGTATTTAAATGTCAAACCTTTTAACAATTATAAAAGCCTCATTCCATATTACCAACAATGCCAAAATTCCACTATTCAGATCTAGAAATTCCAAACAATAGATTTGTACACCACTAAAATTTAAACTCAACTTAGTACATTGGAATAATGGAATATACTGATGGTAGAAATTAGCAATTTTAATTTTACAGTCTATTCAACTCCCTTTTCATGTTAAAAAAAAACGATAACATTTCTATTTAATTCATGTAAATAAGCGTAAACTACGAATAAAATTCATACCTTACAGCTTATTCCCAAAAAAACGTTTTAATCAAATTCAATGAAAAAAAAGTGGAATAGAGATAAAATTATTAAAATCGCATATCTACACAGTTCCCATTATTTTAACATAAACAGTTGTGATTTCAATCAAGAATTGATATTTTGCATTAGAAGAGATATTGGTGTTTATAATATGATGTTTTTGCAAACAAAAACTCCCTAAGGCGTATTCCAACCCAAGCTATACTAGTCGATTACTAAACAGAAAGCTACGATTTCCATCCATAGTAGGTCCTTAGCATTGCCTTCTTTTGGATTTGACATGCCTTCAGTGAACCCTTTCAAATCTCTTCTTTTTTATATATACAACAAGGGATTTGTATATACGTTAGATTTGAAAAATTAGAGGTTTGGAGGAGAATGGGTTGATAAAATAAACAATAAACAAAATAGATACGTATGATTTCATACTTGAAACCCTAATGGAGTTTTTCTGAATCTACAAAAGAGATGAACTTACAGAGTTTTGCTGGAGTTTCTAAACTATTTTGTGAATAAAAGTGAGGGGAGTAAGCTCATATTTATAGTGGTTGAAATACACCAGAACCGATGGATTTAAATCAGTTTAATATTATATAATTCGGTACCTTCATTGTGCAAAAACCCTAGCCACCATCGTTCACAACTGGTCGACCACCTTCTATAGGTCGATTGCTAGCCGTCGATGGCCCAAGTGGAGTGGTCAACCGGTACATGCTATTTTAGGAAGATTTTAGGCCTTTGTTTTATATATATTTTATTTTTTAATTGCAATTTAAAGTTAACGTTAATTTTTACATTTACTTAACCATAAGTCCAATTACTATTAACTTTTAAATTTCAGGCTTTAAAATTGATTATTTGTTGGAATTTGATTTCTATTTAAACTATTTTAAACCAGAAAACTTCAAATGTGCATAGCCTCTTCATTTGAGCTCCTTTTTCCACACACACACACACACACACACACACACACACACACACACACACACACATATATATGAAAATTGAATAGAGTTTCACCACAAACGCAACGATATAACTTTCATGGTCTAATTCTAACTTTGACAAAACATTTATTTTTATCCCTATCTTGTTTGAATTAATTTAATCAATTTATTTATTTGTGGTTGAATTTATGGGGTATTACATTCTCCCCTTAAAAGGATTTAGTCCCCAAGCTCTTTCCAAGGGGCGAACAGCGTAGTGCGCAATAAGCATCCATGTTATACGGCCAAGTTATCTACACAACCATTTACTCAACTAAAAGTGCAATGTGATTATGTAACAACCAGGTATTTTCAACCATTCGCATCCATTACAAGTGTATAGGTAGACACTCATGCCGGAATTGAATTGCTCAAATTACCGCGTTGTAAATAAAAATTTGGCAAATCTCAGAATATACAGTAAATAAAAGTCACATATCACAGACACAGAGTAATAATAATGCAGCGTAAGTAAAAGAGATAGTAGTTCATAAAGCTACTATATAAATATATCAGAGTTACACAAGATACAATAGAAGAAATAAAGTACAACAGAAGTTTAAATATGATAACCAAGTACAAGCTGAATAGAACAACCAAACTGAAAAGATGAAACTTAACATGTAGATAATCTCCAGCGATTCCAGTCTCCAGAAAGTGGAAATCCAAATCTGTGAATAACTCAGGCAGACCCGAGCGTAAATAAAAATACAAACACTCGAGTCAGGACATACATACTTATACAATGTAAACCAACTCAAGTGAACTGTAGCAAAGGTACAAGTAACTTAAAAGATGCTTGGGACCGCCCATCCTCTAAGAATCCGTTAAATTATTTACTATGTAGTAATATACGCTATATACAGTAGTGTCTAATCAGTAAAGTATAATCATATAGAAAATAGTGTTAAGGGGATGGTGAACCTTAACGCGGTCGGATCTTTAAAACCAAAATCGTAGTGGGCTCGATATAAGGAGATGACACGGCACGTGAGGCAATGCCAGAGTGGATACACTGTTTGCACTCCCGGACCCGTGGTGACGGCAAGCCAGCAGCTTCCACACACCTCGAACAATACCCCCGAATCAAAGTGGCGCCACATATCGAATCACAAAAGTAAAAGAATGGTTTCCGATGGAGCATGCTCGATGAAAGGGTGCGACCCTTTGTATAGCCCGGTATAGCTCCTGTTTTAGTCATTTATGCCAACCACGGGAGTTGGGTCCACGTAATATACCTCGAGAACGTCGCCACCATCCTACTTCATTCTGGAATCTCCACCGCGTACACAGTTGTTAAAGTGATTTTCGGTATTAGCCGGCTATAAGACAATATCCGATCCCGGTCTCTTTAACAACCAATCGTTATTATAACCCGTAGTTATAACTTTAAAACAATATTTTATACTTCAAAAATAAAATGTCATTTCAACCCAAATCTTTATCAAAATAAAGATTAAATCATTTCCAAACCATTTCAATATATCATCATACCATATCTTTCAATTCAAATATTTATCAAAATAAATATCAAGTCATTTCTAACCATTTCAATATTTTAAATTATCATATCCTTTAAAAACTTCCTTTCAAATCATTTTAATACATCAAAATATCATAACCTTTCAAAGCTTCATTTTTCAAATAATTTAATATCAAAATATCATATCTTTCAAAACTTCGTTTCAAATCATTTTAATATATCAAAATATCATATCTTTCAGTACCACATTTCAAATCATTTTAATATATCAAAATATCATATCTTTTCGAAACCACATTTCAATCATTATTCATGTTATTCAATTTAAAATACCATTTCAATTCATATTTCAAAACAGTTTATATTCCAAAAAAAATCATTTTTAATCATAAAAAAATGAAGTTATTATGTTAAAAATTAAATTATTAAATTTCCAAAATTTTCAACTTCCAAAGTTCATTTATTCACTTACGTTTATCAAAACAGTGAAATTTCACTTTTCGTGGCATTTAGAAAACGCTACGGAAAGATACATTCAAAACAGTTCAATTTAACAAAAGACAACATTTTAAAATGTTGTAATAGGGTTTACTTAAATTTCAAATAAACTTTGTTAAATTCAAAAATTATAGCACTTACAAAAATTGCTACAATAGCTTTTAATTCAATTTAGCTTTTTAGTTCATTATCATCAACTACAACATTTACAAATGCTGTAATATCATTTACATTGTAATTAATAGCATTTCAAAAATGCAGTCAATTAACTTCAAATATTCAATATAATTTCTCAACCAATTATATTTTTTTATTTAAAACATTTTTAACTCATAAAATCATACATTTTCACATTAATAAACATCATTTAATTTTCCTCAAGTTCATGATTTTATAAAGTTAAATTTCCATTCAGAAATCAAGATTTAATAATAATTCACTTATTAAATTTCAATGTTCAATTTTAAATTCATTGCATTAAATTTCAACTTAACACTTAAGTTCAAATTCTCAAATATAACTTAGTTTTATTTTTATTTACTTAACTAAAAGTTCACTTTTAAGTCAATTTCATAAATTTCCAATTTAGTTATATTTCAAAATTTCAACTTAAAGTATTCGTTCATTTCACATTTAAACTTTATCAAAATCATTAATATGATATAAAATCACTTTAAATTCATTTAAATTCAAATTATCATAAATTTATCATAATTTCATATTCAATTTAATTTCCAATTATAATTAAATCAAATTTTCCAAGCTAACTTACGTTCAAAATTTTCTAACTTTTCATTAATTCATTTTACTTACAATTATTTAGAAAATCAATAATATTTTACAAAAATCCTTTTTAATTAGATTTTAATCAAAATGTTTTAATATTTACATTTCTAAAATAATTTTAAAATTTTAGAAAACACATATTAACTACGGGTCTGTATATAATTTTCTACACTAGGAAAAGTGATACGTGTAATATATCATTTCAACCCGTAATTTACAAAGAAAATCCGGGTTTTATCATTTCAAACCCGCAGTCCCAAGTAATTGAAATAAATTGAAAATCATTCAGGCCTATCATTTCAGCCCATAACAATTTTCCCCTATTCTAAAGTCCGTTCGGGTATGTATCATTTCAACCCATAGTGATTCTAATCTAAAAGGGAACTTGCAGTGTGATGAACATATATAAATGAACAGTAACAACATATATATGATAACATATGATATGACATGAAATTTAACAGGTTTAACATCATATATAAAAAAAATCACATGGCAGTTATAACATCATATTTAATTCTACACATTCAGTTGTTGTTGTTTCACAACTGCACAAGTATAAATGTCGTGTGAGCTTTACTCACCTTTTATGGCTGGAGATTGCAATACAAATGGCACAACGGATTCCAAAAGGCAATAGCATGATTTTTGATTTGAGTGGAGAGCAAATCCAAGCTATAGAACTTGTGTTATAACCCATAACAAACAAAATAAAATTATAATTCAATACAACATTGAATAGGAATAACTTTGAATTGAAAAGCAATATGAATACACAACTTTTTGCCTTGCTTTCTACACTTGCTAGCACGGCTTAGGGAATGTTTTGGCTCAGGTTTGGACATACTTTGGTTCAGGTTTGGGTCCTATAAGGCATGGCTACAAGGTATTGAAGTGGTGGAGGAGTTACTACGCATGAATATGAAGAGGTTTATACAAAATAGTGGTTTTTGGTTCATTTTGGGCTTGGCTACATGGATCTATGGATCGGATATGGCATGTTTCAGATCTGGAAAGAGGATGAAGGTGATGGTTAGAGGTGTGTCAAGGTGGTGGTGGAGCAATAGGAGGTGTCCAAGGTCATCTAAGGTGATGGTGATGAAGACTAGGTGGCTAGACATGCTTTTTAAGGAGTTTTAACATAGTTTTTGTGGATTTTGCATCATGGGATGGTCATGGTACTTGCAGGTCAGAGAAGGAAGGGTTTTGGTCGTGTATGATGTGGGGAAGGAAGTGGTGGTGGTCGGTGGAGGAGATGGTGGAGGCGTTAGGCCAAACAAAGCAAGAGAAGCAAGGCAAAAATCAAGCAAAACAATAGAAAAAGGAAGAAGAAAAGAGAGAAGAGAGAAGGCCATTGCTTATTTTTCTTTGCTCAGATCTGAAATGGATGTGTATTATTGATGGAATGAGAAACTTTCACGTGAATAAGCAAAAGAAAAGGAACGGCTAAAATAAAATGATGCATTGATTGAAAAAGAAACGGTAAAACAAAACGGTGAAACGACTTTACGTTTCTTAGCTTTTAAAACCTTCCATACTTCCTTTTCTTTTAAGTCAAGTAAAACAAAATAACTTCAGCAAGTACATCTAAAACCGAAACAAAGTGAAAAAAATAAAAAAATTTAATTAAATTTAAAGAAAATATAAAAAGAATTAAGGAAATTGCTTAAAAATTGAAAACAGGGTTCAAAAATTACAATTAAAACATCAATGGCTTTGGAAAAATATCTACTTCATTTTAAAAATATTCTAAAGCAAAATTTTGAAATAAAATAATTTATTTATCATTTCTAAAATAAAATAAATAATTAAATTGGAGAAAAATAGAAAAGAACTAAAGAAAATGTTTAAAAATTGAAAACAGGGCATGGAAATTACAAGAAAATACTACTAGCTCTAGAAAAATTCCTACCTCACTTCAAAAATATTAAAAGACAAAAACATACATAAATAACATATCAATACATATTACAATAAAATATGACAAAGAAAAATAAAATCTATACTATTTAAAATAACAAAATTGCAGAATTAACAAAGTGCACTCAATATTGAAATATACATAACTTTCACAATTTAAATCCGTTTCCAACGAAACAAAAAGCAGTGTTACTAAAATTTTATGTACTTTCGAAATAAAAGAAAAATTTTTAATTTTTCAAACTTTTAAAATTTTAAAATAAAATTCGAAGTTTGACTATTTTGACCAAAAATTCACTTTTTGGAAAATATTCTTTTTAGTCATGCTTTGGAATAATAATTCATATCAAAACTAAAGTTTATCATTCAAAATAAATAAAATAAGTTTTTAAATCAAAATTTTAATTAAAATAATTAAAACAAAAAAAATAAAAATAAATCACAAAATACAGGGTTGTTACAGATTATGTATTACGACATAATATAAGTGACTTCAATCCTACCTTGAGTGTATGATCATAACATAATAGTATGTATGCAATCACCCTAAACTTGCAAAAAGTGTTCTATATGAGTTCAAAAGTGGTAGAAAAACTGTAGCAACCATATCCTGCTATCCAATCTAGTAATGACAACGCAACCAAAATCTAATTTTGGGGAGAAAAGTTGTTAGTGAAAAGCTTAAGACGAGAAGTCCTCATGCTTTCTGCCAGGTTTTCCCTTATTGCACTTGAACCAGTCTAATTTCTTTGTTGCGGAGCTTCTTAATTTCATGCTCCACAATGCATGCTGTTGCATGAAATACTATTGGCTCCATCTTAAAATCCCGTATTTGATTCGGCTCTACCACCATGGTTGTGTTATAAAGGCGTTTCATTAAATGCGAAACATGAAGAAAAAAACATGGACTCCTACTAATTAATCCAATTTCGAGTTTTCAAATCTTATGACTTCACATGTTGCATAATCAACTCTGTCTTCTCGAAGTCTGATCCGAGTTGGATTTGTTGGTAGTTTCCCACCAACAATTTGGCGATTTGCATGGCCTCTCATAAAGTACTTTAATGGATGTCATACCAATTGCCTATTAGTGACTATTATTATACTTAAATTTTACTAAAGGTACATGTTGCTCCTAATGTTCTCCAAAGTCCATAATGCAAGCTCTTTAACAAATCCTCTATGATCCTATTAGCTTCTTCGGTTTGTCTGTCGGTCTGCAGGAGTAAGCAGTGCTAAGATTCAATGAAGATTCTAAAGATGTCCTCAAACTCCTCCAAAATTAACTAGTAAATAAGTTCCTCCTCTATCACTAACGATGTTAACTGGAATTCCATGAAGTCGAACTGCCTTCTTGATAGAAATCTATGTTATGGACATTGTAGTCCTAATGCTTCTAATGGAAAAAGGTTATTTTTAAACACATAGCGACAAATTTTGCTACCTTCTTCTTTACCCTTGTCCAAAAGAAATCTTTCTTATGTCTCTATATATTTTATCTCTTTCTTGAGTAGTGACATTCTACGAGCTAAAATATGTTTTCCCAAAATTCTAAAGCGTATAGATTTTGAGCATTCTTTTATTTCTGGTTGCTAACCTAATTTCCTTATTAACTTCTAGTCTTATCTACATTTCATTGCTAGTTAAGTGTCCCTATAAAATTTATTTACTTACATTGCTTTCCAATATATATATTTCTCAAGCAGTTCAATCCCATCCACAAAATCAACACTGTGATAAAATATGGACATATCATATGATTTTCCAATAATTAATGAAGTCAACTAGCAATTACAACCCAAAAACTCTAAAAGCAAATTTTGCTAGAAGCTGTCATATATCATAAACTAGTGTAAATGGTGTTGAGGTCTTAACACTAATTACTAAATTAAGATGGACATTCCTAATCTAGCATTCCACTATCACCCACTTTCCTTAATTTTTCTTTTTTGTTTCTAATAATTGCGGTGTATCCATTACTTTAGTTAATATAGCCGTAATAATTCATTATTAATTTCAGATTTGGAACATCTCTATTCAACCCTCATTTAATCCTTTTAATATTTTACTAATTTCAAAATCCATCTATTACTCCAATTCAATTCTTCCATAAATGACATATAATACTTTTCTTAGTTAAACCTCTTATCAATTACAAATTTTGTAACGACCCGATATTTTCAACCATTCGCATTCGCACATGTTGGACTTGAATTGTTCAAAATACCGCGTTGTAAATAAAATTTGGCAAATCTCAAAATATACAGTAAATAAATAATCACAGACACAGAAAACAGAATGCTCACAGCGGAATTTAAAATTAACTTAGTGGTTCATGAAGCCACTATTAAAAGTCTCAAAACAATATAATTTACATAGTCTTTAAACCCAAATATAGTTTGAAACAACAATAGTAAATCTCAATATTCAATAGTCTTGATTACATAAATTAAGATAAGGAACTGAAAGGAAAATTTGCCAACAGCTTGAAAAGTGATCTACAGAAGTCCTAGCTTCGGAATGTTGACTGAACTGCAACTCAGGCTGACCCAAGCATGAAATAAAACATAAACACTCGAGTCAGGACATACATACTTATATAGTGTAAGCTAATTCAAGTGAACTGTATTAAAGTACAAGTAACTTAAAGGATGGTTGGGACCACCCATCCTCTAAGGATCCATTAAACTATTTACTATGTAGTAATACTTCGCTATTATAATAGTGTCTATTTATAAAATAAACTTACTTTAAAATAGCGTTAAGGCTTTACATTTTCCACCTTAACGCATAAATAGTGTCAGTAGTCTATACAGTACCTGCATATCTCTTGATCGGGAGACTATGAGAAGATACTCCATAGGTACGACACCAATCAAACTCGTACAAGGCTCGCTATGGTAGGTGACACGGCACAACTAGGCAATGCCAGGGTAGATATACCAATTACGCTTCCGGACCGGTGGTAACGCGTAGCGCGCAACTACCGCCCACCTCGAACAACACTCCCATATCAAAGTAGCGCACCAAAACAATCATAAAAGCAATAGAATGACATACGAAGAAGTGCGTCCGATCAGAGGTGCTACCTCATTAATCCGTCAATCGCTTCTATTTTAGCCACCTTACGCCAACTCACGGGAGTCGGGTCCACGTATTTACCGCAAAGGAAACGTCACCACCATCCTACTTCATTCTGGAATCTCCACCGCGTATACGGTTGTCAAAGTGGTTTTCGGTATCGACAGAGAGTATGCCCATATCCGATCCCGGTATCTTTAACAACCAACGTTATTATTACCCGTGGTTATAAACTTTTAAAAATAGTTTATACTTCAATCAAAATACTTTATTTTAACTGTTTAAAGGTGAAGTTATTATTCTTTCAAGCCAATATAAATTCCAAAGGTTTGGCCTTAGTTTAATTGCATCATCATTCAGCACTTGGATAAATGCATAAATATCCTTTTAACAATTTAAGTAAATTAAACTTTAGGCTTCAATATAATTTCAATAAAATTTAAACCTTTATTTAAACAAATTTGCTTATAAACATTCCACCTTTATGTAGTCATTTAATTCATTCCATATTTGATGGTCTATATAAAGTAAAATTTGAAAATATATATCCAACTTCTTTATACTTTCTTATCAAGTGTAAAATTTTCTATGTATTTCCTTAACAGTTTAGTTTAGTTACCGTTTCAAAAAAAATAAACTAAATTTCAATTAAAATCAAGTTATTTTTTTAACTTCCATAATTCACAAATTTAACTATTAATTCATAGAAAATTTAACCTTTATAAATTCGCTTTATTTCATGTTATACCAAATTCTCATGTATATCTTTTTCTTAACTTAAATCCCGTTTATTTTACAATCAAAATTTTCAAGATAAGTTTATATTTAAATTCTTAACATTTATTTATTTACATATTAAACTTGTAAAATATCATTATACTTACAATAATCATTTTAATCCACTTTTAAGCAAGTATTATAACACTTAAATTTTAAAATATTTAATATTTCCAGAATATATATATATATATATATATAAGCACGGGTCTGTATAATATTTTCTAACTTAGGTCGAGTGATACGGATAATATATCATTTCAATCCGTAATTTACAAAATAAATCCGGGTTCTATCATTTCGAACCCGCAATCCCAAGTTAAATAATAAAATAAATAAATAAATAAATATCGTACATGCCTATCATTTCAGCCTGTAACGATTTCTATTCTACAGAGAACTTGCAGTGTGATTAAACAGTAAAAAAATTAATAATAAAATAAAAATAAATAAATTGTGTAACAACATAATTAAACAGTATATAATATAACTGATGATGTGTAGGTTTAATAACGGGATTTTTAACATCATCAATTTGTATCACGGTCAAATAAATGAAATAATAATTATTCTACAATCACACTTGTTATCAATTTACAGATATATAAGTACGTTGTCAGGTGAGAATACTCACCTTCTCGAAGCTGTAGAATTTATTCAAACAACGATATCTACCCCGAAAGAAGAGTACAGAAGGCACGATCAATTATTGAAAGATGAGACAAACTGATTTCGATCTTGAAACAAGATAAATAAATAAAACTGAAGACGCGAATTCCAATTACGGACAAAGTAAATTTTTAAATAAAACAAAATTGGAACGAGCTAAAATAAAATGAAAATTGACTCAAATTGCTCGACCATTCCACCGCATGACTTGACCCATTAAAACAAAAGCTCAGCCGGCCCATTTATTTTTTTTCCAAAACAAAATTTACAAAATAAATTTATACTCTATTTTTTTACCCTTTTTCACAAAATATTACGACGTGTTAATAAAAAGATGGAAAATCTTATGTGGGCAACATGCAATTCACAGCAGTGATACATAAAGGCGGCGCATGCAATATTTATAATTATTTTTTTCTTTGTTAGGAAACAAGTAAAATATCAAAATCTCCAAATCAAAACAACTTTATACTGTTCTTACATATATCATATATCCTCATATGTAATGTTTCTAAATTTTAAAACACATGTGACCAACAAAAAAACCGCATACGGTCTACAATAGGATGCAAATAAATTGCGTTCGAGTCTTATATATGCCAAAGATAGCGTGTGGGTTCTATTTCACCAATAGCTTGTGAAAATAAAGATGTAACAATACTGAGGTGGTGATGGAATTGTGAACATGGGTTTCATTTATATAAGAGAAGTTGCACAAATCACGTAAAGGAAAAAATGGCAGGAAATCATTTTTAAAATGGTCTGGAGATTATTCTGCATGATGTTTGCTTTATGAAGAGGTAAATTTGGTTGATTTATTAATTTAAAAACGCAGGCAAAAAGATAAAATGAGAAACGCCAATTCAAGGCATGCGAAAATTTTAGGCAATATTTGTTAGAACGGCAAGAGAATTAAATGCATAGATTTATGTGGGAGAGGTCAAAGGCAAGAAATAACCATTTTGAACGTGTTTGATTAAAAGATGCAAACTGCATAGGTTAAAAAAACGCAAGAAATAATAAAATTTGTTTTTGAGTGGCACGCATTTGTTCTCGTTTGAAATTATTAAGAAGAGAATGCGTTGATAAATAAAAAGAAACGACAAGAAGGGTAAGAATTAATAAGCGAAAGAAACGGTAAGCAATTGTATTTTTGCTTTGAATGGAAATGTAATTTGAACAATTTGCGAACGTGTTTAATAATGAGAAGAAACTAGCGTTGATATCGGAGGAAACGACAATAATATTAGATTTGAACGTTACTTTATTCAAAGATTTTATACTAAATTAAAATAGTTGCAACAAAAAGCGATGGTGAAAATAATGGCATGCGTAAATCAAGGGGAGGTTTCTTTTATTAGTGAACATTCGTACGTGCAAAATTTAAGGAAGAAAATGCATTGATTTAGATGAGAAGTTAAAGACAAGAATTTTTTTTTACAATTACCTTGTTGCGTTGATTTTGAATCAGTCTATTGAATATTTTTCCTATCAGTTTCACATGAGAGGTAAGGAAAGTTTGGAACAATTAATTACAGTGAGTAATAAATTTTATTACCAGTGCAGATTTCGTGAAATAAGGAGAACATAAAACGGTAAGCAATCACTTTGCACTTAAAACGGAAATGAAAAAATTGACCAAAAGAATAATGTTGAGCGACGTGTAAATATTAAAGAGGATATCTTTAGAATGCGTACAACAGACGTAATTACTTATGCCCAAAATATAACAAAAATAACGGATTTAAATTTTATACGTTTTCTTATATATACTTTATATATTCCATCAAATAACGCGCCTTTTAAACGCGTAATTAAACAGTTCATTTATACATAAATTTTGAAATTTATTACTTAAAAAATATGATTTGTTTACATTGGGGTTTTTTTTCGTTCATTTACCATTTACCAAGAAATCTATTACTAAAATGTATATAAGTAACAGTATAAATTATTTATTTTTAAAAAGTATATAATCCATTATAGCTAAGGTAAAATTATTGTGTTGTTTTAACGGTACAGAAAAATGGAAAATTGGCGAACGTTTCATAAAATCGAACAAAGAAAAGTGTTGATTCTTAGAGTAAAGAAACGAAAAAGAATATCTGATTTGAACGTTATTGAAAAATCAATGGGTTTTATTTATTAAATATGTGGAATCAACGGAAATTAAATTTATTCCTTTCCCATTTAAAAATGCATGTCTACTGATTTATTTTATTTGATTATTTATATCCAAGGTAAGAAATTTAGACGCATGAAAAACCGACGCAATAATTAAATCAAACACACGCCCAGTTTCATAATAAAAGTAACGCTTTTAAATTTACGCGTCCTCTTATGTAGTAAATATACGTTAAAAATGTTCCATCAATAACGCGCCTTTTAAACGCGTAATTAAACAGTTTATTTATACACTAATTTTTTTTCAAATCTTATTTCTTAATTAAAACATGATTTTGCTAGAAATTAAGTTATTTACCATCTTCAACAAAAAACCCAAATTTGCAATTAAGGTTAATTCTTAACCACGTCAAAATTTTAGTGACCTCATTATTTGTTTAAAAATTTGGGCAATTCTTTTAATCAATTCAAGATTTAGATTTTTATATAATAAACCCCCAAAGTTTATAATTAAAAGTGAAAAATACTTGTTAAAAATTGGGCTGTTACACTCTCCCCCACTCAGAACTTTTCGTCCTCGAAAAGGAAGAAGGTAGGGGAATAGAAACAACCTGAAAGAAAACTAAATTGAAACTTAAATTAGAATCATTAATCTAAACCATACAAATTCAATTTTAAATTAATAATTGATTTCATCTATTTAATTTCACTCAAGTTAAATTTTACTATTTCAAATTTCATTACTTTATCTTCTAATTATCTTAAAATAAAAATTTCTAAAATCATAAGTTTGAAAAACGTTTGTTATACTCAAAAATGTGTTCAATAAATTAATATCTTTTTTTATTCCTAATTACAACTAAATTTATTTCTCTCAATATATTTTTCTCATCTATGTTAAATATGTTTACACTTATTACAACTGCTTAAATTTATTCTTAGTTCCTTTAACATCATTTTATATTGTAAATTATTCCATTACCTCTTGTTATTCTATTTACCTCTGTTAGTCTTTTTATAACTAGAATTTAAGTTTATAACATTTATTATAACCACTCAAATTTTATTTATAAAATCTTTTTATATTGTATATTATCTAATTACATTGTTAACTTCTGAAAATCAAGGTAAATTATATTGAAATGCAATTTAGTATTATACAAATAAAACTTTCAAATTCAATTATCTCAAGTTGGAATCATTTATTCAAAAATTTGATTTTCTTTTTATAATTGAAATTATTCCTCAAGATAAAATTTAAGAATTAAATTTCTGATTCCCTTCAAACCATTTAGAGATAAATAAATATATGTACATAATATGTCAAATCAAATTTAAATCATATATCTATATATTATAAATCAAGTCATCACTACTAGAACTATAGTGTATTCCAACGCCCAATTTGCAACGACCTCCAACAGCATTTCCAACGGCTTCCAACGGCTCGTTGGATCTTGATGTAACCGTTTGAAGCCGTTGGTAAATTTCTTGCATATTTTCCAAAGACCGGTAGTTAATTTTTCATCTTCCCCTTCAAACCTTTTCCCCCAATTCCACCATTCCACCACCTCCAACCTGTTACTTCCGGCCCAAACACCATCCCAACCACCTCCGACGCCATCTAGAAGCTGCTCTGGCCCATCTCCACCCTTCTAGCTCTCCAAATCGGTAATTTTGCTAAACCTAATATTTAGGTTTTTTTGATTTAGGGTTTAATTCGAATGTTGATTGATTCCTACTTGTTAGTGTATGCATATTACATCATGTTATCCCCTAATTGCAACTATTATACCATAATGAACAAGTTATTATAACCGATTGAAAATTTTGTAATTTAGGATATTGCATTATAGTTTATGTTGATTTGGTTAGTATATTAAACGTACGTGCGTGATAGAGTTTATTGCATTTGAAAGCCGTTAGAATGGATATTGCATTTGTGCGAACACGAGTTTTGTATTGGTGCGAATAGGTGAATTGGTTTAGTGTGTAAATGAATTTGTAATAAATGAATTTTGTATACAAATTTTGTGTATAAATGAATTTAGTTCTTATGTAATAAAACGGTAAAATATAAACCAATAGTAATTAAACGAGTTATATATTTAAATTTAATATAAACAAATATTTAAATCCTTAGATATATTTGGCCCCGTCTGACAAGTGTTGTATATGATTGTTTTAAGGATATTCGTTTTTTCCACAAAACGAACAACTCTAATCATCTGATACATCATTTGTCGGATTTGTCCCTGTATTGGACAAGTTACAAACACTATAAAGTAATTATATTCCGTCAATCATATCACTTTAAACGGTTCACAAAATTTTGATGGCATTTCCTTTACGTTCCTTGTGTACATGCATTTGTGTACGATACAAGGAACACGGGGGAAATGCTGCCGAAATTTTGTGAATCGTTTAAAATGATATGATTTACGGAATATAATTACTATTGTGTTTGTAATGGGAAGTGGGATGACCGACCATCAAAGAAAGACACATAAGTGGCGATGAAACAATAGTTGCTTATTTAAAATAAAGTTTGTGAAATTACCAGTTTGCGGCCGTTGGAAGCCGTTGGAAAATTTCCTGCAAAATATAAAATGAATGATTTATAACATTTTTACTCTATCATAGGTTTTCTAGTAGGGAAACATGGTCAATTATTTTAATGATCGGAGCTGGATGTATCAAAGAAGGGAAATTAGTGGCGCAATAAGCGAACATTTTCTAAAAGGGGTATAAGTGTTCATCGAATTTACTATAAGTAATATTGCAAACGATGAAGAAATTCGTTGTCCGTGTAGTAGATGCAAATTGTTGAACTATTTAGAACCGAATATGGCTAAGGTTCATTTGCGCCAATTCGGTTTCGTACCCAATTATTTGCTGTGGGATCGTCATGGAGAAATTGTAGCCCCTAATAATCAAGAACAGTCGGTGGAGGTCATCAGCGAAGAAGGTAGTACGAATCTCATAGAGCATATGGTCGAAGATGCAGCACGATCAATGTTCCCTACCGTTGTAATTGATAACGACGATGTTAACATCGAAGAGGAACCAAATGTCGGAGCTAAAAATATATATGATTTATTGGATCATGCTTAAAAACCCCTTTAGAATGGATGTTTAAGCGGCTCTCAATTATCGGTAACTGCAGAATACATTGCAATGAAATCAAAATACAACCTTACAGAAGCTGGATTTACGGCTATTGTGCATGCTGCTAAACGTCATATGCCATCCGATAATTTAATGTGCGAAATTTATTATGAAGTGAAAAAACTTATGTCATCTTTCGGTTTGCCATATCAAAAAATAGATACATGTTTAAAGGGTTGCATGTTGTATTGGAAAGAAGACATCAATCTTAGAAATTGTAAAATATGTAATCAGGAAAGATAAAAATCGAGGAAAAAGAAGGGAAAAGAAGTTCCGTACAAGCGTATGCATTATTTGCCCCTCACCCCTAGACTTCAACGATTATATGCATCATCTGTAACAGCGCATCATATGAGATGGCACAGTGTGAGAACACCTCAAGAAGGTACGTTGACACACCCAGCCGATGGAGAAGCATGGAAACATTTTGACAAGAAATATCCCGATTTCGCAGCGTAGTGCCGAAATGTTAGACTAGGTTTATGTACAGACAGCTTCTCACCGTTTTCTCAGTTTGGTTCTAAATATTTATCTTGGCCTATAATAATCACACCTTACAATCTACCTCCGTGGATGTGTATGAAAACTCCATATATGTTTCTCACGATTGTCGTCTCTGGTCCTGATGATCCGACACAGGGCATTGATGTTTACTTACAACCGTTAATCGAAGAGTTGAAAATATTATGGTATGAAGGAGTTGAAACATACGACATATCAAAAATGAAAATTTTTCGAATGTTCGCTTCTTTGTTATGGACTATTAGCGATTTTCCTGCATATGCAATGCTTTCGGGTTGGAGTACGGTCGGTCGTTTTGCTTGTCCTTATTGCATGGAAGAAACACGAGCATTTTCTCTGCCAAATGGAAAAAAAATTTCATGGTTTGATTGTCATCGATGTTTTCTTCATATTAATCACCCTTTTAGAAGAGACAAAAAAAACTTCATAGCTAATAGACATGAGACTCTACGACCACCAGCGGTTTGGTCAAGCGAGGATATATATGAACTTGTAAAAGATTATCCAAAGATACACGAAACCGGACAACAAGAAGAAATTCAAGGTAAATCGACGTTTCATAATTGGTGCAAACAAAGTATATTCTGGGAATTGCCTTATTGGAAAAATCTATTAATCCGTCATAACATTGACGTGATGCATAACGAAAAAAACGTATTTGATAATGTGTTTTATACAGTTTTGAATGTGAAGGGCAAGACTAAGGACGATTTGAAATCTAGATGTGATATAAAGCAAATATGCAATCGTCCTGAGCTTCATATGACTCCCGACAATAAAAAACCCAAAGCATGCTATGAACTAGACAGCAACCAAGTTAAAGTACTGTTACAATGGGTGGAAGGATTACGATTTCCCGATGGGATTTCCTCTAATCTTCGTAGATGTGTCGACTATAAAAATGGGAGACTGAGTGGAATGAAAAGCCATGATTGTCATGTAATCATGGAAAATTTGTTACCCATCGCTTTCAAAGAATTGTTACCGGTAAAAGTTTGGACGGTAATAACATAACTTAGTTTACTTTACAAGGAGCTTTGTTCAACTACGTTAAAAGTTGACCGTCTACTTAAACTTGAAGAAGAAATTCCTATACTGCTCTGCGAACTGGAGAAAATATTTCCTCCGGGTTTCTTTAACATTTGGCGTTTGGATCGAAAAGAAAAGTTAATACGTATCCAATATTTTTTGTTAATGGATATAAATTCAACACCAAAGAATACGGTGCTGAAAAATTAACAAACAATACTGGTGCATTTGTTAAAGGCAGTGATGACCCTAATAATCATATAAATGATTTTTATGGCGTGTTAACTCAGATATTGCAGTTGACATATTTTACAAGACCCGTGGAGGATGTTTATTTGTTTAGATGCAACTTGTTCAGCAATGTTCCAGGTTCTGGTATTAACATGCATCCAAAATATAATCTTATAGAAATTAAACATACCTCGCGTTATCAAAAGTACGACCCATGTATACTAGCCAAACAAGCCCTACAAGCTTATTATTCCCCTTATCCATCTCTAAAAAGGGATAAAGCAGATTGGTCTGCGGTTTTTAAAACCAAAGCAAGATTTACGTTCGATGGACAAAATATTCCAGACGAACAAGCTTATCAAGCAGATCTGGAGGAAAATGCTGAAATAGCAATTACAGACGATCAAACTGATTTTGGACCTTTAAATGATGAGACAAATGTATTAGTCGAAGCATTTGAGAGTGTAGAGGAAAACGACATAGAGCACGAAACCGAGTCTGAATCAGAAAAAGATGAGGACGACTGAGTAATATCCGGTAATTTTTAAAAGTATTCACATTACATTGATCTCTGATTAGTAATGCATTTATCTAATTTATACAATTTAATGACAATAAGTGTATACTCACACACTCAACACATACACAACATGACACATTTGTAGCATATTGTATTACATTTTTTAATGGTTCATCATATTATGATTATTATGAATTGTATATGTATGCATATATGGCAGGTATATATATTATGTCCGGTTCCGGTTCTGGTTCTGGGTCTCGGCAACGTGGCTCTTCACGTCATATTGGAGAGAGTAGTGGTTAGCCAACAGCTCGGCCACTTGTTTACTTGCAGCCTAAGGCTGATGGGACGTAAGTATCATAATTAGCAAGCATAGCATTTTAATTTTTTAATTGTACATGATATATCTACAATTGTCTAAAGTTCAATTTTATATTTAACACAGTGGATTTGAGTTGGAGCCATCCAAAGTGGTTCTAAACATTTCGAAGCAGGCGTACATGGCTAGGATGACCGATTGCTGGCCCAAGTGGGGCAAGATCCCCGACGATGTGAGAGAGACGATTTGGCAAGATTTTCTGGTAAGTTTATACCGCTTTACAAGATGATTAATTAAATACAAATAAATAATTAGTAATATTTTCTCATTGTACAGCGCGCCATAGATTTGCAAGAGCCTGACGTCAATTTAGTTCAGCGACACTGGAACTCCAGGATCACGAAGAACTATAGGGAGACTATCTCGGAGACCAAAAAAACGTAGGAAAGAAGCCCAAGTGGATGAGCGCGACTGTATGGGAGAAGTGGGTTGAGTGGTGGAACTCTGAGGAGTTCAAGGTAAATCTATAATAAATCTCAGCAATTTTTTACCGTTTAATAAATAATTAATCATTGTAAATTTGCAGGAGGAGTCGGCTAGGAACTCGGCAAACAGGAGCAGGAATCCTGTATCACACCGTGGAGGCTCCAAATCTTTCCAGCATCACCGCGAAGATTTGGTAAATTTATCTATTATCACATTTGTATATTGATCAGTACAGTAATTAGTTATGTACAGTTAAATTATCCAAATTATCAATTGTAGGAACGAGCTCGTGGAGGCTCTGTTGGCTTAGTGGACGTGTTTGCTCACACCCACGCATATAGGCAAGTAGATGAGGCTGGCAATATCATATATCAGTGGGGTGATCAAGATAGGGGACCGAGGCATATGTATGCATTTTTTAATTTCTAATACTTACACCGATAAGTTTATTAATTTCTAGCTATGCAAAATAATTACATGCCACTATTTTTCAACTGAAATTGTTTTTTTCATTATAGTCGAGGTTGCAGGAGGCACAGGCTTATGCGCTTCAGCAGTCTGGTCGTGATGCGCTGACACAGGAGGAGCAGGATAACATTTTTACCGCTGTTATGGATCCGGCGCAACGGAGTAGACGTTTTGACTTCGGGAACCTAACGGTAATTAATCCTTTTACATATGTACAAAAAATCAACGTTTAGATATATAATGTTATAATATTTTATATGCTGAGACAACCCTTTTTCTATTATTTCTATTTGCAGGCTCGACAAGCTCAAAAAGACCAAGACAAAGAAGAAATCAAGGAGCTTAGAGCTATGGTTGAGCAGCTACGGGAGGAGAATCGTCTACGGGCCATCCAGGTGGAGCAGTTGGATCAAAAGCTTGCGCAGTACTTGCAAAATCATGGTACCCTTCCTTCGTCGTCTGGTGCTTCTGGAGGCGACGAGGATCCTTGAGGAGGTATGTTTTTGAGTATTTGTGTTTGAACAATGTATATATTGACTTGGAGATGTTTTGATGTTGATGGTGATGTTGTATATATTGGTACGGAGTGGGTGAGAAATATTTTGATGGTATGTACATGGTTTATCGACATTTGTTGATGGTATGTACGTTGATGGTATATTTTGTGATGTTTGATCGGTTTGGTTTGTTTATATTGGTGTTTTATTGATTTATGTGTGTTGTTTTTATTGATATTGATATATATATGTGTGGAATTGATTGGAAATGGAATGGAAATTGAATGGATTGGAAATGGTGTGGGTGGAAGGTAAATAGGCTTGCTGTTTTACAGCAAAACAAACCCAGTATTTCCAACGGCTTCCAACGGCTTATTGGCCATTTTATTGTAAGGGCGTCTAATGGATTACAACGGGTCGAAGCCGTTAGCGGCCGTTGGAAATGGTCCGTTGGGTCCGTTGGATTCGTTGGAAAGCATTGGAAGGCGTGAGATTTATTCCAACGGCTATTCCAACGGCTTCCAACGGCGGCCAATGGCTAGGAGCCGTTGGAATAGCCGTATTATCTTGTAGTGCATATTTTAGAGATTCAAATCAATTAAATTCTCAAGGTAACGCTGTAGCCAGACTACGGAATGGTCTCTTCACTTCAAAACTCGAAAATGAATGTCGACGATGTTGCAGTCATCACCGAAATTATTTCCCAGCAACAAAGAGAAGAGCACTGATTTTTTTTTAAAAATTTTGGAAACAAATTTCTATTCGAAAATAATTTAAATAATATATCCTTTTAAAACTTTAAACACAAGGTTTGAAACCATCGGAAATTGAATTCTCAAGTTCTTGTTTTAAATTCATTTCTGTTCCCAAATTAATTTATAACCATTGTTTATAGTTCAATTATTTATATGAGACAAAACCCTTGGTTTACAAAACCATAAATAAAATCAAAGATTATTATCTCTTGACAACTAGTTAAATTAGTTATAAAATTTTTGAAAATTTATACTTATATATATAATATTAGATTTTTTTTTCCCAAAAATAGGAATAAATTTTTCAAAACAAGGATAAGATTCAAATTTGATGGACTCAAATCAAAGAGAATTTTGATTTAAAGATAAGTTGGAACAGAAGATCCGATGATTAAATAACAGAATAAGGAACTGGATAAGTTTATATAAATCACGGACAACCTTAACCTGGTCAACCATGACTTAAGGAGTAAGATCGATATGGATTTTCTGGGGTAAATCTACATTCGATCTGAAGAGTTAGAGTTCGGAATAACCAAAGATACTAGCATCTAAACCGAGGATAAATATAAATCTCTGGTGAATCAATGCTAATTGTAAATGAGTTTCACCCCTTTATTAGAATATTGGCGAGACCGCCAATTCACTATAAAGATCATCCGAAGTGGAGTTATGGGATACTCCAGAATCGAAAGAAGATGAATAGTGAGGGACACAAATGAGCTTTGGAACCGCAGGGAACGTTCCAAAATTCAAAGGAAATCGAATCAAAAGGAAGAGATTGAATGAAAGTGATTCTGTAAATCAAATTTACCATACATTCAAAGTTTGCCTAGAGCCAAAGCTCTGATACCAAATTGTAACGACCCGATATTTTCAACCATTCGCATCCTCACATATTGGACTTGAATTGTTCAAAATACCGCGTTGTAAATAAAATTTGGCAAATCTCAAAATATACAGTAAATAAATAATCACAGAATCACAGACACAGAAATCAGAATACTCGCAGCAAAATTTAAAATTAACTTAGTGGTTCATGAAGTCACTATTAAAAGTCTCAAAACAATATAATTTACATAGTCTTTAAACCCAAATATAGTTTGAAACAACAATAGTAAATCTCAATATACAATAGTCTTGATTACATAAATTAAGATAAGGAACTGAAAGGAAAATTTGCCAGCAGCTTGAAAAGTGATCTACATAAGTCCTAGCTTCGGAATGATGACTGAACTGCAACTCAGGCTGACCCGAGCATGAAATAAAACATAAACACTCGAGTCAGGACATACATATATATAGTGTAAGCTAATTCAAGTGAACTGTATTAAAGTACAAGTAACTTAAAGGATGCTTGGGACCGCCCATCCTCTAAGGATCCGTTAAACTATTTACTATGTAGTAATACTTCACTATTATAATAGTGTCTCTTTGTAAAATAAACTTACTTCAAAATAGCGTTAAGGCTTTATATTTTCCACCTTAATGCATAAATAGTGTCAGTAGTCTATACAGTACCTGCATATCTCCTGATCGGGAGACTATGAGAAGATACTCCATAGGTACGACACAAATCAAACTCGTACAAGGCTCGCTATGGTAGGTGACACGGCACAACTAGGCAACTCCATGGTAGATATACCAATTACGCTTCCGGACCGGTGGTAACGCGTAGCGCGCAGCTACCACCCACCTCGAACAACACTCCCATATCAAAGGTGTGCACCAAAACAATCACAAAAGTAATAGAATGGCATACGAAGAAGTGCGTCTAATCAGAGGTGCTACCTCATTAATCCGTCGATCGCTCCTGTTCTAGCCACCTTATGCCAACTCACGGGAGTCAGGTCCACGTATTTACCTCAAAGGAAACGTCACCACCATCCTACTTCATTTTGGAATCTCCACCGCGTATACGGTTGTCAAAGTAGTTTTCAGTATCGACAGAGAGTATGCCCATATCCGATTCCGATCTCTTTAATAACCAACGTTATTATTACCCGTAGTTATAAACTTTTAAAATAGTTTATACTTCAATCAAAATACTTTATTTTAACTGTTTAAAGGTGAAGTTATTATTCTTTCAAGCCAATATAAATTCCAAAGGTTTAGCCTTAGTTTAATTGCATCATCATTCAGCACTTGGATAAATGCATAAATATCCTTCTAACAATTTAAGTAAATTAAACTTTAGGCTTCAATATAATTTCAATAAAATTTAAACTTTTATTTAAACAAATTTACTTATAAACTTTCCACCTTTATGTAGTCATTTAATTCATTCCATGTTTGATGGTCTTTATAAAGTAAAATTTGAAAATATATATCCAACTTCTTTATACTTTCTTATTAAGTGTAAAAATTTTTATGTATTTCCTTAACAATTTATTTTAGTTACCGTTTCAAAAAAAAAAAACTAATTTCAATTAAAATCAAGTTATATTTTTAACTTCCATAATTCACAAATTTAACTATTAATTCATAGAAAACTTAACCTATATAAATTTGCTTTATTTCATGTTATACCAAATTCTCATGTATTTTTTTTTCTTAACTTAAATCCCGTTTATTTTACAATCAAAATTTTCAAGATAAGTTTATATTTAAATTCTTAACATTTATTTATTTACATATTAAACTTGTAAAATATCACAATACTTACAATAATCATTTTAATCCACTTTTAAGCAAGTATTATAACACTTAAATTTTAAAATATATAATATTTCCAGAATATATATATATATATATAACCACGGGTTTGTATAATATTTTCTAACTTAGGTCAAGTGATACGGATAATATATCATTTCAATCCGTAATTTACAAAATAAATCCGGGTTCTATCAGTTCGGACCCGCAATCCCAAGTTAAATAATAAACTAAATATATAAATGAATGAATAAATATCATACAGACCTATCATTTCAGCCTGTAACGATTTCTATTCTACAGGGAACTTGCATTGTGATTAAACGGTAAAAAATAAATAAAAATAAATAAATAAATAGTGTAACAACGTAATTAAACAGTATATAATAGAACTGATGATGTGTAGGTTTAATAACGGGATTTTTAACATCATCAATTTTTATCACAGTCAAATAAATAAAATAATAATTATTCTACAATCACACTTGTTATCAATTTACAAATACATAAGTACGTTGTCAGGTGAGAATACTCACCTTCTCGAAGCTGTAGAATTTATTCAAACAACGATATCTACCTCGAAAGAAGAGTACAGAAGGCATGATCAATTATTGGAAGATGAGACAAACTGATTTCGATCATGAAACAAGATAAATAAATAAAGCTGAGTACGCGAATTCCAATTACGGACAAAGCAAATTTTTAAGTAAAACAAAATTGGAACGAGCTAAAATAAAATGAAAATTGACTCAAATTGCTCGACCACTCCACCGCACGACTTGACCCATTAAAACAAAAGCTCAGCCTGCCCATTTATTTATTTTCCAAAACAAAATTTATAAAATAAATTTATACTCTATTTTTTTTTTTACCCTTTTTCACAAAATATTTTGACGTGTTAATAAAAAGATGGCAAATCTTATGTGGGCAACATGCAATTCATGGTAGTGATACATAAAGGTGGCGCATGCAATATTTATTATTATTATTATTTTTCTCTGTTAGGAAACAAGTAAAATATCAAAATCTCCAAATCAAAACTACTTTATACTGTTCTTACATATATCATATATCTTCATACGTAATGTTTCTAAATTTTAAAACACATGTGACCAACAAAAAAAAACGCATACGGTCTGCAAATACTTCTTCCCTGAACACTCGCGTAAACAAAGTAGTGGAATTATCTTAAAATTTTTAGGCTGGGCTAACCGTAGGTGGCGTACGCCTTTTATATTTTTTTTTTCTTCAAACTGAAGTGCGCTATACTCAAACAAGTATGCAGTTAATCCTTAATTACATGATTAATTAACCTTGATTATAACTTATTGCTAAATTAATAAATCTTTAATTATTGATTAATAATCTTTAATTATCTAATTAATGATCTTTAATTTCAAATTGATTAACCCTTAATCAAATTATTTATTAATCCCTAATCATTAATTAATTAAATTAACTAATTATTCCTTAATTTCCTCATTAATTCAATTAATTTCAAATCCTTAAATCTTAATTTAACTTTAAGATAAAAACATTTCTTACTTATGACTAAATCATTATTAACAAAAACGTTTGAAAACAATTTACTTTTGAATTTACTTTAAAATTTCGTTTCAAAAATGAGATGTAAAATGAATACAATTTAACTTAACAAAGTTTAAACAATTTAAAAACCCCTTTAAATTACATGGTAAAGAAATGTTTTTCGTATAGAAGGATAAAAATATACAGGTGGCGATAAAAGTATTCAAGTGCTAGGTTAAAACTACATCAGAGATGTTCGGCAATGCATGACCAGATCGGAGAGGAGGGGAAGGAAGTTAGGCGTTTGTCATGCAGTGGAGCAGTTTGAACAGAACAATGGAAAAAAAAACAAAACAAGAAAATAAAGTTGCAGCCATTACCTGATGCTACTGATTCTCACGCATGCAAGGAAGAAGAGAAGGCCAACAATAGGATGAAAATAAATTGCGTTCGAGTCTTATATATGCCAAAGATAGTGTGTAGGTTCTATTTCACCAATAGCTTGTGAAAATAAAGATGTAACAATACTGAGGTGGTGATGGAATTGTGAACATGGGTTTCATTTATATAAGAGAAGTTGCGCAAATCACGTAATGGAAAAAAAATGGCAAGAAATCATTTTTAAAATGGTCTGGAGATTATTCTGCGTGATGTTTGCTTTATGAAGAGGTAAATTTGGTTGATTTATTAATTTAAAAACGCAGGCAAAAAGATAAAATGAGAAACGCCAATTCAAGGCATGCGACAATTTTAGGCAATATTTGTTAGAACGGCAAGAGAATTAAATGCATAGATTTATGTGGGAGAGGTCAAAGGCAAGAAATAACCATTTTGAACGTGTTTGATTAAAAGATGCAAACTGCATAGGTTAAAAAAACGCAAGAAATAATAAAATTTGTTTTTGAGTGGCACGCATTTGTTCTCGTTTGAAATTATTAAGAAGAGAATGCGTTGATAAATAAAAAGAAACGACAAGAATGATTGGAGTAAATAATTGCAGTGGGTAAGAATTAATAAGCGAAAGAAACGGTAAGCAATTGTATTTTTGCTTTGAATGGAAATGGAATTTGAACAATTTGCGAACGTGTTTAATAATGAGAAGAAACTAGCGTTGATATCGGAGGAAACGACAATAATATTAGATTTGAACGTTACTTTATTCAAAGATTTTATACTAAATTAAAATAGTTGCAGCAAAAAGCGATGGTAAAAATCACGGCATGCGTAAATCAAGGGGCGGTTTCTTTTATTAGTGAACATTCGTACGTGCAAAATTTAAGGAAGAAAATGCATTGATTTAGATGAGAAGTTAAAGGCAAGATTTTTTTTTTACAATTACCTTGTTGCGTTGATTTTGAATCAGTCTATTGAATATTTTTCCTATCAGTTTCACATGAGAGGTAAGGAAAGTTTGGAACAATTAATTACAGTGAGTAATAAATTTTATTACCAGTGCAGATTTCGTGAATTAAGGAGAACATAAAACGGTAAGCAATCAATTTGCACTTAAAACGGAAATGAAAATTTTGACCAAAAGAATAATGTTGAGCGACGTGTAAATATTAAAGAGGATATCTTTAGAATGCATACAACAGACGCAATTACTTATGCCCAAAATATAACAAAAATAACGGATTTAAATTTTATACGTTTTCTTATATATACTTTATATATTCCATCAAATAACGCGCCTTTTAAACGCGTAATTAAACAGTTTATTTATACATAAATTTTGAAATTTATTACTTAAAAAATATGATTTTTTTACATTAGGGTTTTTTTCGTTCATTTACCATTTACCAAGAAATCTATTACTAAAATGTATATAAGTAATAGTATAAATTATTTATTTTTAAAAAGTATATAATCCATTATAGCTAAGGTAAAATTATTGTGTTGTTTTAACGGTACAGAAAAATGGAAAATTGGCGAACGTTTCATAAAATCGAACAAAGAAAAGTGTTGATTCTTAGAGTAAAGAAACGAAAAAGAATATCTGATTTGAACGTTATTGAAAAATCAATGGGTTTTATTTATTAAATATGTGGAATCAACGGAAATTAAATTTATTCCTTTCCCATTTAAAAATGCATGTCTACTGATTTATTTTATTTGATTATTTATATCCAAGGTAAGAAATTTAGACGCATGAAAAACCGACGCAATAATTAAATCAAACACACGCCCAGTTTCATAATAAAAGTAACGCTTTTAAATTTACGCGTCCTCTTATGTAGTAAATATACGTTAAAAATGTTCCATCAATAACGCGCCTTTTAAACGCGTAATTAAACAGTTTATTTATACACTAATTTTTTTTCAAATCTTATTTCTTAATTAAAACATGATTTTGCTAGAAATTAAGTTATTTACCATCTTCAACAAAAAACCCAAATTTGCAATTAAGGTTAATTCTTAACCACGTCAAAATTTTAGTGACCTCATTATTTGTTTAAAAATTTGGGCAATTCTTTTAATCAATTCAAGATTTAGATTTTTATATAATAAACCCCCAAAGTTTATAATTAAAAGTGAAAAATACTTGTTAAAAATTGGGCTGTTACACTCTCCCCCACTCAGAACTTTTCGTCCTCGAAAAGGAAGAAGGTAGGGGAATAGAAACAACCTGAAAGAAAACTAAATTGAAACTTAAATTAGAATCATTAATCTAAACCATACAAATTCAATTTTAAATTAATAATTGATTTCATCTATTTAATTTCACTCAAGTTAAATTTTACTATTTCAAATTTCATTACTTCATCTTCTAATTATCTTAAAATAAAAATTTCTAAAATCATAAGTTTGAAAAACGTTTGTTATACTCAAAAATGTGTTCAATAAATTAATAGCTTTTTTTATTCCTAATTATAACTAAATTTATTCTCTCAATATATTTTTCTCATCTATGTTAAATATGTTTACACTTATTACAACTGCTTAAATTTATTCTTAGTTCCTTTAACATCATTTTATATTGTAAATTATTCCATTACCTCTTGTTATTCTATTTACCTCTGTTAGTCTTTTTATAACTAGAATTTAAGTTTATAACATTTATTATAACCACTCAAATTTTATTTATAAAATCTTTTTATATTGTATATTATCTAATTACATTGTTAACTTCTGAAAATCAAGGTAAGTTATATTGAAATGCAATTTAGTATTATACAAATAAAACTTTCAAATTCAATTATCTCAAGTTGGAATCATTTATTCAAAAATTTGATTTTCTTTTTATAATTGAAATTATTCCTCAAGATAAAATTTAAGAATTAAATTTCTGATTCCCTTCAAACCATTTAGAGATAAATAAATATATGTACATAATATGTCAAATCAAATTTAAATCATATATCTATATATTATAAATCAAGTCATCACTACTAGAACTATAGTGTATTCCAACGCCCAATTTGCAACGGCCTCCAACAGCATTTCCAACGGCTTCCAACGGCTCGTTGTATCTTGATGTAACCGTTTGAAGCCGTTGTAAGCCGTTGGTAAATTTCCTACATATTTTCCAGAGACCGACCTTCAGTTGATTTTTCATCTTCCCCTTCAAACCTTTTCCCCCAATTCCACCATTCCACCACCTCCAACCTGCTACTTCCGGCCCAAGCACCATCCCAACCACCTCCGACGCCATCTAGAAGCTGCTCCGGCCCATCTCCACTCTTCTAGCTCTCCAAATCGGTAATTTTGCTAAACCTAATATTTAGGTTTTTTTGATTTAGGGTTTAATTCGAATGTTGATTGATTCCTACTTTTTAGTGTATGCATATTACATCATGTTATCCCCTAATTGCAACTATTATACCATAATGAACAAGTTATTATAACCGATTGAAAATTTTGTAATTTAGGATATTGCATTATAATTTATGTTGATTTGGTTAGTATATTAAACGTACGTGCGTGATAGAGTTTATTGCATTTGAAAGCCGTTAGAATGGATATTGCATTTGTGCGAACACGAGTTTTGTATTGGTGCGAATACGTGAATTGATTTAGTGTGTAAATGAATTTGTAATAAATGAATTTTGTGTACAAATTTTGTGTATAAATGAATTTAGTTCTTATGTAATAAAACGGTAAAATATAAACCAATATTAATTAAATGAGTTATATATTTAAATTTAATATAAACAAATATTTAAATCCTTAGATATATTTGGCCCCGTCTGACAAGTGTTGTATATGATTGTTTTAGGGATATTCGTTTTCTCCACAAAGCGGGCAACTCTAATCATCTGATACATCATTTGTCGGATTTGTCCCTGTATTGGACAAGTTACAAACACTATAAAGTAATTATATTCCGTCAATCATATCATTTTAAACGGTTCACAAAATTTTGATGGCATTTCCTTTATGTTCCTTGTGTACACGCATTTGTGTACGATACAAGGAACACGGGGGAAATGCTGCCGAAATTTTGTGAATCGTTTAAAATGATATGATTTACGGAATATAATTACTATTGTGTTTGTAATGGAAAGTAGGATGACCGACCATCAAAGAAAGACACATAAGTGGCAATGAAACAATAGTTGCTTATTTAAAATAAAGTTTGTGAAATTACCAGTTTGCGGCCGTTGGAAGCCGTTGGAAAATTTCCTGCAAAATATAAAATGAATGATTTATAACATTTTTACTCTATCATAGGTTTTCTAGTAGGGAAACATGGTCAATTATTTTAATGATCGGAGCTGGATGTATCAAAGAAGGGAAATTAGTGGCGCAATAAGCGAACATTTTCTAAAAGGGGTATAAGTGTTCATCGAATTTACTATAAGTAATATTGCAAACGATGAAGAAATTCGTTGTCCGTAGAGTAGATGCAAATTGTTGAACTATTTAGAACTGAATATGGCTAAGGTTCATTTGCGCCAATTCGGTTTCGTACCCAATTATTTGCTGTGGGATCGTCATGGAGAAATTGTAGCCCCTAATAATCAAGAACAGTCGGTGGAGGTCATCGGCGAAGAAGGTAGTACGAATCTCATAGAGCATATGGTCGAAGATGCAGCACGATCAATGTTCCCTACCGTTGTAATTGATAACGACGATGTTAACATCGAAGAGGAACCAAATGTCGGAGCTAAAAATATATATGATTTATTGATTTTGAATCAGTCTATTGAATATTTTTCCTATCAGTTTCACATGAGAGGTAAGGAAAGTTTGGAACAATTAATTACAGTGAGTAATAAATTTTATTACCAGTGCAGATTTCGTGAATTAAGGAGAACATAAAACGGTAAGCAGTCAATTTGCACTTAAAACGGAAATGAAAAATTTGACCAAAAGAATAATGTTGAGCGACGTGTAAATATTAAAGAGGATATCTTTAGAATGCGTACAACAGACGCAATTACTTATGCCCAAAATATAACAAAAATAACGGATTTAAATTTTATACGTTTTCTTATATATACTTTATATATTCCATCAAATAACGTGCCTTTTAAACGCGTAATTAAACAGTTTATTTATACATAAATTTTGAAATTTATTACTTAAAAAATATGATTTGTTTACATTGGGGTTTTTTTCCGTTCATTTACCATTTACCAAGAAATCTATTACTAAAATGTATATAAGTAACAGTATAAATTATTTGTTTTTAAAAAGTATATAATCCATTATAGCTAAGGTAAAATTATTGTGTTGTTTTAACGGTACAGAAAAATGGAAAATTACCGAACGTTTTATAAAATCGAACAAAGAAAAGTGTTGATTCTTAGAGTGAAGAAACGGAAAAGAATATCTGATTTGAATGTTATTAAAAAATCAATGGGTTTTATTTATTAAATATGTGGAGTCAACGGAAATAAAATTTATTCCTTTCCCACTTAAAAATGCTTGTCTACTGATTTATTTTATTTGATTATTTATATCCAAGGTAAGAAATTTAGTCGCATGAAAAACCGACGCAATAATTAAATCAAACACACGCTCAGTTTCGTAATGAAAGTAACGCTTTTAAATTTACGCGTTCTCTTATGTAGTAAACATACGTTAAAAATGTTCCATCAATAACGCGCCTTTTAAACGCGTAATTAAACAGTTTATTTATACACTAATTTTTTTCAAATCTTATTTCTTAATTAAAATGTGATTTTGCTAGAAATTGAGTTATTTACCATCTTCAACAAAAAAACCCAAATTTCCAATTAAAGTTAATTCTTAACCACGTCAAAATTTCAGAGATCTCATTATTTGTTTAAAAATTTGGGCAATTCTTTTAATCAATTCAAGATTTAGATTTTTATATAATAAACCCCCAAAGTTTTATAATTAAAAGTGAAAAATACTTGTTAAAACTTCGGGCTGTTACAAATTTATTGCACGCTAAATTTGTAATCAATGTCCATAAATCTTAATCTATTAATTACTAACTAATATGTATATAATCATAAATCATATGTACATACATACATACATACATACATATATATATATATATATATATATATATATATATATATATATATTCATTAAGCGCGGTTATGCGTGTATGTATATTTCTAGCTATCAATTTCTTAACTAGAACACTTGTTTCCACATTTTTAATCTATCAAAGCTAATCTAAAAAGGATTACCGTTTTAATATTCCATAAATTAAACATAAATGAGATTTTTGCTTTGTTTGAGATTACAAGGGGTTATTTGTTCATTTTATTGAAACAAACAGTGGAACCATGGAAAAAAATCCGTATCTTACACATCTCTTTTCCTTTTGGTACAACTTCGTCAATTCAAACAATGTGCTTTTATACATTTCTTGGAATTGGATAATTTTTTGAAATTACATGGAAACCGCTCCAAAATTAAAATATAGAAATTAACATTTTACGGGAAACCTAGTTTGCAACCTAATTGTAGATATGGAATATCTTAACAACTTTGCCACCTTCTATAAATAAAGGTTCGAGACTGATTTCAAATTTTCAAATCAGGTTGTTTAACATGTCTTATCTAGTAGTGATCCCAATCTACTCCACATTAAAAAAAATTGATTTTGTTCTCACCATTCCTTATAAAACTAAAATTTCAGGACCATGAAATGCTAATCCAAAATCTTTATCTCTAAAAATATAAACTTAGAAACATTTGTCAAGAATCTAAAATTGCTTTGTTTCAAAAAGGAGTAAAATTATTTTCCTTCTTTTTATATCAAAGATTTATTCTTTTAAAAGTTGGACTTTTCATTCATAACTTTCAAAAATTTCTTAGTTTCAAAAAGGAACTATGATTCCCCTTTTAATTACTTCCCATAACAAAGTGTTTCTTCGTTTGTGAGTAGGATTGTTAACCTGAAACATTCCAAAAACTCAATTCTAATACCAGATAATCATTCATTTTAATTATTTTCCAAAAACATCTTATATAACTTTAAACAATGAAAAGTGGAGTAGACAACAATAACTTCCTTCCTATTATTTTTCTCTTATGTTATTACTAACTAGACTACTAATCATACTTTATATAAATTTGTAATTCAATTACTACTATTTCAATTTCCATTTTCCATATTTCCATATACAGGGATGTTCGTACCACCTACCTTATCGGGCATTCTTCCCTTATGTTCTTTCTATTCTATTTCAATCATATGTCGTTTCTATTTATACATCCTTTTAAAAGAATTTCTAAGAAAAGAACTTCCAATTTTATAAAGTAGGAAAAATTATCGAGTCTAACCTATGTTCTACTTTACATATATTTCAAAAAAGAAAAATCCCTTTATCAAAAAAATTTCGTCCATAAACTTTTAGCTCAATAATTTTTAAACCAAGAATTTCAAGAATGCAAAATCCTATACGTTAGAACTTTTAACTTAACTGATTTTTAAATTATGAATTTCTAAATTTTCTTGCTCTTTTAAAATAACAACTTCCAATTTTACAAAGTAAAAAAAAATCAATGGGTCAAACCTACGCTCCATTTTGCATTCATTTTAAAAACAAAGAACATAGAATTTGAAAACTGTTTAACTCAACTAATTTTAAACTAAAATTCAAAAATGAAAAACCATTTTTATAGAAAACCTTTTAATCAAAAACTTTTGACTCAACAAATTTCTATGAATTTCCTTGCTTTTCAAAACAATAATGGCCAAATAAATCCTCTGGAGAAACCCTTTCGAAAACATTCCAAAAACCCTTTATCAAATTCGTTTTTATGGGGTTGGATTTAGAAATTGATTTTAATTATCTTTTATTTTGAAATTTCCTTCATTCCTACCCAATCTTTATAAAAAAATAATATGGTTATCCTCTTGTGGTGATTAATATACACATCTTAATTCCAGATATTTACAAATGTATTGCGTTATACCATTTAATTACTGCCCAACATATCTATTCGATATTTTTATAATTGTTGATTGTTCATAATAGATGATCACTATTTTAGCCGAAAATTTGTTAAAGACATTTATTCATTCTATTTTTTTATGCTATGCCTTCATTATCAATCCTAATATTCTCTTTAATTAGTCCATTTGCATCCATATTAAATTCTTGTAAATCCTCATTTATTCCACTTTTATTGCCTTACTAACTTTGGAGTTACAATCTTTTCCATCTATATTTTCTATCCCTATTTTTTAATATGCGTGTAGTGTTTGTAGTTATAAGGAAGTCCAAGTCAACAAAGGAGTCAAGTACCATTAAGCTTTTATAGTGGTTCTATACGTCACGTTGATGCTCTTCTTGGTCCAATCCTTATGATACGTCCTTCGCTCGGTGGGTAATCGAGGTAGAAGTATATATTTAACTCTATTTATTTTTTCAACTCATTGTCGCTTTGGCCATCCTTTCGGAATATGGTCACAGCTACCTCTATGATTGGGATTTATAAAGTTAGTCATATATTCAAAATTAGTATACATACATTTATATATAGCGGTTTTTAAAAAAACACTTTCAAAAATAACTAGTACGCCTCTCATACATATAACTATCCCGTTGATTGGGTAACCAAGGCATTGATACCAAATGTAACAACCTGCCCTGAAATGGACCTAAATTCCGATCCAGAAAAGGCTCATTGAAACATTGACCCGTCTCAAAGCTGGCTGTTGGTTGGTAAAAAGAACATACAGAGCAATTTATCTACGCATTTATAATCTTAGAACTGAAAGATAAAATATAATAATAATAACGGCACCCATTTTATTCAAACTTCAAACTATTATTAAAAAACATGAAAAATATCCATAATCACCGTTATATATACGTGGTACAACATTCCAAAATTACAACATCATTTCTATTTCATAGGTACATCAGAAACTAAAAAAATAACAAGTAAATAAATAGACTGCTGCTACGAGTCCCGTCATTATCTCCGCTTTCAGCATCGCCCTTCCTAACTTGTGTTGTAATAAGGAGGGATTCAGAACAACATATGTCTAGGGAAAAAAATCTCGAGCCTTACTAATCTAGTACTTTTGGCAGTATAATTTAAATAGAATTATGTCTTATGTATTATACCTACATCATAAGTCTTTTCAAATATAAGCCCAAAGGCTTTTCTCAAACATAAATAAAAAGACTTTTCAAATATATGTGCATAGCATACTTGTTATCAGCCCAATAACTCATATCTATCATCCATAATATCCAATTAATGTAAGAGATGGTACTCAAGTCACCTAATGCCTCTTGGTGTGAATGAGGTAGATTTCAACCATTTAATACCTTATTCAAGGCTTGTTCTCGTCATTTAATTACTACCTATCGCAAGACAAACTCCTTAATGGTAACTATTTAGTTGACATTGCATGGAATCTCTTCAACCATGTAGTATTTCCTATTAAAGCTGGCCTTTTCTCAAGATATCCTCTACCGTGCCTAACCTATAATTTCGACCATTTACTACTCCCTACAAAGAGAAGAGGTGAGCCCTCATATAAACACTTAATACCGTCAGCCTATATAGTAGGTCCTTCATATTATGAGCTTTATCGCACGGTGACGTCTCACATTAATCCGACTATTTGTAGATACCAGTTGCTAAATTAGATAGGAAAATATACCCTACGAAATTTGAGACTAATCTCACATCATCGTGGTTACTTATAATAGGCAATGTCTTACATTAGCCCAAAGTCACACTATTGGTAGCCAGATCAGTTGGGCAGACTTCTATGTGCTTTTGACAGGACCTCACATCCTTATAACTTAGTTGTAACATCCCGCCTTTTTGTATGCTTTAAATCGATGATAAACCACACACGTCAGACTCAAACCATACAGAATGGAGTGTTGTTATTGGGGTAAATAAGAAAAGCAGAGAAAGAAATAAAACAAAACAGAATCTCGTAGCGGAATGACAAAATATAATAATCAAATACAGTTCATGAAGCTGTTTACAAAACATTTGATTATACTAATACACTATTGAATCAGAATTACACATACCAGAGAATAATAATTACAATGCAGTGGAACAGTATGAATGCAGTGGAATAATATAATAAATAGTAGTAATAAAATCTTCATCTTCGTCCTCCAGAAATAAAGTCTTCAAATCCTGAAATGCTCAGACTGACCCGAGCGAATTGAAAAGATAAAACACTCGAGTCAGAACTAAAAGATCTAAAGTAAGTTAAATCAACGGTAAAATATGAGTGTAACGGCGTCAGATATGTTTATAGGATTTGACATCTCCTATCCAGTGTCTAACGTGAGTGCACTAACTTAAGAGATGCTCGGGATTCACATCTCCTAAGGATCTGTTAAACTATTTATTATGTACTAATATACGCTATTATAATAATGTCTATCAGTAAAGCAAACTTACTTTTAAATAGCGTTAATGGGTTACCCATATAGCCCTTAACACGTAATAGTGTCAGTAGTCTATTCAATACCTTCATATCTCCTGATCGGGAGACTACGAGAAGATACTCCATAGATACGACACAAATCAAACTCGTACAAGGCTTGCTAGGGTATGTGACATGGCACACAAGGCAATGCTAAGGTAGATATACCAATTATGCACACGGGCTGGTGGTGACGCATAGCGCTACTGCCCTCCTCGAGCCACACCCCCGAAAATCAAAGGGCCCCAATCAATCACAGAGTAATAGAATGGTATTGAAGGAGTGTGTCTGATAAGAGGGGCAACCTCACTGGCCCGAGATCGCCCCTGTTTTACCCACCTTAAGCCAACTTATGGGAGTCGGTCCACGTTCATACCTCAAAGGAACGCCGCCGCCATCCTACTTCATTCTGGAATCTCCATCGCTTACACGGTTGTTAAAGTGGTTTTCGGAGTTGGCAGAGCGTATGACAACTTCCGATCCCGGTCTCTTTAACAACCAAACGTTATTATAACACCGCGGTCATTTAAAATAATTATACTTCAAAACCATAATATAATATCCATTTCAAAACCATATAAATACGATATCATTTGCGTTTCAAAAACCAATCAATATGATACCATTTTATTAAACCCACATCAATATGATATCATTTTTATTTCAAATATATCCTTTCCAAAATCATAGCACTTTCAAAATTATAATATTTCGAAACCAAATGCTTGAAATATAACCTTTCAAAAAATAATACTTCGAATTTCACAGCTTCTAAACCATAACTACCAAAACTTAAATGGTTTGGATATTCAACAGCATATAAAATAAAATAATTTGAATTTAAAACGTCTTTATAAAGTAAAATAATTTCCTCGACTTCACAATTTTATTCACTTTAAATTAAATCTAGATTCATAACTTTCAACCCACTTTCAGTTTCAATAAACCATTTCAATTCAATATATTTCCAACTTTGAGAGTTAAACAATTTCAAAACTAAGGTTGGTAATTATGATTCAACAATTCAACGTTCTATTTTTAGTTTTGAAATATTTGCATAATAAATCCATTTTCATTTAAATAAAACTCAAATTATAAATAACTAAATATTTCCTTCAATTTATTTATACTTGAAATATTCATTTAATTCATCTTAAACCAAAATCCAGTTATAAAAATCATACCTTTAAAATCTCAATTTTATTAAATTTCAAATCAATTTCATATTTATCTTCCCACCTTATTCTCATTTAAGTCATTATAAACTCTAGAAATATAATTTTAATAAATACTTAACCATATTATATCTTAATAAAATCCAACTTTATTATTAAACTTATTTTATTCTTTAAACCAATTTTATATATAGCTTAAAACCAAGAATTTAACTATATATAAAATAACATTTAAAAAAATATCCAAATCAATATCTCATAAAACCATATATTTCTTTGCCAACCCACAGAAATCATTTCAAAATATTTATATATATAGATCACGGTGTCTGTATATAATTTTATACCCTATGGTCAAGTGATACGGATATTTATCATTTCAATCCGTAATTTAAAATAAAAATACGGTTATATATCATTTCAAACCGCAATCCTAGATGAAATAAAACACACAACAACTTGCAGTTTATAACAATATAAAATACAACATCCATTCATCCAATATCAATCATCAACCATTTATCACAATTATCATCCAATTAAAACAATAACATCAATATAGAACAGGTAATAAATCACACATAAGAAATTTTAGAAGTTGTGAGTGGGTTAAAACACTCAAATTTTGAATTTAAATTGAATTTAAATCCAATTTAAACCCAAAATTTGAACAGTCTCAGAATTCGTCCAAACTAGCGACAAAATGTTCGAAATTTCTATAAGAACCTAGTGGAGAAAACCACGCATGAATTGGGCCTCGTATGTAAAAGTTATTAGTATTAGAACATTGAGTTTTAAAATTGAAAACAAAAAAATAAAATAAAATAACGAACAAATTTTACCACGTCACCTTTCATCTTTCCAGACCTAACCCTAGATGCATGCAGGAACACGCACGCATGAAGAACCCGCCGCCACTGTTCTGCATCGATCGTCGATCAATTGCTGCGACCAACACTCGGCCTTGCGCCTTACGCCGCCCCTTCCTTGCCGACACCGCCACTTCCGGTTCGAAAAATCAAGCAGCCGCCGAACGAAAAAAATGTGACCAACTTGAATTTTTCAGCCCGATCCACCCGTCAGTTCGACGCAAAAACTATGTCGATGAACTCCCCATCATCCACTCTACAAAACCAATAAATTAATTCGTTGATCAGCCGATGCTCATCGACGCGCGATGAACGGCCGTGAATGTTTCCTCGATTTCTGGCCACATCGAAACTCAATTGAAAAAAAATCATATATCTGACTTGCGCTCGTCGAGAGCTTCAAATCTATATATAATTCGATATAGTTTGAAGAGATTTAATTTTTGGCTTTGAATTTTATTTGAAATTGCAATTGGAATTTAGGGTTCTGTCTGCCATTGAAAGAGGAGATGCAAATAGAATTGTACGTATAGAAAAATGAATAAGAAATAGGCTAGGGTTATAACAAGGTATATATAGACAAAGCTGAAAAATAGAGGAACAGATACGATTGGTTTGGATCGTTGAACGATAAATGGCCCGAAAAGCCCGTTTCGACTTCGGAACGAAAATGGGTCAACCCATATATCAAAATAGATGTTTTAAAATATTCTAAAAGCAATGGAATAGGTTTCAAGTCCAAATTCCATCGTATGAAGAAGTTATGCTAAGATCAAGTTATTTCAAATTGATTTCAATTGATTTCAATTTCATTGATTTCTAGGCGTTTCGAGCTCGTACGATCAAATGACAAGCCCGATCGTTACGAAACTTGAAACCCTACAATAGTTCACCGTTACGGATCTGATGAAATTGGTCAAAATCCGAGTCAGTGGCCAAAATTGCTATTTTCCAGCTAATTAAATAAATTAATGTTAAATTAATTAAATCAAAATTTTCTATTCTAATTCCATAATTAATAAATCTTATCATTTTTTATTCCTTAAACAATTGCAATACTTTAAACAATTTAGATATTATTTCAAAGTTAATTAATCTACAAATTTCTATATTCAATTTCAATCTTAATAAATTCATAAATCATCAATTGAAATTCCAAATAAATCCATTTATTTGATTCTAAGTGTTGTTATTCAATCCATTATCATCAAATAGATAAAATTAACATTGGTTCATGCTTTATTACATAAATATCTTCAAATTTCATCTAAATTAATATTTACGTAATATTTAAATATTTAATTCCATTTAGTTGCAATTAATCCAATTATAAAGATTTAAATTCCAATAAGTTGATAAATCTTGATTTCCATTCTTTTATTTGACCTAATTTACATTAACATAATATTAATTTATAATTGTTGTAATTGATTTCAAATAAACAAGCTAAATAAATAGGTAACATACAATAATCATTACCGTTAACCTTTTGTTACATTAATAAGCTTTTATTACTTACAAATAAATGTTACCATTTAATTTCATAATACTAATTTCTTTCAATTTCCATTAACTATCTATTATTTGTTTGGTAAATCCAATATTTCATTTATTCACTTCTGTTCAATTTATAGTCAAGTGTAACATCTAAATTTATTTTCATTAATTGGCATTTCCTTCCATTCATTAATTATTAACTTTAATTAGCATTGTTTACCTTGCATTCTAGTTATTATTTCATAAATATGATCCCCAAATTTTATTTCTTCTAGTATTTAATCACACAATCATATTAAATTAACAAATTTAATGGTCGAAAATTTTGGGTCGTTACATTAGTCATAATCTATACCCCGTTCTAAACATATCATTGTTTCCATAATTAAGGCCCTATAAGAAATTTTTCTTATTTCGCATTTAACATTAATTACTTTCCTAAGAGAGATTTAATAAAATTAATAACTTATTTAACTATGTCATTGTACGTAAATTATACATACACACACACGTCCAGCAATTTCTAAGCATGCGGAATTTATGCCTTAAGTTAGCATTTAAATATCAAATCTTTCAACAGTATACAAATCTCATTCTATATTATCAACAATACCAAAATTCTAATATTAGTATCCAAAATTTTCGATTAATACACTTGTATACCATTAAAATATCAACTCAAATTATTACATCAAGATAATGGAATATATTGATAATAAAAGCTTACAATTTCAACTTTTTTCTCTATTCAACTCCCTTTTCAGTAAAAATAAATAAGGGAATTTCTATTTAATTCATGAAAAAAAATGGAGAAAACTACGAATAAAATTCATACCTACACATATTCCTATGTCAAACCCTTTAATCAATTTAAAGAAAAAGTAGAAGAAGTGGAATAGAAGTAAAATTATTAAAATTGCAAATCTACACAATTTCCATTACCTTGACGTGAATAATTGAGATTTCAACCTAGAGTTGACATTTCACATTGTAGGAGTTCTGGGTGTTTATAATATGATGTTTTCGCAAACCAAAACTACCAAAAGCATATTAAAACCAAAACTATAGTAATCAGCTACTAAAATAGAAAAGCCAAGATTTCCACTCATAGTAGGTCCTTAACTTTACCTTTGTTTGAATTTGACATGCCTCCAATGAACCCTTTTAGATATCTTCTTTTTGATATATACAATAAGGGATTTGCATATATGTTAGATTCAGAAAATTCGAGGCTTGAAGGAGAATGGGTTAAGAAAATAAACAATAAACAAATATATATATATATATATATATGATTTCTTGCTCGAAACCCAATGCATTTTTTTATAAATCTCTAAAGAAATGAACTGATAGGGATTTGCTAGTGTTTCTTAAAAATAATTTGTGAATGAAAGTGAAGGGACTAAGCTCATATTTATAGTGGTTGAAATGCACCAAAACTGTTGGGTTTAAGTTGGTTCAATGTTAAAATCTGGTGCATTCAATGAGCAAAAACCTTAGCCACCACCGTTCACGATTGGTCGACCGCCGCATCCGGTCGACCGGTATATGCTATTTGGGAAGATTTTGTCCCATTGTTTTTTTGGTTTTATTTCTTCGTTGCAATTGAATGTTAATGTTAATTTAACAATTACTTGACCTCCAAGTCTAATTAATATTAGCTTTTTAATTTCTAATTTTAAAATTATTTATTTATTTGAATTTGAATTCTGTTTTAAACCGAAAAATTTCAAATGCTCGTAACTTCTTTGTTTGAGCTCCGTTTTCAACATATTATATATAGAAATTGTTCGGAATTTCACCATAAACGCAACGACATAACTTTCGTGATCAAATTCTAAATTTTAAAAAAATTCCATTTTCATTCCTATATTATTTAAATCAATTTATCTAATTTATTTTTTTATGGTTGATTTTATGAGGTGTTACATTCTTCTCCTAGAAGGATTTAGTCCCCAAAATCTTTCTAAGGGGCAAACAATGTAACGTAATATAAGCGTCCATGCTAAAAAACCAAGTTATCTACACAACCATCTATTCAACCAAAAGCGCAATGTGATTATGTGCTGCATACATACTATAATGAGCTCAATTCTAGCACGATTGTATGATCATTATAGATAAGTATATATGCAATCAACCTAAACATCAAAAAAAATGTTCTATATGGGTGCAAAAGTGACTTTATAAGTGTAGTATCCATATCCTACCATTTAATCATGCAACCACGATGCAACCGAAACCTAATTTTAGATAGAAAAGTTTGCCAACGAAAAGCTTAGGATGAGAAGTCCTCATGCTTACCACCAGGTTCTGCAATTATACTCGAACTAGTCTAATTTCTTTATCGCGGAGCTTCCTAGTTCCTACTCCACAATGCGTGTGATGGTAGAGGATGTTATTAGCTCCGTTTCAATATCCCTTCAATTGAACCGGCTCTACCACAATGGCTATGCTATGAAGTCATTTCCATAAACGTGAAAGGTAAAAATTATCATGGACTCCTGCCATTTAATCTGATAACCCTCCCGAAATTGGGAAAGGCCCAATATATCTTAGTGCCAACATTTTCGAATTTTCCAATATTACGACCTTCACATGCTGCCTAATCAATTCTATTTTCCTGAAGTCTTGCAAATTAAATCTTAGTCGAATTGGATTTTGTCGGTGATTTCCCACCAATAATTTGGTGATTTACATCGCCTCCCATAAAGTGTTTTGATGGGTGCCATGCCCCTCGTCTATTGGTGACTATTATTATATGCAAAATTTTACTAAGGGTACGTGTTTCTCCCAGTGTCTCCAAAAGTCCATGATGCAATTCCTTCAACCATTCCTCTAAGTTCCTATTTGCTCCTTTAGTTTGCCGTTGGCCTACAGGTGATAAGTAGTGCTCAGATTCAATGAATTTCTTAATGTAGTTTTCAAACTCCTCCAAAATACGCTAGTAAATAAGGGGTTTCCATCACTAATAATGCTAACCAAAATTCCATCAAATTGAACAACCTCCTTGATATAAATCTGTGCAATAGACGCTGTAGTCCTATTGCTACAAACGGAAAATGTTTTTTCTATAAAACACTCGACGACAAATTCTGCTACCTTCTTCTTCACTATTGCCCAAAAGAAAATTCTCTTTACATCCCTATACATTATATCTCTTTCTTGAATAGTGACATTCTACGAGTTAAAATTTATTTTCCTATTAGTTGGCATTCTAACCCGACTATATTAGACCGATTGCATGAGTTAGATCCGACTGCTATCAAGGTCGATGACTCTAGAATAATGATTGTAGGATCTAGAAGTCAAGTACGGATAATTATACGAAGACATAATTGAATGGAATTGGTAGATAAACAATGTAATATGCTTAAAATATGGAATATCGCTTAGTGAATGGGAGGGATCGCTATGGGTTTGGTTCATCGAGAGGGTTCGGTATACTTCATCTCATATAGGAGGATTGGCATAATTGCGTAAAGGAGGGATCGTCATATTTTGAATGGCTACATGTCTTATAGAAGAAGATGGATCTGAATTCTTTATTGTAAATATGGGTCATCACACTTCACTGAAGAAGGATCAGCATCCAACCAGTTTCAAGTGCCATTATACATTCAACAATAAATATCTTAAGATTTATAAGTCCAAAGTATATGGAATTTGGAGGGCATGGTATATGAACCCTAGGGGATCTACCCTAGAGATCACATGTCAAAAGGAAAAACTTCGAGGGATCGGCATTCAACCTTTTAGAGGGTTCTGCAGAAATTAGTTTACAATTAGAGTTGAATCAAAGGCCAAGCAATAACTCGAGTTTTGGAAATCAAAATGACTTGAAAATTAGATATTAAACATATTTTAGCATACAAAAACCACCATAGGGATTGCTGCCCAAAAATCAAACAATAAAGGGATCGATACCGGTCCCTCGTCGTTAGGATTTGGGCCTAGTGACCCCTCTGGTAGGCCTCTGTGGATAAGGTCCTTTAGTCGAAGTTTCAGAGAGATTGGTTGTCGTCTACCCCTATAAATACTGGCATAATGGGTCATTCTGTGGATCTATACGCTGCTGGTTACTTTAGACGTCATTGTAATTAAGTGTTCTCCATTCAACTATTGTAATAAGATTGATAAGTGATCAGTAAAGATAATCTTTAAAGTAGACGTAGGCATACAATGCCGAACTACTATAAATCTCTGTGTTTCTAATTATTACTTTTGCTTTGTTGTTAGTTTAATCTATTTCTCGGTTTTAATTTTACTTTCTTCACTTACTTCTCTACATAAACCTATTCTTAGATGTCTGTAATACATTTGGCTACAAACATTTCGGTGTTTTCATTGAGAAACTGATTCTCGACTTGCGAGAATCCCTTTGTTGCTACTAGATTGGATAAATCCCCCGAAGGAGATCCATAGTTACCTTCATAAATTTGCTTATACTACTCAGATTTACTGGAAACTAAGTAAGGAGATTGATAAAAGTGAGACATACTAGATCTACTTCTCAAAACGTGGATGGAAATGAGACTGCAAGCATTCAGTAAGTAGACCCAAGGAACTAACCAACAAATATAAATGTCTTGTTGAAGTCCATAATCCTACTGATTTTATTACTAGAGATGAATTCCATAATTTAATGATGGAGTTGATGGAAAGCTGTGACGACCCACAATTCTATACCCTTTGGGCCAACAATAAGCCACTTATGTCCGACCCAAGTTGTGCTGAAGCATGGATGATCAAGCGTAATAAAGAAAAACAGATAGAACAAAATCTCACACGAATGTAATGAAATATAACTTTGAACAACATCTTTACAGTGGAAAACTTTTAAATACATATATCAGAGTCTAACTTAAATTCAGCTTAGATAGTTATAAACATCTGTCCTTACAATTGCTGAAAAACATCAAACTAAAACTAACAAAGCACAATGGATAATAGAATATGTCCATACATAAATGAATATCTCCAGCACTCCTCTGGAAACTCCAACCATCTTTGACTAAACCTAAAACAACTCGGATCTGACCCGAATGTTGAAACACCCGGATCAGGCTTGTTAAACCAACGTGAGAAAAACTCAATAATAAATGACAGTGTCATATATTTGCCTTTGAATAAAATCCTTTGAAAAGAAGGAGTATCTCATAAGACCACGCCCATATATAAACATGGACGGGTTTTACCTTATGATAACTAAAACACTTTTATATCAAAACAATTGATATTACTTCTAATGACATCTCTTTGAAAACATTCGCAAAATAAACTTATTAATCTTATCCAAAAGGGTTACCCATATAGCATTTCGAGGCTATTCATTATGCCAATACAAAAAAACAGCAAGTTCTTATTGGAGAATGGATTTCCATACAAATAACCAGGTGAAGGGACTACCTTCTGATGGATACACCTCTAGATGGATGTCCCAAGGACCATCACAAAGGATCCTCTACAAATACAAGATCGACCTGTCTCTGTAACTAGGTAGTACCGAATATATCATCCCCCAATCGTTACCGATCTTTAAACCGGGCGTCCGAGCATAGTTACCACATAAATTTACATCCCAAACGTCATAGCGGGAATAAATATATCTAGAAGGGGATGATCATACCCTAATTGGAAATGACCCACTTAGCCTTGTGCATCTAACCCTGTTTCGATCATTTCCGGTTGATGAGGCTTGACGCAACGATTACCTTTTCACATAGCATATATTATATCTCTGAATGCGACATTTCCATTTCCGTTGACTACTAATTGCCTTCCACAAAAAATACAACCCTTGAGCTCGAACATCTCAAGGAGGGTGTTAAGCTAAGAGAAGTTGCCTTCTCCACCACCACAGATGTATGTCTATAAAAACCGATGTATGTAATCTTTAGAAATGCAATGTCAAACAAACATCCATACAAGTTATCCAGGAACTGGACAATCCAAAGGCACTCTCCTACTACCACTAGTGGTGAGTAGTCCTTGCAATTCGAAAAATCTTCACAACGAGAAGACCACTGCTATAAATAAATCTATAATAAGAGCTACCCAAAGCATGTCAACAAGCAGTTCTCACACTATGAAGATCCACGGTCTTCAATAATCATCACCTTTAGCATGTCTTCGCATTCGAACATATATATTAGTTCGAAGTGGTTTTTCAGATAGGAATCACCCAAATCCGACCGTGGTTCCTTCGAAATACAATTATCAATAAAAAAAATGAATATGAGTATACATGATTTACTACGTCTCTTTTCACTTTAATTCTTTTCGGATGATTTCAAAATCTCTTTCTTTTGACCTGGAATAATTCTAAGTTATTCATTCTTTGCCTTTGGATAATATCTTAAATTTCCTCACTTAACTCTTGATCCAAATTCCTTAACTTTTAGGCAGGTCAAAAACAATGTTATTTAAGACATCGTTTACGATAAACCCTAAAATAAATCTTAGCAAACATTTTTGAGTAAATAGTATCATAGAAATCTTTCTAATTTTACTCAACATCAACCTCCGTATTCAACAAGTGTTATAAGTGGAACAACGGTGAAATCACCTTTTAAATTTCACGAATAGGACAAGTTCCCTCTTTGGATTTTAATATCAAGTATAAGAAGAATACCTCTACGCAATTAAAGTCATAATTTATTTATTTTGGAGATTGCTTAAATTTTGGATAATACCAGTCCTCTTTTATTTTGAAAATTTTAATAGAATCTTTTTAGAGCATCCGGACTTTCCTTTCGATCTTTTCCACCCCTCGCCTAAGAAGAGAAAACAGAGGTTATGTAAGTTCAGGGCATTGGTTGCTCCATCCCTAACCTTAGTTAAACACCTTATTTTATCTTCCTACATCTCACAAGCAGGAAAAATATACTAGTTGTTTACGCATACTCAATTATCAACTTTATTTTGGGATTTATTATAAAGATTCCAAATTATCTTTTAAACACTTAGTTTTCCTTTTAAAAACATTCACAATTGATTCCAAAAAAAATCGTTACATTTAAAATCATACTAAAATAGTTATACAGTTCACTGCATAAAAATGCTACGGAAATGCTATGTAAGCTTATTTGATTTAATCAACTTTTTAAACATTTGAAAATTCATATTTTAAAAACTCTTTTAAACTATTTAAATAGATTTATTAAATTTATTCCACATTTTTCATAATTAAAAATGTTTATTTAAATGGATTTCATGTTATGGTCACTTAATTGCACTAGCGCGTTTTTTCTAGAAAATTGATTTGGACTTAATTCAAAATACACTCAACAAAATTTCGATTTTCTTTCTTCATTTAGAAGATATGGATCCTTTGCGCAACGCACCTAGTTTTAAATTATTTTTTAATATTTGAATTAACTTATTCAAATCGAATTTTGTCACTTATAAAATCATTAGAAATCATTTTAAATCAGTGTTTCCACTTAATTTTCACCATTTCCATATTATAATGTTGTTTTATTCCTATTATTTTAATATTAAATTTTAAATTCCAATTTCAATTCTAACTTCAAATTAAACTCAAGTAAAACTTAGATTTCAAATCTAATTTCTATTTAAACTCAAATTCAGCCTTAATTTCACTTTAAATTTTCAAAATCAATTTCAATTTCATTATTCATCTCAATTTCAATTTCACTATCCTTTTTAATCCCGTTTCACTTCAAATTTCAAATTCTTCTATATTTCTACTTTAATTTCAATTCCAATTGAAAAGAGACTTATTTTTCCAAAATATATCATATCATCAAAATATGGTCTTATTTAATATAGGGAATACTTAATCAAAATGAGCATAAACAAGTTTAGCATTTATCACTAACATAATTATGGTCCATACACAAGATATTACGATAAATAATCACAACCATACACACTCACTACTTATTCAAACATAACACAAACATAACCAAAAATCTATAGCAAAATTTTAAAGGGGTGCATACTTGCAAATATTATAAGATAATTATTATAGCAAAATACGATCTTTTAATAGCAGTGAGAATTTTCTCATCTCTAACCAAAACGCTTAACTTTCTACCAACATTCATTTAATTCAATGCTTCGCTAAACCACCACCTAAACATTCTTCTACCTTTTCCAAGTGCTCGACCACCACCCTACATCCTTTCTTGCTCTTGGCCATAACCTTCCCCTTCCATATTTCTTACGTCTTCCCCCTATCAACTCCCAAACTCATGGCCTAAGGCCATTTTTAAGAAGAGAAGAAGAAGTGAATTAAGAAGAGGTTAGAGAGTAACAAGTGGATTAGTGCTTAAGCACTCCACTATTGTAACCCTCCTACCTCTCTTAAAGGGAGAAGCCATTAAATAGCTTAAAGGAAGAAGAAGAAGAAGAATGAGAAGCGTGAAAAATGAGAAGAATGGATGGGTGTTTATAAGGAAAAGTAAGGAGTGGTGAATTATAAAACTAACCCTTTACAAAATACCAAAATATCCTTACTTTATCTTACCTTTTCAACACTTACCATCACATTATCACATCATCACTTTATGTCTTAATCACTTAATATTTAAGTAAAGAAAGTAAAGATTTGGTTGGATTTGATGTGACATGTTTTGTCCTTTTGTGTTTACTTTTGCTAATTATTTCTAAACTTGTTAAGTAAAGTAAACTTGATTATTGAATTAAATAATACTTGTACTATTTGAATATATGTTCATATATAAGAAAATAAAGGTGCAACAATGTTGCAACAACTTTTAATAGACAAAATGTCGATTTTCGATAAAATGATTTACGGTCACATTTTAACGTTTTAGTTAAAATATTCATTTATGTAAACCAAATTTAAAATAAACTTTTCCTTCTTTTAAATAAATTAAAACATATCTCTTTATATCTTAAAATCATATTTAAATAATATCAAAATCTCTAAGTTTACAATGTATGTAAAACTGACAAAATGCGAAAAAAATTGGTTACTTTTGTAAAACGATTATTAATATATTTTTAAATCTCCTAATATACTTTTATTATCTTTACTTGATGTTTTTAAATAAGATTTAAATTTTCAAATAAATATTTAAACCTATTTATTTAAGCCTTTATTTGTTTTTAACGAAACTTAACTTTTGTTGAATTGTTCTAAAATCCAAATTTATACTTTTTAATTATTAATTATAAGAATATATTATTTCTTTATTATTATTTGTTATACATAACTTATTTATTTAAGTTTTAAACCCTTTTATATTTAAAATAAACAAAATCTCTCATTTTTGAAGTAGCGAAATTACGGGTCGTTACATTCTCCCCTACTTAAAAGCATTTTGTCCTCGAAATCAATGTTAGATAAAAGAATCTATCTCATACTCATATACTCAAATGTTTTGACTTATTTATACTAATGATAGCAAAATAAAAAGGTCGATATCATAACAACACCAAAACAAATGATGCCAAATATATAGAGATTTCCCACACTACCCTGAGTACTTATCACATACTTAATGTTATATATACATACATCAAGTCAGACTTCTATCGAACCCATCCTAGTGTGTACTGCACACTTAAGATAATATATAAGACAACCAAACAAGACTATATATCCAAAAAAAACCACACTGATACTATATAAGCATAAGCGAATACATCCACATAACTCATCCCCTAACCTGAGCATGTACTATATCTGAGGTCTATATATATACATACCAAAACATCAATCCAACCCTTATTTCTTAGTGTCTACTATTTAAGGAACTATCCAATTACTATATAGATAGACCCAAAACATCATACTATAAGTTTTATTTGATTCGATCTATTATTCGAATCCACAACTTTATTCCGTACTAGTATCGATCCCCCGATTTTCTAGTGCGGAATTTGATCAAACTTCTTGATCACAAACACTTTCTTTCCTTTTATAACTTTCAACTATGATAGAAAACTTGAGTACATAATCGCAAACTCTTATCAACGCTCACCATCAAGAATCGAGTGATAAATCCTTTTTTGGATTGGTGTAAACACCTCAAAGTTCTGAACTCAAATCTTAGGTCAAAATTTTATGTGCCAAAATAATCTATGTATAACTTATATATTTATTCACATTCATTTTTTTACCTAATATATTTCTTCAAAATTTATATTAATCCAAGTTTATTTCAAAACCATTTATTTGCTACTAAATCTATTATTACTTAAGCATACAAATATGACTTAAACTTGCATAATATACCTTTACTTCCTAAGAGTATATATGCATATCCCCAAACTTCAAACCGTCATTACTTCAGTTAGGATGTTTAACTAATGTGAAACTCTACTATTATCTTAAATAATAAGTTATAAGACTTAATCCTTATTTTTACTTATCAAGGATCTTAATTTAGCTAATGTTATTTTATCTTATCCACATATTAATAGGACAACTTTTCTAAGTATACATCTTTTTCTTACTGATTCTATAATTAACTACTTAATTTATTTATCTATCCATTTTTAAGTCAAAATTCTTAACTTTAAATCCATAAAATACCTTATAGTTAAATTGTGAAACTTAATTCACATGGTATTTTTCACTTAAATATTTTCATCCAACAATCAACCTACTAACCATATTATTCAAAACTATCCACTTCTAATCTTACTTCATTCTGAATTACAAATGTTACCTTAAATGTATCACTAATTCAAATTTTTATATTAAGATGATATTTCTTATATCTCTTATTCCTAAATTTCACTTTGATTTTAACCAAATCAAAGTTTCTAAATTTCAGATCATCTTATCTCCTTTATAAGTTACAGAACTTACCCTTTTATTTTATATTAACAAAAAGTCTCAATTTTAGATATATCTTTTTTTTATATTTATTGATAAGTATTTTTCTAAGTGTGCATTTTCTTTTTACTTTCTCTAGTTACAAATTTTAGCTTCAATATTTTTATCAAATATCTTATAGTCAAATCGTGAATATTACTTTACAAGATATTTGTACTTAACCATTAAATCCATCAATTTTGAAAATCATTAAAACGTTATTTCTTATTGTCTAAATGTCTAGAGGTATATGATTAAAGTTCTGAATTCTAACTTTAAATTAATTGATTCTATATGGAATATCTTATAGTAAAATCGTGCAATTCTAATCAGAATTTATTCATATTTTAGTTTTATTATGCCAAATTATAAACAATCCTTAATTTCTAACCAAAAATAATAATATCCCCTTTGATATTTGAAATATAAACCCGTGGTAAAGTTATTTCATTTACCAATTTTTTAAACAAAATCACTTTTATAAAATTAACAAATATGCCATCATATATATAACACTCTCATAACTCATTATAGGGTGCCACTTACCCTATCTCTAATGAGTTACTCATCATAGGATATTACTATTCCTATCTCTGATGAGACTTACCCCTGTCAGGCTTCGGTATTAACTCAACCAAAAGCTCTGATACCAAATGTGAAGACCCACTATTATGTACCCTTTGAGCCAATAGTAAATCACTCATGTCAGACCTAAGTTACGTGGAAGTATGGATGATCAAGGGTAATAAAGAAAATTGATAGAATAGAATCTAACATGAATGGAATAACATATAATATTGAACAATATCTTCACAGCGGAAAACTTTTAAATACATATATCAGAGTCTAACTGAAATTCGGCTTGGACAGTTATAAATATCTATCCTTACAATTGCTGAAAAACATCAAACTAAAACTAACAAATCACAATGGATAATAGAATATGTCCATACATAGATGAATATCTCTAGCTCTCCTCTGGAAACTCCAGCCATCTTCGACTAAACCTGAAACTACTCGGATCTGACCCGAGTATTGAAAATACCCGGATTAGGTTTGTTAAACCAGCGTGAGAAAAACTCAATAATAAATGACAGTATCATATATCAACCTTTGAATAAAATCCTTTGAAATAAGGAGTATCTTATAAGACCACGCCCATACATAAACACGGACGGGTTTTTACCTTATGATAACTAAAGCACCTTTATATTAAAACATTTGATATTATTTTTAATGACATCTCTTTGAAAACATTTACAAATAAACTTATTAATCTTACCCGAAATGGTTACCCATATAGAATTTCGAGGCTATTCATTACGCCAATGCAAACAAAACCGCAGGTTCTTATTGGAGAACGGATTTCCATACAAATGACCAGGTGAACGGACTATCTTCCAATGGGTACACCTCTAGATGGATGTCTCGAGGACCATCACAAAGGATACTCTACCAACACAAGACCAGCCTATCTATGTAACTAGATAGTACCAAATATATCATCCCCCGATCGTTACCGACCATTAAACCAGGCGCCTGAGCATACAAACCATATAAATTTACATCTCGAACAACATAGGGGGAAAATATATATAGAAGGGGATGATTATACCCTAATTGGGAATGACCCACTTAGCATTGCCGCATCTAACCTTGTTTCAGTCATTTTTGGTTGATGAGGCTTGAGGCAACGATTACCTTTTCACATAGCACATATCATATCCCTGAATGGCTCATTGCCATTTCCGTTGACTACTAATTGCCTTCCACAAAAACTACAACCCTTAAGCTTGCATGTCTCAAGGAGGATGTTAAGCCAAGAGAAGTTGCCTTCTCCCCCAACACAGATGTATGTTTGTAAAAATCAATGTTCGTAATCTTTAAAAATACAATGTCAAACAAACATCCATACAAGTTGTCCAGGAACCAGACGAACCGAAGGAGCTCTACTACTACCACTAGTAGCGAGCAGTCCTTGCAATTCGAAAAGTCTGGACAATGAGGAGACCACTACTATAAATAACTCTATAATGGGAGCTACCCAAAGCATGTCAACAAGCAGTCCTCATGCTATGAAGATCCACGGTCTTCAATAATCATCATCTTCAACATGTCTTCACATTTGAAAGTATACATTGGTTTGAAGTGGTTTTTCGGATAGGAATCGCCCAAATCCGACCCTGGTTCCTTCGAAATCCAATTATCGACAAAAAAGTGAATATGAGTATACAGGATTTATTATGCCTCTTTTCACTATTATTCTTTTCGGATGATTTCGAATTCTCTTTCTTTTGACTTAGAATAACTCTAAGTTATTCATTTTTTTGCTTTGGATAATATCTCAAATTTCCTCTGTGACGACCCGGAATATTTGAGCATTTGAAATTGGATTATTTAATTGATTTTAAATATTTAAAAGTTAATATTTAACATGAATTTAAAATATCACCCTTATTTGGAATTTAATTCGTGGCGTGAGCTCGACTGGTAATGGAAGCAGCCTGGGTTGGAGCATGATGGCAACGCGGTTTTGCATGAGGCCGCGGTCGATTTCTAGGTGGGCATCGGAGCTGGACGAATGCGGTGGCGAGTTCGTTAGCAAATGTGAGTGTGGGCGGCTGTGCTCTTCGTCTCCTGTGAGGTATTAGATTTGTTTGTTATTAAATTAAAATAGATGTGTATAGATATATGTCTAGTGTAGGTAAACAGAAATTATTTTTACAGTAAGGTTTAGAAATGAAATACTGTTTAATATAAGTATAAAACTTTGAAAATAATAATAATATAATAGTGATTTTAAGAGCTGAGCAGTTTATATAAATTTAGATTTCCATTTTAAAATATATATATAGGATAAAAGGGAAAATATATACTCATGCCTATCTTAGTTAATAATATATATGGAAAAGATTTTGAAAATAATATGTAGGGATTTTAAAATGTTTGAGGGATTTATAAAGGTAGATTTTGGAAATTTATGATTTATTTTATGTGTATATAGTTAAGGAAAGTATATAAGGATTTTAAATGCCAAAGAATTTTATAAAGGGCTAGATGTTTGAATCTAAAAAAACATATAGTGTATATTTGAAAATTAATTAATTTAATTAACTTATTTAATTATTTAGATGCTAAAATATCCTATTAAAAGGGAAATTAGTTTAAAACAGATTTAATTGTTTAAAAATGAAATCACTGGTTAATTTAATTATAAATGGAAATTTAATTGTTCAAATTGCTCGAATGTTGATAAAAAAAATATGCAATGTTTATACAAGGTTATAAACCAGGAAACCAAGACAGAATTGAAGTGGACTACAAACAAATGCAAAGGTGAGTTAATCTCACTCATTTAAATTTAAATTTAAATGATTAAATTTAAATAATTGTTTGAATGGTTAAAATTGATTGATGTGCTATAGTATGGTATATTGTGGAATTGGTATTTTATGTTGTGCTAACATCTGTGGATGCAGGGAAAACAGGTTGAAGGGATCCAACAGGATTCCTCAAAATTATTTAAAATTGTTTGATATTATGTGTTATGATATTTGATATTCTATGATGAATATTATTATTGATTGAAAATATTGATTGCTATGATTTTCTTGAATATATTTCGGTGCACTGAGTTATCGAAATATATAGAATTGGATTTTTGAAAAGAGAATAAAATAGTGAAATTTTAAGTAAAATAATTATAGTAAATTTGAATAAATTAAGAATGAATTGAAAGGGATGGAAATGAAATTAAAATACTAATAAATAATTTCGAGTATAGAGGAAAAAGGATTTTGAATAAGCAGAAATTAATAAATAGTAAACTTAAGTGATATCTTTTAAAAGAACAAAGAATTATTTTAAATTTAAAGTTTTAAATTTTTTTAAAGGATTAAGAAGTAATTTGAGAAATCTAAAATTGGAATTTTTAGTTAAAAGTATTTTAAATCATAATTAAGGAGTAAAATCTAAAATTAAAGGATTTTTGAATAAATGAAGTAAATTAGAAATCAAGTTGGAAATTGATTTAAGTGTTTGAAATTGGATATTTGGAAGAATAAATTCAAGGTGGGAATTTATTAAAGGAATGAGAAAAATTGTTTAAAAATAAATAGTGATTTATTTTTAAAGGTTGGGAAGAGAAGTATATTTCTTTGGATAGCCAAGTACGTTTTCAAAGTAAATTTTAAAATATAAGATAAAAGTTTACTGTTGTTTTAAAAAGCATGTTTAGAAAATTTATTATTTCTGAATGTTTAAAATTCTAAAGTAAATATTTTTCAAATCTATTATTGTAATAATTATTTAAAGGTGACTTAGTATTTTGTTTTAAAAAGTGAAAACCTAGTTTGATATTTATAAAGTAACGTTATTTTCAAATATTCATATAGTATGTACTTTTAACAAATTATTGAAGTAGTTTTAACTTGAATGTTTTAAAGTATATTTTAAAAAGTAAAGTGTTTTGAATTATTTTAGAAAAATCAAGTTTTATGCTTGGTGATTCCAGAGGAGACAGAAAAATATTTGGGAAAGTTTGTTTTGAAAAGAAAGATGGTTTGAGACTGTTTTTCAAAGGATTTGAAAGTGGAAATAATATCTTGTGAAGATAATTTTGAGGTTAATAAATAATTTGGGAAAATTATTTATTGTTTGATGGTTGTTTGTAAATAATAATTGATAGTTAAATCGTCGACTATCAATATTGGCCAAATACGTCGATCGTTTGAAGAGACCGGGATCGAGATTTATTTCTCGAAAACCACTTCGATCCGGTTTGTACGTTTCGTGGAAACAAGTTGGATCCGAAGATGGAGCAGTGAAGTGCAAGGGCTAGTCGCTACTAATCCTGAGGATATTTCCAAAATGGATGTAGTACGAATAGTGCCTTCGGTTCCGTTCGAACCCGGGACGGACTTGTATGGATAAATGCTTGCGAAACATCGTCAGGTGGACGATGGGCATTCTAAGGGATATGTTCTGAAAAGGTAGCGCTTAGCCTCAAGCCTCATCAAATGGGAATGACTGAAAATCAGGGGTTATACAGCAAGGCTAGGTGGGTAGCACCCAAGCAGGGTGAGGTCATCCCTGTCTAGATGTCCCTTTTTATTTCGGCTTAGTGGGCGGTTGCTGATCCCAACCGCGGGGTGATCTCACTCGGGATTATCCAGTAAGGGGTAGTCCCGGTCTTGTGTTGTAGGGGAGCGGGCGTACTCCTCGGTACTGTGATCTAGGCCACGTACTGTGACAGGTGGTACCCCAGTGCCTAGTCATTAGTTGGAAATCCATTCTCCCTACGAGCCTTGTACGAATTTTGTTTGTATTACCCACTCTGTGGCTAGTAGCTGGAATTTAATAATGTAACAATTTCGGCTATTTTATAAGTATTTGTATATAGACCTTATTATAATATCAGAGAATTTCTATAAAAATTGTTTTAGCTATCGTAAGGTAAAAACCCGACATGTTTATTTGTGGCGTGGTCTTACGAGATGCTTTTGTTTTCAAAGGACTTTTGAAACTTTAATAATCAATTGGGTGTGATTTTCTCACGCCGATATTCCAGACTGACTCGGGTGTTATTTAACTATAATGCTCGGGTCAGACCGAGTATTATAGGATACAGGATATGATGTTGTGGAGCTTAGGAGACGAGCTGGATGACGATACGTACTCCCGTACTTGTTTATATATATGCTCCGCCGTGTTGTTTAGTTGTGTATCCAGTTGTATGTTATTGATGTTGAGTTGTGTTTGTTGTACTCTGATGATGTAATATATAAACAGATATATTTGATTTTGTGTAAAGATAGTGTAATATCTATTATATTTTATTCCACTGCGATGGTTAGATTCTGATGTTATTTTCTATTTTCTCTCCTTCTACTCTTCTTCTTTAACCAAGTGGTTCGTATTTCTGTGCAACTTGAGTTGATTATTGTAGAATAGAGTTAACTCAAGGGGTACGGATTTGCGGGTCGTTACATCCTCACTTAACTCTCGATCCAAATTCCTTAACTTTTAGGCTGGTTAAAAACAATGTTATTTAAGACATCATTTATGATAAACTCTAAAATCAATCTTAGCAAACATTTTTGAGTAATTAGGATCGTGGAAATCTTTCTAATTTTACTTAACATCAATCTCCGTATTCAACAAGTGCTATAGGCGAAATAACGGTGAAATCACCTTTAAATTGCACGAATATGATGAATTCCCTCTTTGGATTTTAATACCAAGTATAAGAAGATTATCTCTATGCAATTCAAGTCGTAATTAATTCAATTTGGAGACTGCTTAAATTTTGGATAATACTATTCTTTTATTTTGGAAAATTTAATAGAATCTTTTTAGAGCATCTGGGCTTTCCTTTCGATCTATTCCACCCCTTGCCTAAGAAGAGAAAATAGAGACTAGGTAAGTTCAGGGCACTGGTTGCTCCATCTCTAACCTTAGTTAAACACCTTGTTTTTTCTTTCTAGATCTCATAAGCGGGACAAATGTACTAGTCGTTTCAGCATACTCAGTTATCAACTTTATTTTGGGATTGATTATAAAGATTCCAAATTACATTTTAAACACATAGTTTTCCTTTTAAAAACATTCATAATTGATTCTAGGAAAAATCATTATGTTTAACTTATATTTAAAAAGCTATACGATTCGCAGCATAAAAGTGTTGCGGAAAGTGCCATATAAGCTTATTTGATCTAATCAACTTTTTAAACATTTCAAAATTCATATTTTCTATTCAAATCTATTTTAAACTATTTAAATAGATTTATCAAATTTATTCCATATTTTTTCATAATTAAAAATGTTCATTTAAATGGATTTTCTGTTATGGTCACTTAACTGCGCTAGCGCGATTATTCTAGAAAATTGATTTTGACTTAATTCAAAATCTACTCAACAAAATTTTAATTTTCTTTCTTCATTTAGAAGATATTAATATAATAATTTGGAATTATCTTATCTATTCCGAGTTATATTCCACTCTACGCATTTATTTGAACTTTTCGGTACGAAATCGCGAACTACCATTGCGAGACGCACCTTGTTTTAACTTATTTTTCAATATTTGAAATAATTTATTCAAATTGAATTTTATCACTTATAAAATCATTAAAAATCATTTTAAGTTAATATTTCCACTTTAAATATTTAAAAGGTATTTTCACCATTTCCATATTATAATATTATTTTATTCGTATTATTTTAATGTTAAATTTTAAATTCGAATTTCAATTCTATTTCAATTCTAACTTCAAACTAAACTCAAATAAAACTTAGATTTCAAATCTGATTTCTATTTAAACTAAAATTCAACCTTAATTTCACTTTCAATTTTCAAAATCAATTTCAATTTCAATTTCAGTATTTATCTTAATTTCAATTTCACCATCCTTTTTAATCCCATTTCACTTCAAATTTCAAATTCTCCTTTATTTCTACTTTAATTTCAATCCTAATTGAAAAGAGACTTATTTTTTCAAAATATATCATATCACCAAAATATGATCTTATATTTAATTAAGGAAATACTTAATCAAAATGAGCATGACCAAGTTTAGCATTTATCATTAACATAATTATGATCCATACACAAGCTATTATGATAAATAATCACAACCATAAAAACTTGCTACTTATTCAAACATAACAAAAACATAACCAAATGTCCATAGCAACATTTTAAAGGGGTGTATACTAAATATGTCATAAGATAATTATCATAACAAAATCAAAATACGATCTTTTAAAAGCATTGGGAATTTTCTCACATCTAACCAAAACGTTTAACTTCCTACCAATACTCATTTAATTCAACGCTTTGCTAAACCATCACCTAAACATTCTTCCAACTTTTCCAAGTGCTCGGCCACCAACCCGCATCCCTTCTTGCTCTTGGCCATAGCCTTCCCCTTCCATATTGCTCATGCCCTCCCTATCAACACCCAAACTCACGGCCTAAGGCCATTTTTAAGAAGAGAAGAAGAAGTGAATTAAGAAGAGGTTAGAGAGTAACAAGTGGATTAGTGCTTAAGCACTTCACTATTTTTAACCTTCCTACCTTTCTTAAAGGGAGAAGCCATTAAATAGCTTAAAGGAAGAAGAAGAAGAATGAGAAGTGTGAAAAATAAGAAGAATATGTGGGTATTTATAGGAAAAGTAAGGAGTGATGAATTACAAAACTAGCCCTATACAAAATTACCAAAATATCCTTGCTTTGTCTTATTTTTCAACACTTACCATCACCTTATCATATCATCACTTTATATCTTAATCACTTAATATTTACATAAAGAAAAGTAAAGATTTGGTTAGATTTGATGTGACATGTTTTGTCATTTTGTGTTTACTTTTGCTAATTGTTTCTAAACTTGTTTAGTAAAAGTAAACTTGATTAGTGAATTAAATAATATTTATAATATTTGAATATACTTTCATATATAATAAAATAAAGATGCAACAACGTTGCAACAACTTTTAATCGGCAAAACGTTGATTTTTGACAAAATTTTTACGGTCACATTTTGACGTTTTAGTTAAACTATTCATTTATGTAAACCAAGTTTAAAATAAAAATTTTCTTTCTTTTAAATGAATTAAAACATATCTCTTTATATCTTAAGATCATATTTAAATAATATCATAATCTCTAATTTTACAATGTATGTAAAACTGACAAAATGCGATAAAATTTGATTATTTTTGTAAAATGATTATTAATATATTTTTAAATCTGTTAGTATATTTTTATTATCTTTACTAGATGTTTGTAATAATATTTTAACTTTTCAAATAATTATTTAAACTTGTTTATTTAAGCCTTTATTTTTTTTAACAAAACTTAACTTTATTGATTTGTTCTAAAATCCAAATTTATAATTTTAATTATTAATTATAAGAATAGATAATTTCTATTTATTATACATAACTTATTTATTTAAGTTTTAAACCTTTTTTAAATTTAAAACAAAAAAAATCTCTCATTTTTGAAGTAGCGAAATTACGGGTCGTTGTAAAAGCCGTCGACAACTAAATCAATAAATTCAGGCTGATATCAACTTGATGAACCAAATTACTCGGCAACAACGGGGAAAGATAGGAAGGAACCCACTCCTTACTAGGAATCGAAAATTTCTACCTCATCAGATGACTATCACAGGTATATGCATCATAGGGTCGAAGAAAATCATGTAGAAAGTTTAGAGCGTCGCTTAACAGACCATCGTAGTCTGCCAGGATCGATCAGTGCCGATCCCTTCCTTGGGATCGGTAATGATCCCTCCTCTAGAGAATGGTTTCCCCCATGCACTTTAGGAATCATGCTAGAACTATTTTCGAAGGTTTGAATGACAGAATTTGATTGAATGCTGACAAGTTACCTCCTTGGAATAATGATGGTATGAATGTACAAGATGCGCATCAGGAAGATGGTGAACCAAGAAGGTGTGAAACGGCACGCAAAAATCGACCAGGCCATTCACGTGAGGTGGAGTGCAACCACCGCTTGGCACCAACCATCCAAACACCGGACTTAATGGCGATGGTTAGATAGTTAATAAGAGAGAGCCAAGGCTTAACCAATGATGACTGGGGAATCTCAAGAAGTTCTACCCCGTTCAATGATAGTGTATTGCATGCATGGTACCCAAGGAAGTTCAACATGCCATCGATGCCTACCTACAAGGGAAAAACCGACCCAAACAGCACATCATAAGGTATGAATAGCTAATGGAATCTGCACAGGATGATGATGCAACCAAGTGCAGATGTTTTCCCATAACTCTTTTCGAAATAGCAATGATGTGGTTCATGAGACTACCCCCACATTCAATCTAGATTCGGTGATTTGGCAACCAAGTTTGTAGAGAAATTCTGGATGTACGCGACTCGTCTTAAAGATGTAATGTCTCTTTTCAGTATGATTCAGGCTCCAAAATAGTCGTTGAAAAATTATTTGGAGAAATCTCATACAATTATTATGGAACTTTGTAATTCGAATGATCATGCAATACTCATGGTCCTGACGAGAGGGATTGACCCAGAGCCTGATTTTTGCAATTGGCTAGCTGGTAAGCCACCCGCAACATCGGAGTGCTTTAATGCAATGGCAGCTCAGTTTTTGAGAAAAGAGGAAGCCAGGTCCACCAGAAAAAAGTGCATTGTAAGACCTAGTGGAAAAGGAGTACATAGTAACATTGCAATAAAACAATCTGATGATAGTTCTGGGAAGCCCAAGTGAATGTCTAGAATAAAACAAATCAGCAGAAGAGAGGCGGAGATAGGAATCGAGAGCAAATAAAGGGATTTTGGAAGATTAAAGCCTCGGATTCCAATGTATAACAATTACACACCATTGAACACATCCTTGCAGAATATCTATCTATCCACTTGCAATACCATATAATATAGGAAGTCGCCTCTAAAAGAATCAATGGAGAAGCAGAAACAGACCGAGAAATACTGTTGGGCTCATGGGTGTTATGGACACAACACAAATGAATGTGGGCATCTCTAAGATATTATAGAAAAGATGATTTGAGAAAGGAAATTGCAACAGTTTGAGAAACCTCGCAAGATGGCGGGCATGGAATATTTGATCCCAATTAAGGACAAGTTCCGCGTAGGACAGAGGAGCCTACGCAGACTGGTGGAAGACTAGTGATAAATACAATAGTCGGAGGACCACACCCGACAGATAAGAGTTGGCAAGAGATGAAGCGCTATGCTAGCGCAATTAGGCATGTAGATTTTGAATGTTGTTCGAATACGGAAGACGGAGCTCCGAAAAAACAGCAACATTCGAGGGTAGACGATGTCATGTTTAGGAACATGGATGCAGATAAAGTAGAGGCTTCAACAATCGACCCAATGATCATTTTGGCCATAATCGGCCCCGCTTAGTTGATAAGGATTTGTATTGATTGTGGAAGTTAGATGAATATAATCTTCAAAAAAGCTTATGATCAAATGAGGATGGAAGCAAAAGATTTAAAATCTAAATCTCGTATACATGGTTTTAATGGAATTGCAACCGAAGCTAATGGTTATGTGGAACTACTTGTTGAATTGGGAGACGGTGAACAGAGGAGAGTGCGGATCTTTCCGTTTATTGTTTTGGATATTGACTCTCTATACAGTGTTTTTCTCGGTCATCCAGCCCTTGTTGAATTCCGAGTAGCACTTGCCCCATAGTGTTTGACTTTGAAGTTTCTGATGGATAATGGTTTAGGAGTCGTTCATGACGATATGGCGACTAGACATGCCTGTTATGTAGCTGAATTGAGGGAAGCTCATCAAAAAGAAAAAGGTAAGGGTGTGGACAAGACTGTCTGCATCCAAGCTACCGAAGATTGACAACTAGTACCTGAACCTTGGCTCGGGCTCCATAGTCGGTTCTATAGAGATACAGATCCAAGAGGTGACGAAGAGGAGCCTAAAGAGGCCAAGGTTGCACTGGCTGAGCTGATGATTAGTATCGCGGTCAGCCACGATGACCCATCACTAGTCTTGAAGATTGGGTCACAGCTCATCCCCTCGATGATGAAAGAACTCGATGGTTTTCCTCGAGCGAATCTAGATGTATTTTCTTAGACTCGCTTTGACATGTGTGAAATATTGCTTGCTATTGCGAGACATGCATTGAGTATTGACCCGACGCATGTTCCGATGAAGCAAAATAGATGCAGCAAGGATCTGGAGAGATCTGCCACATTCAAAGAGGAGGTGGATAAACTAAAAGTCAATGGGTTTATCCATAATGCCCTCAACCCTAAATGGTATCTAGTCCTGTACTTGTGAAGAAGGTGAATGGGAAATGGATAAAGTGCATTGATTATTCAGATTTGAAGATGGGTTTCCAAAAGTCAATCTTCCCCTTTTCGAGGATTGACTGGCTAGTGGATTCAACCGCATGACACGAATTTTTATCTTTCATGGATGCATACTCGGGATATAACCAAATCCCGATGCATATCCCTGATCAGAAGCACACCAGTTTCATTATCGATGTTGGATTGTACTGCTATGTAGTAATGCCATTTGGATTAAAGAATGCAAGAGCTATTTATAAGAGTTTGGTCAATAGAATGTTTAAAGATTAGATTGGAAAAACAATGGAAGTGTATATTGATGATATGATCGTGAAGTCTTGACGATCAAGCGACCACATTGGAGTCTTGGCGGAAACGTTAGACATCCTCCGACATTATAGATGAAAATCAATCCTTTGAAGTGTTCTTTTAGTGTTGCATCAGGGAAATTTTTGGGCTTTATTGTTAATTCTCGTGGAATATCCTGAGAAGATTTAGGCTATCCATAATATCCGAGCGCCAAGAACTATTAAACAAGTGCAGAGTCTGAATGAGAAAGTTGCTACCTTAAGCTGATTCATCTCTAGAGCAACTGACAAATGCTTTCCTTTCTTCGATCTACTTAGGAAATGGAAAAGAAACTTTGAATGGATGTAAGATTGTAAAGACACGTCTCAAGCTCTGGTGAATCATTTGGAGCAACCTCATATCTTGTCAAAGCCGATGGATCATGAGGAGTTGTACATTTATTTGACTGTATCGGTGCACGATATTAGTGGTGCATTGCTTCGTGAGGATAATCGGATCTAGAGGCCGATGTATTATGTCAGCAAAATGATCAACGGGAGCTAAAAGGAACTAACCGAAAATAGAAAAATTGGTATACTGCTTACTAATAGCATCATGGAAGCTTCTCCATACTTCCTGGCATATCCGATCAATGTTTACACTGACTAACCGTTACGATAGGTCCTACAGCGACCTGAGGAATCTGGAAGGTTACTAAAGTAGAATATTGAACTCAGTCAGTTCGACCTCACTTATCTCCCTCGGAGGGCTATCTAGGGTTAAGAATTGGTAGACTTTATAGCAAAGTTTACTGTACAGGATGATTCTCCAAAAGGTAGAGAAATCTCTACCATACAGTGGAAATCATATATTGATGGAGCATCTAATGATCGTTATTTCAGAGCTAGGATTGTACTCGCGACTCCTAAAAAATGATCAATCTATCATGCATTAAACTTGATTTCCCAGTGACAAATAATGAAGTTGAGTATGAAGCTCCGATTGCTGGACTTAAACTTGCTAGAGAACTTGGAATAAAATCTCATGAAATCTTTTGCGATTCACAGTTAGTAGTGTATCAAGCTTAGGGAGATTATTAGGCCAAGGGACAATGGCTTGCCCCATTCCTTATCGGAGTTTAAGAGTTGTTAACGAAGTTTGAATATTATGACATTTCGCATGTTGCATGAGATCGAAATAGGAAGGCTGCTTCATTAGCAAATTTTGGTAGTATCGACGATGCACAACAGATGGACTTGGTTCTAGTCGAAGTATTAAATACCCTAAGCATAAACATGATGGAAATCGACCAGACAGTGGAAGCGGAGCCTGAAAAGGAATCGTCGATGCCTCAATTAAAGACTATTTACTGCATGGAGTTCTACCAGATAAAAGGAATGAAAAGCTATAAGTCCTTCACAAAGCTTCACGATATATTATGCAAGAAGGAATTATGTACAGTAAAGGCTTCTTGATTCCTCTTCTTTGGTGTGTCACTCATGATGAGATAAAACGTGTTCTATGAGAAGTTCGTGAAGGGGAATGGAACAATCACACTAGGGGAAAACTCTAGCAAAGAAAATACTCCATTATGGGTATTATTAGCCAACGGTAAATCGAGAAGCCACTGATTATGTAATATGATGTGATAATGCTAGATATATGCAAAAGTTCCAAGAGCTCCACCAACAGAAATCATGCAAATGGTTAGCCCATGGTCGTTCGCTATGTGGGGTATAAACATTATCGATTCCTTACCGATCTCTAAAGGTGGTGCAAAGTATGCGATCGTTGCGGTTGATTACTTCACAAAATAGGTCGAAGCAAAACCTTTAGCCATGATCACAACCAAGATAGTAATCATTGTTCGAAACATCATATGGCCCTACGGTCTTCCACTTACTACTGTCACCGACAATAGGACTCAATTCGACATTATTGAATTTAAAGATTTTTGTCGAAGATATCATATTGAATAGAGATTTGTAGTAGTTGCTCACACTTAGGCAAATGGAGAGGTTGAAACTGCAAATAAAATCATAAAATGCATTCTGAAGGAGCATTTAGAGAAGGCAAGAGGCAGGTGGGTGGATGAACTTCCTACAGCATTGTGGGCTTTCAGGACAACCACAAGTCCGCAACTAGCCAACTCCATTTGCCCTTGCTTATGGTTTCAAAGCCGTTATTCCTGCTGAGCTTAAAGTTCCTTCTCATCAAGTGACTTATACGATTCTAAAACGAATAAAGATCTCATCCGAGAATATTTTGACTTTATAGGTGAGAAGTCTGATGAAGTCGATTTGCGAGCAGCTGCACACCGACACCGAGTCGCCTGGTATTACAACACTAAAGTTCGACCTAGATCCTTCGAAATTGGCGAGCTCTTCATGAAACGGGTTTTTCCTACCCCGTCACACATGAATTTGATATGGGAAGGGCCATACGTCATTGAACAGAGACATGAAGAAGGAACTTTCAAGCTAGCGACTGTTGATGGAATTACACTTCCAAGGGCATTGAATAGCGAACATCCGTGACGCTATTTCACTTAGTTTATTTCTTTTACGTTTTAGCTGTATTTATTTTCAGAATTAACTTTAGCATTTGATTTTCTGAATGTGTAATAAGATATTCATATATTCCTTTCTATTTAATGAATAAATTCTCAACCTTCCTTCATATTTATGTTTCGTATTGCATTATATGCTAATTACATGGCAAACCGATTGGTGTCGATATGTGTGAACATGCTTCTAGAGTTTGAAATCAATCAATCCTGCTAACTTCCAATGGGATTAAACAAGATGAGCTAAATCTACTTGTTTATTTAACAACTCTCATTCACGATCTAAAGGATGGAATACACAACAAGGAATAATTGCGGATCGACCATCTGATGATGGAATAACTCCTGCCCAACTAAGATAAAATCAGAGCAACCGTGATATGTCTGATCACTCGCTAAATCAAACCCCATATCCTAGGTGACAAATTAATCAATTAAGGAGAGTCTGGTCTGACTGCTCTTCGAAATAATTCTAGGTCCCCGGAGTGCGGATTGGAGTATAAACATAAATCAGGCGTGAACCATCCACCCGCAAATAACTCTAAGTCCCTAGAGTGTGGACTGAAGTATAAACACAAATCGAGTGTGAATAACCACCCGCAGATAAATCTAAATCCCTAGAGTGTGGGCTAGAGAATAAACATGAATCAGATGTGAATCAATCACCCGCAAAATAAATCTAAGTCCCCAGAGTGTGGACTGGAGTATAAACATGAATTAGGTGTGAACTAATTACCCATGAAATAACTCTAAGTCCTTAGAGTGCGGACTAGAGTATAAACATAGATTGGGTGCGATCTGACCACCCATCAACAAAATGTCATCCCCAGAGTGCAGATACGAGCATGAATGAATAGATAAGTGGAGTGACCGTTCACTATTCCACAAGCTCCGGCCTGAACCAACATGAGGAGTATAAACTCATTAAGGATGGAGTTCGACCATCCAACATATGATGCAGCTAAATCAAAACCAGGGACAAGAGTATAATTGCTCCAAAACCACTAAATTCGATAGTGTAATGCTAAGATCGAAGCATAGTGTTTGATACGACTTGAGGCCACAACCACTTTGAGGCCTTGGGATAGAGCTGGTGGATTGTTACCAGAATCCATGATTAACAAATTACAAGTAGAAAGTAATAATTCAACTACTTAAGTAGCTGTTCACTCGAAAGCTCAATAGAAAACAAAAAAATTATTCGCAGTACATGTTTCAAGATCATAGTACAAGTTATTCCAAAAAATTGGGACTCATACCCGTACAACAACAGCTAATGAAAGAAATGACTGTGTAGAATATAAACACATTGGGCCAAAGTGATGAATATTTCTTTGACTTTCTCTCTTCTTTGGATTTTTCAGGAGTGGTGTCACTTAAGCTTCTTTTTTCGGATCCCTTACCGCCTTTAGCGGGAGAGCTTACAGAGGTATGAGGAAGTTCACTGGGGATAAACCCTCCAGGTGGAATAATTTGCAGTGGCACAAGATGAGGATCGTTAATGTCCATCTTGGCAGGCTCAGCTTTAGCTTTTCTTTTCAGCAGCTTCTCCTTTTCAATCTTCTCTATCATGTTAGTCTTGTTAGTATGTTTGGAGGCACTAGAGATTACCACATCATCAGACTCATCCACTAAGAGCGGATCTTCAACCATATCATCATCAAGAGCTTCGATGACTTGAGCATCGAGCCCCGTACATCAGTAGCTGCTAGAACCTCAACTGGTTTCCACTATTGCTCTACAGCACTATCACTCTTGGAAGTTCGATTGAGGCTTGAAAGACCTACAAAATTTGTTAAAATATGATGATGAGCTTAAAATCATTAGGCACGAAGAACGAAACTTTTCATAAACTGAGGTTTAAAGTGCAATACCCGCATCTAGTTGGCTCTCTCTGGTTGTTGGGGTACCTCCTTCTAAAATAGGGGACAAAACCTTGGATTGGTAGTCGGGCATGTATGGATTGTTGCCCAAATCCTGCTTCATGTCGAGATAGAATGATGCACTAGCTGCTTAGGAAGAAGAGGGACCCTTAGTATTGGCCTCTAAAGATCCAGCAATATGTTCTCCTTTCTCGGTAGGTGTAGAAACGTTGAAGTATCCAAGTCTCGCCGCAGCTAAATCTAAGAGATCGTTTCCATGATTAATTTCTTGCATTAATTCTTCTTCATTGAGCTCGGCTTCACCTAATTCCCTCTTCTTCATCTCAATAATATGCTTCTAAGCATCAGCAAGTCTTTGAGATAACCCTTGCTAAGAAAACATAAGTCATAGTGGATAAGGACTTTGGCATTATACTTGATGATCATTGGATCGAACAAGTCCTTAATTTCATTCATGCCGGACTCTTTAGTGGCTTCCACTTGGAATTCAATTTGTTAAATCATTTCTTTGTGACCTTCTTCTCGAGCTCCCTCTTTAAGAGCATCAATTTTAGCAAACTTCTCATCGAGTTTAATTTTTAAGCTTTTTGCCTTGACAGCTTCTTCGTAGTGTTTCTACTATTCTTCCTGGGCTTCAATTTTCTCCTCCCTTTCTTTTTTGAGAAGCACTTCGAGTTCCTCAATGCTGCGGTCCTTTTTCTTTTGCAAGGAATTTTCCTAGAGCAAGTGCCCCGCTGCGATTGAGGGCAGCTCAAGTTCCTTTTTATATGAAGTTTATAAACGACTCACTGCTTCTGCCGTTTCTTTAGCATTTCTCTCTGCTTCGGCAAGTTGTGCTTCCAGTTCTAACATTTCAGCATCCTGATGTTTAATTATGTCCTTGTCGCATATTGTTTCTAACTTAAGGCAGTCTATTTCATATTGCCGCTCAAGGGACACTTTGGAGTTTTTTTCACCCAAATGTTGGAATGATTCAGGCTATACGAACAAGTCAATGATGCATGCAAGTGAACTCACTTTGCATGCCTTAGAATCATATGAATTGAGGGAAGTAATTTAAGCCCATTAAAGAATTTTTTTGAAAAAGTGGCCTTAACCGCGGCCAACTTCTCTATTGTAGAAACATCGGGAGCGGCAGCCGGAAAAGGCGGGCTAGAAGCAGCAATTGGATGTTTTCTTGTCTAAGTTCATAAGACTTTTTAGAGCTTAAGGAGCTATAATTTTTCTCATGAGATGTGGCAATTTGAAAGCCATGGTAAGGAGATTTGTCTCCATTGTTAGCAGGAAAATTGGATTATTCTCCTTGGCGTGATGTTTGAGACTTGGACTTGCATTTAGAAGAAAAGGATTTCCTTGAGTGATAGCTTTTATCCCGTCCCTCATCTTTCTCCCTACATCATCAAGATATTGCACCTACGAAGACCAAATAAAAACATGTGCGTAATTATTGCATGAAATATTAATGAATAAAGTGTAGTGAAGTGCACGTGCTTGTGAGTTTCGTTGTGTTCCCCCTGACAAATTGGTGGCTGTAGCCTTTCTCATCTGCATTTTCTCTCCTTTATCAGAAGGATGAATGCCTTCACCACTCCTAGTAGGAAAATTGAGTCCTTCGATGTTGATATTTGGGAAGGCATAGGTCATGATATCATCTGGAATTTGGAGATTTGAAAATCCCTTCAATGAACTTTCCAAATGCTGGGAAGACGATTCCTCATCAACAGAAGTAATGATGATTCTGGATCGACGGCAGTCTTTCTTCTATAAATTTTGTATGCTGGCATTTTCTTTGTTTTGATGGGTGTCCAGTATTGCGCACCTTACGATGGTTCGACCATAGGCGCCTTCCCTGGGCCTGCATCAGCATCTCTAGGTTTATCTGCTTGGAAATCCTTAATTTCACCCTTTTCAATGTCACCCCTCGACTAGGGATACGACGGGATTGATGGTATCCGTTCCTTGCTTTACGACATTCCTCGGCAATTCTGCACTTTCGGGGAGCCGATACTACGGCCTTCCTCCAATAGCCTAAATAAAGATAGTAACTCGTCTATTACAAGAAGTTTGACATTCCTGTCTTCGACACGGGTAGAACGAATGGCGGCGAATGCTCTTGAAAAATCGATGCCTTCAGGACGTATGCGAACACCTAAAAGAATCCAAGATATAATTAGATTCAAAGGAAAAGTAATGAATTGGATTGGTGAACTTGAGAATGAAATGAAGGTAATACTTACGTCCTTCAACCCATCGCCTCGTAAAGTCGAAAAGACATTACACGTAAAGCCACTCAACCTAAACAAAGAAAGTTTATTCCAAGCACCTATCAAGACTTGGTAATCTGATGAGGGTTCAAGAAAAATATAAGGAGGACTTCCTGACCAATGTTTGAAGTTGTAAATGAAACTTATATCTTCGGGAGTTGACGGATGAAATAGAAAGCTCATGAATAGCAAGAAGGTCCCATGTATAAAGGCGTAGCTATTTGGATGAAGTTGAGTAGGAGCTATTCCAACGTATCTCAGCATCTCCAGAATAAATGAGTTAAAAAGTGGTACGCATTCGACCCAGCATATAAATTTATTACATGCTATGTATCCCTCTAGGGGCAAGTGAGGCCTATTGTTTATTGAAGGGACCAAGATGTCTATGAAAGGGATTCCATGAATAGAACACAGCCGACGAAGAGCAACCATACTAATTCGGGAAGCATGTGAGTCTACTAGGTTATTTGGAAGAATAGCACCCTCAACTGAATCAAGAGCTATATCCTCCACCGAGAGGGCCGGTGCATCCAAGAAAAGTGTTAATCGGTGGGCTAGAAACTTCCCTGCTTGATGACTAGGAGAAGCCTGTCGGATATAGTTGTAGAACTTGATTTTGCTTCAAAATCGGTTTATTGCATCGTCAGATCAAAAGACATACCAGCTAAATGCTCTAGACATATAAAATCCATACTAGATATACTCGGTAGATAATCGAGAATAGAAAAGTTATCCTATTCCCCCATGCTAAGCGTGAGCTAGTGTAGTGCAGTGCGGTGTATAACAGATATAAATAGTTTAAACTCAGAAAAACGAAGTAAAATGATAATACTTGGAAGTTCGACCAGAGAGACCATCGTTGCTGACCATCTCAACTGGCAAAAGAATTGATCGGTTAAGAAAATTTTGGTATCGACTATCGGCATGTCAGAGTGTGAAGTTTATCATTTAAATCCATATGCAAGTTTTTAGTCTATATTGAAAGTTCCAGGGATTCGATTTTTCAATCTCATGTTCGACAGTGAATGTGCACGTTTGTTGTTCATTGTCATCATATTCAAAGCTCGTTAAGGAAAATTAATGGTGATTGATCAAAAAAATTAGGTTGGATTAGTTTACGAGTTCAAAGAGCCAATCCTTAACTCAATGCTGATCCTTATCCCAAAGCTCCTCTACCGATCCCTCTCCTCGATCAAGACCTGCCGATCCCTAAGACCAGCCAAACCCTATAGAAAGGCTGATCCCTATGTATAGGCCGATCCATTTCCTACGGCTTCACAAAGAGCCTTCACCCCTTAAACCACTGAGCTCTTCAATAGAACACTCCCAACTGATCCCTCACCCAGGATAACTAACACCGATCCTTGCCTAACTGATCTCTGCCTCTGTAATTTTCACGTATACAGATCTCTTCATTCTTCCACTCCAACCTTCCTTCCATCGAAACCCCATGCCAAACTTTCATTTTTCTCTTTCTCCCCTCTTCCTTCTCCTAAATAGATCTAACGAACCCTATTAACTAATCATTTACCTCTCCCAGGCTGTTCGTCATCATGGCCTCAAACACCACCATAATTACTAATAACTTAGAACCCAGGATCTCATCGTATAATTGAAAGACGTATTTCAAAGTCATACCTATATCAAAATATTTTATGTTCGAATTAATATGAAAGCATGTGTTTGGAAATGATCGAGTTGAAAAGGAAGGAGATGAGAGTTCATGGGTTAGTTGGAATTGGGGATGGATTTAAGGCCAAAGGTTAGAGGTTTTGGTTTCGTGAAGAGGGCTCAGCGTAAAAGAAAATAAATGAGATAAGTGAAAATGGAAGGGGAAGGAAGGCTATATATATATATATATATATATGGGTGAGGGATCGACCCAAAATGCTGAGCGTGTATTGAGAGAAAGTGAGATCGGCATAGAAGCTCGTTGATTCCTATTGGCATGGGCTTTAAAGAGGGATCTGCATAATGCATGTCGGCCTCTATAAATCTTTAAAAAAACAAGAAGAAGAATGGAAGGAAAATCAAAAATGGTTGTAAGGGTTTTGTTGTAAGCATGAACATACAATATATTATGAAAGTTGGCAACGTCCTATAAGTGTTCAAACAAGTCTGGGAGCCAACAAAAAAAACGTATATATAAGCACTCCCGTGTATGACTTAGAATTTCAATTTTTTGAACTCAATAGAAATTAAAATCAAACCTAAAACCTTCAAGTTCAGGGCTGTACCAGACAACGATTATAAGTCTCGCAGAACAGGACTATATATATTGATGAATTATGGCACTTGATTTATATTATTGGAAATCGACCAAGCATCATGGCAATCAATGAAAAATTCAATACCTTGAAAAAATAATTCAACAGTGAAGTAGCAATTATTCAGGAAGCTAGATGGACCTCTTTTCAACAATTCAGACTTGTTTTGATTCAAAGAATGTCATGTTTGTCACAAGGCATATTTTGGGGGGCAAGTGTTATCCGTTATTCTATCCTGTCTATATTGGATTGATTGAAGGAGTTAGATCCGACTACTATCAAGGTCGATTACTTCGAAACAATGACTGTGGGACCCAGAAATTAAGTACATTTGGTAATATGAAGTCAGAAATGAATGTAATTGGTAGATAAACAATGTAAAATGCTTAAAGTTTTTAACATGGCTTAATGAATGGTCGGTATGTGTTTGGTTCTTTAAGAGGATTCGATATACTTCATCTCATAAGGGAGGATCGGCATAGTTGGGCAAAAGAAGGATTGGCATATTTGAATGGCATGGATTGGCATGCTTTATAAAAGAGGATGGATCGACATTCTTTATTGGAAATATGGGTCATCGCACTTCACTGTTGAGGGATCGGCATCCAACGAGTTTCAAGTGCCTTCATACATTCAACGAACAATATCTCAAGATTTATAAGTCCAAAGCATATGGAATTTGCAGGGCATGGTATGTAGACCCTAGCGGATCTGCCCTAAGGATCGCATGTTGAAATAACAAACTTTAAGGGATTAGCATATAATCCCTTAGAGGATTCTATGGAAAGTAGGTTGCAAGTAGAGATGAATCAAAGGCTAATCAATAACTCAAGCTCTGGATATCCAAATGACTTGAAAATTGGAGATTAAACATATTTTAGCATACAAAAGTACATAGGAATCATTTCCTAAAAATAGAACAATGAAGGAATTTGTGCCGATCCCTCTTTATTGGGATTTGGGCCTAGCGACCCCTCTGTGAGCCCATGCGGATAAGAAGGTCCTTTAGCTGAAGTTTCTGAGAGATTGTTGGTCATCTTCATCTATAAATACTGGTCTAATGGGTCATTCTAGGGATCTTTACGCTGTCAGTTACTTTAGACTTCATTATAATCAAGTGTTTTCTATTCTCAGCTATTGTAATCAGATTGATAAGTGATCAACAAAGATAATCTTCAAAGTGGACGTAGACATACAATGCCAAACCACTATAAATCTTTGTATTTCTAATTATTGCTTTGGGTTTGTTTCTAGTTTAATCTATTCCTCGGTTTTAATTTTACTTTCTTCACTTCTCTACATAAACCTATTCTTGGGTATTTGTGACCAATTTGGTTGCAAACATTTTTCAAAATTCTAAATCTTATATGATTAAAGCATTCTTTTATTTCTGGTTGCTAACCTAATTTTCTCATTAACTCCTTGTCTTATCAACAGTTCATCGCTAGTTATGTGTCGCTGTAAACTTTATTTACTTATGTTGCTTCTCACTATATATATATATATATATATATATATATATATATATATATCAAGTGGTTCAATCCCATCTATAAAACCAACATGGAGATAAAACATGGATATATCTTATATCATATCTTATGCCAATAACTAAGGGAGACAACTAGCGACTACAAGCCAAAAACTCTATATAATAAATTTGCTGGAAGCTTCCATTAATCATCAACTAGTGTAAATAGTCTTGAGGTCTTAACACTCCTTACTAAATTAAGATAGACATTCCCAACCTTTCATTCCACTATCGCCCACATTTCTCAAATTTCCTTTTTTGTTTCTAGTAATTGCGATCTATCCATTAATTTAGTTAATATTCCTATAATAATTGATTGTTGATTAAAAATTGGACTACTCTATTCGACTCTCATTTAAACCCTTTAATATTTTACAAATTTCAAAATCCATATATTTCTCTGATTCAGTTCTCCCATACATGTCATATTAAAAAATTTCTAACTGGTCCTCTTTTTAACTCCTTTTAACTCTCATTAATAACAAATCTATTGTCCATTAAATTTATAATCAATGTCCTAAAATCTCAGTTTGTTAATTACTAACTAATACGTATATAATCATAAATTATATATACTTTTATTCTTGTTGTTAAGCGCGGTTGTGCTTGAATGTATATTTCTAGCTTCTAATTTCTAAAATAGAACGCTTGTTTCCACATTTTTAATTTATCAAAGCTATCCTAAAATGGATTACTGCAATTAACCAAAATGAGATATTTTTTCTTTGTTCGAGATTACAAGGGATTATTTCTTTATTTTATTAAAACAAACAGTGTAAACTACATAAAAATCCAAATCTTATACATCTCTTTCCCCATTTGGTACAACCCTCATTAATTCAAACAACGTGCTTTTATACATATTTTGAAATTGGATAATTTATTGAAATTACATGGAAATCGCTTCAAAACCAAAATATAAAAAGTCACATTCTACAGGCAACCTAGTTTACAACCCAATTACAGATATGGAATATCTTAACAACTTTACCACCTTCTACCAATAAAGGTGTTCGATCGATTTCAAATTTCTATATCAGGTTATACATACTACTCTCGTTTTATTCACATCCTAAAACCATTCACCTGTCTTATCTAGATAGTGATCCTTATCTAATCCATACTAAAAAAAATCGGTTTCGTTCTCACCGTTCCTTATAAAACTAAAATTTCACAACCATGACATGCCAATCCAAAATCTTTATCTCTAAAAATATAAGCTTAAAAACCTTTATCAAGATTTCAAAATTGCTTAGTTTCAAAAGGAGTAAAATAATTTTCCGTCTTTCTATCAGCTAAAAGTTGGACTGTTCATTCATAACATTCAAATTTTGCTTGGTTTCAAAAAGCAACTATAAAAAATTACTCTTTTAAACTTTATATAACAATGGAATTCATTTTTAAAAAGTAGGATTTTTAACCCGAAACATCAAAAACCCAATAATCGTACCAGAAAATAATTCATTTTGTTTTTTCCAAAAATATACACTGAGCAGATAATGATAACTTCCATCCTATTATTTTCCACTTATGTTATTTCTAACTAGATTACTAATTATACAAATTCCTTTATTACTATCTATTTCAACTATCATTTTCTACATTTCCTTATACGGGAATGTTCCTACTTCTTAGCTTAATGGGAATTCTTACACTTTTATTCTTTCTTTCCTATTTTAATCGTGTGCTGTTTTCATTTATACACTCTTTTAGAAGAATTTTAAAGAAAATAACTACCAATCTTATAAAGTAGGAAAAATTATCAAGTCTAACCTACATTCCACTTTACGTTTATTTCAAAAATGAAAAATCATTTTATCAAAATTGTTTAGACTACTGTCGCAAGTCCCATCAATGTCTCCACTTTCAACAACACCCTTCCTAACCTTTGTTTCAATGAGGGGCGAGTCAGAGCAGCATATATCTGGTGAATAAAATTTTTGAGCCTTACTATATTAGTACTTAGGCAATATAACTTAAATAGGAATATGTATTACGTATTCTACCTATATCATAAGTCTTTTCAAATATAAGCCTAAAGGCTTTTCTCAAACATAAATAAAAAGGATTTCCAAATATAAGCCTAGAGCCAACTTGCTATCGACCCAATAACCAATATCTATCATCCATGATGTCCTATCAATGTAAGAGATAGCGATCAAGCCACTAAATACCATTTGACGAGAATAAGGTAGACTCGGACCATTTAACATCTTATTTATGGCAGTTCCACATCATTCACCACCTATCCTAAGGTAGACACCTCACTAGAAATTGTAATGTGACATTGCATAGAATCTCTTCAGCCACTTAATAATTCCTATTGAAGCGGGCCCTTTCACGAGATATCCTCTACCATGCCAAACCCATAGCCCAAACCATTTACTACTTCTTACATAAAGAAAAAGAGGACCCTCACACAACTACTTAATACCTTAAATCTCTAAAGCAGGTCCTTCATATTATGACATATATCTCATGATGACGTCTCATATTAGTCCGACTATTTGTAGTACTATTAGCCAGATTAGCTGGGCAGATTTACCTTAGAAAATTTGGGACTAAAATCGCATCATGGTAGTTATTATTATAGGTGTTGTCTCACATCAGTCCAAAGTCACACTGTAGGTAACCAGATTAGCTGGGCAAACTTTCGTGTACTTTTGACAGACCTCGCATTCCTATAACTTAGTCACAATCTATATCACACTCTACACATCTCACCATTTCCATAATTAAGACCTTATAAGAAATCTTTCTTATTTCGTATTTAATATTAATTATTTTTCTAGGAGGGATTTAATAAAATTAATAATCTATTTAACTATGTCATTATACGTTAATTACGCTAATACATACACACATTGACATAGACACATGCCTAGCGATTTCTACGAGTGCAGAATTTACGTCCTAGACTAGCATTTAGAAGTCAATTCTTTCAACAATATACAAGTCTCATTCCATATTATCGACAATTCCAATATTCTAGTATTCATATCCAAACATTCCAATCAATAGACTTGTATACCATTAAAGTTTAAACTCAACTTATTACATCAAAATAATTAAATATATTGATAATAGAAATTTATAGTTTCAATTTTATACTCTGTTTAATTCCCTTTTTGTGTACAAATAAATGAGAGAATTATTGTTTAAATCATGGAAATAAGCGGTGCAAACTACGAATAAAATTTGCATCTTGCATCTACTTCCAAATCAAACCCTTTAATCAAATTCAAAGAAAAATAATAAGAAATGGAATAGAGGTAAAATTATTAAAACTACAAATCTACACAATTCCCATTATTTTTACTTAACAACTAAGATTTCAATCTATAATTGACATTTCGCATTGGAGAAGTTTTGAGGGTTTATAATATCATGTTTTCGCAAACTAAAACTCCCTAGGGCATGTGCAAACCCAAACTATATTAATCAACCACTAAAATAGAAAAGATAAGATTTCCACTCACAGTAGATCCTTAGCATTGCATTCTTTTGGATTTGACATGCCTTCAATGAACCTTTTCAGATCTCTTCTTTTTTATATATATAGCAAGAGATTTATATATACGTTAAATTCAGAAAGTTAGAGGTTTGGAGGAGAATGGGTTGAGAAAATAAACAATAAACAAAAGTTGATATATAGGATCTCTTACCTGATACCCTAATACAGTTTTTATAAATCTGCAAAGAGACCTACCGACAGAGCTTCGCTAATGTTTCTAAATAATTTGTGAATAAAAGTGAGGGGGCTAGGATCCTATTTACTGTAGTTGAAATGCACCAGAACCATTGGATTTAATTGTTTTTATATTATGTAATATGGTACATTCATTGTGAAAAAAAATCTAGCCGCCATCGTTCACAACCTCTCGACCATCGCCTCCCACCAGTGGATCGCTAGCGATCGATAGGCCAAGGGGAGCGGTCGACTGATACATGCTATTTTGGGAAGATTTTGTGCTGTTTTTTTTTATTTATTTGGATTTTCTATAATTGCAATTTAACGTCAAAGTTAATTTTAGTTTTTACTTAATCCCCAAGTCTAATTACTGTTAACTTTTGAATTTCAAATTTTGGATTAACTGTTTATATGAATTTGAATTCGTTTTGAACATGAAATTTTCAAATGCCCATAATTTCTTCATTTAAGCTCCATTTTCAACATATTATGAGTGAAAATTGATCAAAATTTCGCCACAAATGCAAAAACATAACTTTTGCGGTCAAATTCCGACTTTTACAAATTTTTCGTTTTTATCCCTATCTTTTTTAAACTAATTTATCCAATTTATTTATTTATTATTGATTTTACGGGGTGTCATAAAGTGTGTACTATCTAAAGGATATATTATCCTAGATGTGAAAAAGAAACAATCCATAGAATACATCTACTAGCATCCATCATCTATAACATGTGCTAATGACATGTTTACAACCATCTTTACTGTTGACCCAAAAATGGACCAACACCCTAGTTTAGATTTGAAAGCACCGGTTCTGTCTTCGCAAAGAAATATAACAGATCATAGAAATAGAAAAGAAGCAACAAAGGAAAATAAACAGAGGATCTTTATAGTGGTTCGGCTGTTAATGAAGCCTACGTCCACTTTAAAGTATTATGATAAGCTGACCTCTATTACAAAGGTTGTTTGATTACAAGGCTTTAGCTATTTCCTAGCTAAATTGGATCTCTAGAGTTAGCTGAAATGGATCTCTGGGGTTAGCTGAATTAGATCTCAAGAGTTAGAATCCATCAGAGAATCACAGTGTATTCCTTCTAAGATCATTGTGAGGGAGGCTAGAAGTGAAGAAGGTCCAAACAAAGCATCCGCCATCAGTTTCCAGAAGATCCTCTTTATGTTGCACATGACACGTTAGGCCCATCACTACCAGGTCTCAGATGTGGCATAAGTGACCTAAGGTATTCGATGGACAAAAATAAGCAAACTCCATGGGTCGCTAGCGACCCATGGTTTTAGGTCGCAAGTGACCCATGAACCATGGGTCGCTGGCAACCCATGGGCCATAGGTCTCACGCGACGCATAGACTTACTCTTTTTGCCCATCGAATTCTACCTCCTTTATTCATATTTCTTGACTTTTTTTTTGCGGTTTTGAAGAAATACACGAGTTCCTGATGATTCGACCTTAGTAGACTATTCTGGATTTCGAAATTGGAGATGTTTCTCAGGCCTTCATCGTCGTTGTCATGTGTAGATGGCAAGTTACTCGCTGCGTACATTCAAACACTTATTGAATTGCAGGGATGCTGGTCTTTTGGCTTTGTTGACTCTAAACGTCGCCTTAGCTGTATTGCTTGACTCTCGTCACACTCTAGTCGTAGCTTCTCTGTTTAGTTTCTAAACCATCCGTCTAGCTCAAGGTTGTCTTGTTCTTTGTTGATATCTGCTGGGTTAAAAACTCGAATAACATTTTCCCCCTAGGGTACGTCTTCGTTGTAAACAAGGTGTGCTCTGAAGTTATCGCTTTCAATATCCATCAGTTTATTTTGAGTGATTGCATTAGAACTCTATGAATAGGCTATCCCAACATTGTTGGTCATCTATCTTTGGTTTCAATTGCATTTTCTTTCCACAACGTATCACATTTTTGCTTGTAGCTTCCCGGCACATCTCAGAATGGTGAGTATGTGTAGGGAATTGGGCTCGAGGAAAGTAGGCAAAATTCCTCTTCTTTCTTTTTCTTGTTTGGTCGCTAACGATTCATGTGGGATGGGTCGAGTGATAACAAGTGCACGGTTGAATTTTTTAACAACATGAAGTTAGGTTGGGTCGCTGGTGACCCATAATGGGTCGGGTCGCTAGCGACCCGATTACTGAGCAATTTTTTTCTTTTCTTGCTCGGTTATATACAGTGCTAGAGCCGACCTCACTTCATTCGATCCAAGTCAGTATATCCTCCAAGTGATCCACTTTCTAAGCGATTTCTCTCCAAGCAATCCAATCTTCGAGCGATTCAACCATCTTCCAGTGCCTTGATTCATCATCGTAATTGATGCCTTACATTGCTATTTCGGTTCCAAAATCCAAGCCCTAACTCAAAATTCTAGCTTACAAGCCTTGACTAGTTGTGAAACTATGGCCGTCCCTATCTTATTGCAGACCTGAAGTTGGCTCGCCATCAATCCATTCCACCATTTGCAACATTGATTATGAGAAGTTCGAGTTAATTGCTATTTAATGGAGGAAGATAGTAAATCGAATCTCAAGTTGGTTCCCGGAATGACATTTGGGTTTTGGCCCATTGCTTGACACATTTTGTTATCTTCGTCCATTGGACCAGAATTGACTTATTCCAGTTCTACAGTTGTTACTATACGTCACATCACCAGATGATCATGTTGAGGTTACCATGCAAATTTGGCATTGACTATTCAGCCATTTGTTGATTTTTCAGTGCGAATCGTCGGTGGCCACTTCAAGATGTTGTTTTCAATGTTCTGTAGTTTTCACAAGGGTTTAGGTCGGTAAGTGGGTGCATGACGTAGGTTTGGAGTTGTCCTATATAGTTTTAGTTCGACCTATGGTGAAGCTTTATTTTGTCTCGAACGATTGTATGTTGTTCTGGAGCGAAGTCTTGCTCTTGGTCTTTAACTTTTTACTTTTAAGAACTTGGTTAAGTTCCCGTCGATGCTTTTGAATTCCATTGTGACAATTTATTCCGAAATCAAATATAGTGGACGATTCGTCACCTTGGACAGCGGGTCCGTTATCGATCATTGATCGGTAACCGGTAAGTGTGGAAGAGATAATTCTAAAGGAAGATATAGATTTTTTTTCAAATGCAAGAAATCTAGCTACACTGGATTATTTGTTCAGTATTTAGGATACTAGGCTCTTCTCATGTAGATAACACACTGCATCTGCCTCAACACTCAAGACTCGATTGATCAACTTACATCGACTTCCTTTGGATTCCGGGAGTTGATTGTATAAGGATATTATTTAATGTAAAACATACCTAGTTGGGTTGAGTGCCAAGTTTTTTCGTTGAAAATGATTTTTCGGTCATCTAATCTTTGGTCTAGTGGAGGTACTTCCACTCTTACTGAAGCTGGGTCCTTCGCAACTTAGGCTTCGCTTATTGTTCCTATCATATTGGGATGACTGGCTACAGTTAAATTACAAGGCACAATTTCTCTCGTAGAGTTATATTTGAAGTTCAATTAGGCACAGCTTTAGCCTTCGAAACTAGCGCATGAGTTGTCCAAGTGCGATTTTCCTTCTCTTGCATCATTCGGAATTCAATGCATACCAGCCTCTGAAGGGACAATTGCCTTAATTGCTCAATTCCGAACATTGCTTTCTCTTGCTGCTGCACTTCTTGTGCTCATGTGCAGCATACTCATTTACTTTAATTCTATACATGTAAGTAATACTTCTACGGTCATTTTGGCATATTCTATTTCATTGCTTCGTTTAGAACTATGAAATAGCTTGGTCTATCCAGTTCTGCAGCTAATCCCTACTTATGCTCAATTGAGTTCGCTACAACAAGTTGTTGGTGTAAATGCCTTGGTCTATAGGGCTGATTAATTTGATTACTAGGACAACATGTTTTGGGAGACTAGGTTTCCTAAGAAATATGTTTGATTGCCCGAGTTTGATTAGTCTTTGAGAATTAGGGACTTTGTTGCTTGATCCTAAGATTTGAGATTTGTAATGATGTCGACATGTAATAGAAAGATATGTTTCTGGCATCTTATGCTAAAGTAAATTCTTTTGAGTCCTACATTGAGATCCTAATCTTGTGTTCGTTTCTATCTTCAGAATCTCATACATAAATGAACTCTGTGGATTTTTCCTTGATGTTATGAATCTTCAGATAGCATAAGTAAACTTTGGGTAATGGCATAATCCTGCAAGTTGGAACCAAATGATCTAGTTAGATCGAAAGTAGGTCAATGATCCTACTCGTCATCGCCAGACTATGAGCGACGGTTGATTTCTGAACGTTAAATCCTTCATTTCCTTTATTGGCGATTTTTTCTTTTCTTTTCCCAGAATTATCTGTTTTGTAATACAGAACCATTATCTAACTAATTTGTGGTTATTTATTTTCGTACTTTTGAAACATTTCTTTCGATTAAGTATCTGTGCTTCTATCCTTGCTCAAGGAACTAGCAATTTCGAATGCTTGTGTTTGGGTGATTGTGACAGATGGAGAGGTTTGGGACACCTGATTTGGTTTCCCCTTTTCTGGATCTCAATCCTATTCTACTGCAGAAATTTAGTGGTTTTAGTTCTAATCTTATGTGATTGGCGCTACATGTCCTTAGTTGTGCATGCTTTGCTTGATTGCTATCGTCATAGAAGTTGTGTTCATACCACAATTCCTGTCTTCGAGAATTGATAACCTAGCTGGTTGGTACCAGCAACATTTCCTTGAGGCTGCCTATCTTTTTCCTGTGTCCAAACTCTTTCTAAGTTGAATTTAGGAAATTTGGTTGTACACTAGTTTTCATCCATAGAAACTAGTACATTGGCAATTTAATCCTGGGATTTCCTTTCGACGTTGTTTTATTCTTGTGTAGTGGCTAATTCCTTTGGTGAAAGGTCGACCTATCTGGTTGACCTATGAAAGGACATGCCTTCCGATCGTTGCTTGTCATTGGGCAATAATAGTTTTCTCAAGAGAAGGTAGAACTCGGTTGAGGATCAACTTCTATCTTCGAAAGCTAGGGCACGATGGTTCCCTTGGCGTTGGCAAGGAAACACCGACACTCAGGAGGTTGGGATTGATTTTCCCCATCGATTCGGCGATGCTCTTAATCCAACTGGGTACTACTTTTGGCCTTCGAAAATTAGCATTTCGATGGTTGGATTGTAAAAGTATTTTCGTAGTGGTGCCTGTCTTCGAGCAGTGTTGAAATCATATTGGTTATGGTCTTTAATGATTTGCACTTCTCTTGCCGATTTTAGGTTGGAATTACTGGAATAGGGAGAAGTTAAAACTCACTTATCGGTCCATGGTGTTTGTATTCAAGTCTGCATTTTGGGAACTTAGAGTCATTCTGTGAGTAGTGGACTTACGCTCAATTTGTTTGTACTCTAGTTTGCAGTCGAGGATTGGAGATTTTTGTGAACCGTTTATACTTAAGTCCGCACTCCAGGGACTTAGAATACTCTAGTCCATGCTTCGGGGACTAAGATTTTTTTATTAAATCATTTAGACTTTAGTCCATGCTCCGGGGACTTAGAGTACTCAAGTCCGCACTCCAAGGACTTAGAGATTTTTGGATATATTTTGTAATTTAGTCCATGCTCTGGGGACTTGGAGTACTCTTGTTTGCACTCCGGCGAATTAGAGATTTTTGTAAATCGTTTATACTCTAGTTTGTGCTCAGGGGACTTATAATACTCTAGTCTGTGCTCAAGGGACTTATATTTTTGTAAGTTATTTATACTCTAATCCACGCTTCAAGGACTTAGAATACTCTAGTCCGTACTCTGGCGACTTTGAGATTTTTGTAAATCATCTGTACTCTAGTCCACGCTTTGGGGACTTAGAGCACTCTAGTCTGCACTCCGGGGACATAGAGATTTCTGTAAATCGTTTATACTCTAGTCCATGCTTCGGTGACTTAAAGTACTCTAGTCTGCACTTCGAGGACTTAGAGATTTTTGTAAATCTTTTATACTCTATTCCATGCTCCAGGGACTTAAAGTACTCTATTCCGCAATCCAGGGACATAGAGATTTTTGTAAATCGTTTATACTTTAGTCCACGCTCTGGGGACTTAGAGTACTTTAGTCCATACTCCATGGACTTAGATATTTTTGTAAATTTTTTATACTCTAATCCACATTTCGGGGACTTAAAGTACTCAAGTCTGCTCTCTGAGGACTTAAAGTACTCTAGTCTGCATTTCGGGGACATAGAGATTTTTGTAAATCGTTTATACTCTAATCCATGCTCCGAGGACTTAGAGTACTCTAGTCTGCACTCTGATGATTTAGAGATTTTTGTAAATCGTTTATACTCTAGTCCACGCTTTGGGCACTTAGAGTACTCTAGTCCGCACTCGGGGGACTTAGAGATTTTTTTAAATAGTTTATACTCTAATCCATGCTAGAGGGACTTAAAGTACTCTAGTCCGCACTTGGGGACTTAAAGATTTTTGTAAATCATTTATACTATAGTCCACGCTTCAGGAACTTAGAGTACTTTAGTCCGCACTCCAAGGACAAAGAGATTTTTGTGAATCGTTTATACTCTAGTCCATGCTCCATGGACTTAGAGTACTCTAGTCTATACATAGAGATTTTTGTAAATCGTTTATACTCTAGTTGGCACTCGGGGGACTTAAAGTACTCTAGTCCGCACTCTGGGGACTTAGAGATTTTTGTAAGTTGTTTGTACTCTAGTCCGCGCTCCAAGGACTTAGAGTACTTTAGTCCGCACTTCGAGGGCTTTGATATTTTAGTGATGGTTGAATCATTCATCCAATCTTATAGAGTCGATTAAATTCCCTTTAACCCAATGTGGTTGTTTTCTCGAAGTGTTTAACTTTGAGATGCACCGTGCTCTTTAACGATAAGAGTCCCGGGCGTTTTCGTTGCCTAGCTTTGTTTATAGCCGTCAAGTGTTACCCTTGGAGATGTATGGCTATTTCTTAGCCAATTCCAGAGTTATTCTTGTTCATGAAAAATCAAATTTCCTCCAACAGGTTTTTTTATGTTCTACTGACTACTTGTAGAACGCTTCATTTCTAGGTGCCAAATTTTAGGTTCTTGTAGAAAATTTGAAATTGTGGAGCAAGTTATCATATTGCCCTTGGTATGACCGCATTCATTCCTATACTGATTATGGACCGGTAGAGATTGGTATTGTTTGTCTTGAATTCATGGCACTTAACCTTGCTTATTTCAAGCAATATGCATTATGCTAAGCTGATAGCACTATTACAGATAACAATCTTATTCATTGGTTCCAATCTTTAGGAATTAATGGTTTAGCTGCTCGCTTTTGAGCATTCTCTCCTTTCTGTGGTCTATCTTTGGATAACCGCTGGTTTCTACTAGTGAAGGTTTGAGAACTCAGTCGACCACCTGCTTCTATTCTTTGGAAACTGATGCATTGATGATTTGATTCTAGAAAAGCCTTCCATCGCCGTATATCTCTGGATGATGATAATTTCCTCCTTTAATTGCAAGTTGGAGCAATCTTTTATCCTAACCAAGTGTTAATATGCTATGTGCCCTTCAGTCCATAGGGCTGATTATTCTGAACAATTGATGTGAGACATGACGTTCTAGGTGGCTCCCAAGATGCCCCGGTCAAAGGTACATCGCAGCTCCTATCTCTGGGAACTCATGACTTGGATGTCTTGAATTTTGACATTTTGTACATTAACTTTGGCCAAAAATCAGAACTCTTTGCCGACTTATTGGTTTGTGAGCTTTACGGTACTACCGAAGTAATGTCGGTTCTTTCAGACAGTGGGAGTTGATCCCTACTAATCGTAGTGACTCGCTTTTGAGTATGTGTGGCTTATGAAGTTCCTTTATGTTGCCTATCTCTAGGAAATGCAAGGAGTGCAAGTTTTGATGTTCCTTAGCATTGTCTATCTCCAGACAATGCGAGGAGTTAGTTTTTTTGTGCTCCTCAACATTGCCTATCTCCGAGCAATGTGAGGGGTTAGTTTTGGATGTGTGGCTTACGAGATGCATGACTTTTGGTACTCCTTGGCATTGCCTATCTTCGAGCAATGTGAGAATTTTAAGTTTTGGGACTTCCTAATGTTGTTGGAACAACATTAGTTTTCGGAAGGCAAGTATCGTGTTCCGCCGATCCAATGGTTTGAGATGATTCGCTTCCGCCGACTCAGTGGATATTTATTATGAACACGGCTTTATTGGTTCAAGAAGCAAGGCATGGCTTACGGGATGCGCATTATGGTTTGGGCCTTCCTGGTGCTGGAGGAGTGATACCAGTTCATAGAAGGTTTGGATCTAGTTTTCCCATCAATTCGGTGGTTTGAATTTGCTGGAACGCGGTTTCGTCAGTTCTAAGAGATAATTAGTTTTTAGATCGGGTAGTTGTGGCTTAGTTATGAAGGAAGATCTTATGGGAGTTTAGGACAAGACTCTCAGTTTTTGGTCCAAACTATAACTAGAGAATTGGTCTTTGACTGTCATACGGTCTAAGAAGAAGAGGAATTGGTCACCAAGAACAATAAAATAGTGGTTGGAAAGAAGTGGGCAAGTATTATGCTTGTATTTCATTTGTTGCACTAGCTAGGTCTTTAAGTCTGCAGCTGTCAAAATGTCAGAATTTTTGATCGGGCATAACAGAGTGGTATGATCAGTCTAGGCCTTTCTTATAGTTATTCAAGTGTGTGCGGTGCCCCCCCAATTCCACAGGGCTGTTTCACGCTTGAACTATATCCATGGTCTCTCCACAACTCATTTGATTATCCCTAGTCTAGCTGAAGCGGTTTTTCTGAGTTGTTAGTCCTAGGTCGATTCGAGAGGCCCTCTGATTAACCACAAGTTCAATTCAGTTTTGGCTTAGTTCTTTTCAGCGACTTTGAAGCTTTGGGGTTCCACACTATTTGTTTCATTGATTGTTTAATTATGTTGAATTACTGATATGATTGTCAATTTGTGGCGCCAAAGCATGGCTTCGTTGACCAATGGGATTTGGATTAGATGACTACTATCTTCCAATTCACCTTCATGGATATCAGTCGTGCATGAATTTCATTGATCTACCGGTTTGCCTCACAATGCTCTAGTTCGTGAAAGACCTTCTATTCGCAATGGATTTTTTTAGATCAGATGACCGCTGATCTACCGATTTACCTTCACGGTGCTATAGTTCGTGAAAGACCTTCATGTTCGTGAAGGCTTTTTTTACGGTAGGATGTCCGACGACCAGACTGCTTTGTAATGATAATTTATCGATTCCGAGGGGAGATTTGGGTTGTGTGCCCGATGGACCAACGGTCTTAAAGCAATGATTCGTCGACTTCAAAAGGAATTTTTTGGATTCAGCTCGAAGGACATAGTTTGATCGGTTCCTGTAGGATAAGGTGTTAGATCTTGATGATCCTTTGGATAAGACTTCTCGACCCCCCTTCCTCCCCCCAGCAACACCGGTTCTCGGAAGGGGGATTGACATGAGTCGTCAAGGGATAGAAGCATTTGTTTCGCCATGCTGTTTGCAATACCCCTAGTGTCCCGCTAGGGCTCATTAGGAAGAGGAGAGTAGACAAGGATGGATGAGAAGGCATCGCATTAGGGCGTTGTCCTACTCCTTGGTTGCTAGCCAGCTAGAGTGTTATTTGATAATCTTCCTTTAGTCTGATTTCATCTGTTAGTTGGGGCACTTTTCTGCTGGCTCTTAGTAGCCTTGCTTCGGCAGAAGGTCCCTAAGGTCTTGTAGCTCCTTCACCATTTAGTATGTTCATCGGCACACTATTGAGTTTTTCTTCTTCTAATTTCATTACATCTTGTCTTTAGATCTGGTTTGTACTTATTTTTTCATGTTAAGGCAAGGGTTGTCGAACGAACGGTCGAACCACATTCTTTCATGCAATGGGATTATGCCCCCATCATTCAGGATGAAGCTTGGCAATCAGATGGTCGATTAACGTTTATTTGATAGTTGTGGCTTTTCCCATTAAATCGAGAAAAAAAGCAGGTGATGAATGATTTGATCATATCCACGCTTGGGTCCGATGATCGAGCTTGCACAATTTGCTTTGTATTCTTTTTAGAAAGTGAAGATAATGAGTTATTAAGCAGGCAATTAAGTTGCATATATTTTAACCTGGAACCATGTCCATTTGTTAATATCTAGGGATGATCAGCAGGCAGCCAGTCCGACAACTTCGAGTCTAATATGAAGGTTGCTGAGTGGATAGTCAATCATGTCTACTTTCTATTGGATTCTAAACCTATCGGGTTCTTTATTATGTGCCTCAGCATCCCAAATCTGGGGTGTAAGGTAGCTAATGAGCGATTGAATCACGTTCATCTTAATGAAACTCCATAGGTTCAATCACGGTCCATAGAGATTGGCTAGCGACCAACTCTAAGTACTCGGTCACCTAAACATTGTGGAAGCAGCATTTTGAAACTTAGTCATAGTTCACAACATAATTGAAATTTAAACTAAAATAAAATAATTCAAAGAAGATCAAAATAAATCTCATTGATAAGTGAAGCAGCATCGTGTTCTCGCTACTCCACTTTGCCCCTAGCTCCTTTCAGAGGGTGGCGACCCTCAATGGTCCAATTGATAATCAGAGTTCTTTATTGATAGGCGTCGGATGTTCCCTGCTCGTCATGCTACAGGGATTGCATATGCTGTTGAACTTTCAATTCTGAATTAGCTTTCCGATCACATCTTGGAGATGTTTGTAATCGCCAGTTTTAGGACCGTGTGCATCTTGGAATATGCAACATTCCCCGGATTTTTCTTCGGACTCCGATAGACTCTCTCAAGGCCGGTTTTCAGTGTAGCGCTGGGTCACGAGTATCCAAGTAGAGCCTATCAATTGGAACATTCAAAAAAGCATATGAGTCGAATTTTGAGATCCTGGGTTTGCTTCGAGTCAAATGGGTGATTACTCGAGTTCAAATTTGAGTCAGGACTAAAGTGAGTTTTCAACGACCATTTTGAAGATTCTTAGTGATTTTCAACGATCACCATTCGTGGTTTGATGATGGGACCTCCATGATTGGATTGGAAGTCAGTCAGTCCGGAGGGCCCACAATATAGCATGGGAGCTTGTCATTATAACTGATCTCGGATTGTGTCATTTCTTCCTAGTCCTCTTGCCTCTAAGAATACCATTTGAGTAGCAGTTCCTCGTCCTTTTCCTGGCACCTTGCTACGGCATGGGTTTTAGAGCTTCTTTTAGCATTTTGCACGTTGGCATTTTCATCCAATTTTTGTTCCTCAAATTGTTTGTCATCTTCAGCACCGCAGAGAGCCATCCTTATATCCTTTCATAGGGTTTTTACTCCAAAGTTCAAGTTTGTAGCCGGTCCTTTTGGAGTACGTGAAGTGTTAGCATTTTCTTCCATCATCATTCTTCTTGGAGCTCCGCTGATTGCTTCCTTTAGACTATATTCCCTTCGAGCGATCCATGTACTTAAGTGATTTCAGTTGCTTTTCTTTGGGAGTTTATGGAGGTCTGGTGAAAAGGTATGGATCGCTAGCAACCCATAGTGCATGGATCGCTAGCGACCCATGTGCTTAAGTGATTTTTGAGCTTTTCCTTTAGGATCGCATCTACTATCTCATGTTGATGTTTTCCATCATCTTGGCTTGTGTTTCTTGATTTTTCTCGGATCCTTCCAAGCGGTTATTCGGGATCAAACTTATGAACCTATCTGATCCAAAGTAGATAGCTAAATCTTCTTCTTCTTCCAGGGACCATTGACTCCAGATAGCGGATTCTTCAAGCAAAGATTTGAGGATCTAACTTCTGGAATGATATCCAAAGTAGATAGCTAGATTTGGATCCTGAGTTGGATTTCTCAATGAAAGCACAAAAATGTAGACCAAAAAATGGACCAACGCCTTGGTTTAGATTTGAAAGCACCAGCTTTGTCTTCACAAAGCAATATAACAGATCAAAAAAATAGAAAAGAAACAACAAAAGGAAATGGACAAAGGATTTTTATAGTGGTTTGGCTGGTAACGAAGCCTGCGTCCACTTTATAGTTTTATTATAAGCTGACTGCTATTATAAAGGTTGTTTGATTACAAGGCTTTAGATATTTCCTAGCTGAATTAGATCTCTAAAGTTAGCTGAATTAGATCTCTAGAGTTAGAATCCACTGGTTAATCATGGTGTATTCCTTCTAAGATCGTTGTGTGGAAGGCTAGAAGTGAAGAAGAGTCCCAGCAGAGCTTCTGCCGTCAGTTTCCAAAAAAACCTTTTTACGTTGCACGTGGCATGCTATTTATACAGGTTGAAGGGTGTTTGGGCCAGGCCCATCACTATCAGGTCTCAGATGTGGCATAGGCGAACTAGGGGATTCGTTGGATAAAAATAACCAAACTCCATGGGTCGCTAACGACCCATGGTGTTGTGTCATAAGCGACCCATGGGCCATGGGTCACATGTGACCCATAGGCTTAGTCTATTTCGTCCAACGAATTCTACCTCCTTTAGTCGTATTTCATGACTTGTTTGTCGACGAGTTTAAAGAAATGCACGGGTTGATGAAGATTCGGCTTTAGTAGACTATTTTGGATTTCGAAATTGGAGGTGTTGCTCAGGCCTTCATCACCTTCGTCACATGCTGATGGCAAGTTTCTCGCTACTTAAATTCAAACGCTTGTTGGATCGTAGGGATGCTGGTCTTTTGGCTTCGTTAGCTCTAATCGTTTCCTTAGCCATATTTCTTGACTCTTATCACAATCTAGTTGTAGCTTCTCTGGTTAGTTTCTGAACAATCTACCTAGCTCAAGGTTGTCTTGTTCTTTGTTGGTATCTGTCGGGTTAAAAACTCGGATAACACCTACCGCCCAATGTTCTCTACACAAAGGGTATACCGAGCAAAGTCCTAATGTAGAAGTAATTTTAAATTACTAAACTTAAATTGAAAAGGTGCAAAAAATTGTTATGAGTGGGTAGCTCGGATCTTATCTTAGGCTCCCATGTACTCTCTGTTGCATTGTCTCTTCATTGGACCTTCTCCCATGTACTCTCCGCTGCACTGTCTCTTCATTGGACCTTAACATGTTTGATTTCTTTGCTACAAAGTCGCTTTGTACCATACTCAAGAATACAAGTGGGTGTACGACGAATAAGTGGCTCCCTCTCTACCTCACCTCCTGCTGCTCCCTTAACACAGCTACGCTAGCTGAACCATGAAAGCACTTTCATAAGTGCGACACATGAATAACATCATGTACTCCCGCCAACTTCTTAGGAAGCTCTACTTTATATGCCAACTTCCATATCCTACCTATGATCGAGAAATGTCCTACAAACCTCGGTGATAGCTTCCCCGAACTACCAAATATCATAACGTGCCTAAGCGGTGTTACCTTCATAAAGACCATGTCGCCTACTATGAACTCTAACTCCATGCATTTCCTACTACATAAGATTTCTACCTATCCTACGCGATTTTCATTCTTTTATGGATCAAGTCTACTTTTTCTGATGTCTCTCGCACCATATCTTGCCAAAGAATAATCCTATCTATAGTGCCCTACCAACATGACAGTGATCTACATGGTCTACTATATAGCGCCTCAAATGGTGCCATCCCAGTGCTCTCCTGGTAGTTGTTATTATAGATAAACTCGACTAATGGAAAATGATCATCCCAAGAGCCTCCAAAATCTAAGATACACATCCGAGGCAAGTCCTCTAAAATCGATTCACTCTCCCTATCTGTCCATCTGTAGGTGGATGATAAGCGGTACTCAAGTTCAATTCAATCCCTAAATCCTCCTGTAGACTCCCCAAAAAATCGATGGTGAAAAGCGGATCTCAGTTGCTACTTGTGCTTATAGGAACTCCATGTAACCTGATGATTTCCTTTACGTATAGAGTAGCCAAAGATACCCCCATCCTTATATTTCTAACTGGTACTAGATGAGCTCATTTGGTCAGCCAATTGACTATAATCAAGATACTCTCATACCTTGGTAAACCGTCGATGAAATCCATAGAAATACTCTTCCACTTAGGAATATCCAATGACCGCAAAAATCTCCTGACTTCTTCTACACTACTTTACCCTTTGGAAAGTCATACATCACGCAAAATACTTTGCTACATGCTTCTTTATTTTAGGCTAATAGAAGACTCTCTTAATGTTATGGTGCATTTTATCTTCTCTAGGATGAATGTTCATCCTCAAACGATGAGACTCGACTAGTACCAAATAAATTAACTTCATAATGAGAGGAACACATAGTCTACATCTCTTCATAACCATCCTTCGAGACATTGGCATACCACCTCAATTAACTTGACAGCTCACCTCTATCAAGCTTCCCAAAAATATACACTGGCTCCTTATCTTGCTTTTGACCGGATCAAGTATGTTCTAGAAGTGTAGGTTGCACATCTAAAGTTACTAGGAATCCTAGGATAATATCTGATGATGGTTAGAAATCAAATGTAGAAATTAACTCCAAATGCCTCCACTCCAAGAATAAAGGACTCACTAATGCATGTGTATACTCAAGGCATCGCCCATTACGTTGGCATTGCTTGGGGTATATGAGATATCAAAATCGTATGATGTCAAAAACTCCAACTACCTCTACTGCTTTAAATTCAAGTTCTTTTGGGAGAACAAATATTTCAAAGATTTATGATTTGTGTACAACTTAAACCACTCTCCTAAAAGATAATGTCTCCATAACTTGAGTGCAAAAGCAATGGTCACTAGCTCAAGATCATGGATAGGGTAGTTTCTCTCGTGGACCTTTAACTGCCAACTAGCATAGGTTACCACCCTTCCTTCTTGCATCAAGATCGTGCCCAAATTCGTACCACATGCATTGGTATGTACTGTGAATGTCTTCGTACCAATAATACCAAAATAGGTGCACTAGTCAATGCCTCCTTCAGCTTAATAATAACTTCCTCATACTTTGCATCCTATGAGAAAACTAAATTCTTCTTGGTGAGGTAGGCCAGGGGGGTAGAGATTTTTTGAAGTCGTTAATATACTTTTGTTAGTAGCCGCCAAACCAAGGAAACTCGTTACTTCCATGGCATTCTTTGGCACATGCCAATTTTGAACCATCGCAACTTTACTGCGATTAACCGCTAGCCCACTTTTTGAGACAACATATCCCAATAAGCATACATCTTCTCGCTAAAAGTAGCATTTCAAAAACTTTGCCTTCAACTTATGCTTATGGAGTGTATTGAGCATTTCTTTTAAAAGCAACGTGTGCTCCTCCTCGGTCTTTGAATAGACTAAATTATCATCCACAAATACAATAATGAACTTGTTAAGCAACTCTCTGAAAACTCACCAATCATATCGACCAAGTAGGCAAGTGCATTAATCAGTCCGAAGGGCATGACTAATTACTTATAATATCCATTGGGTGTATGAAAGACAGTCCTCTAGATACTCTCCTCAACTACATGCAACTAGTATAATCTGATAGCCAAATCAAGTATAAGAACACCCTCGCTTCAACCAACTAATCAAAGATATAGTCTATACGAGGCAGTGGATACTGATTTTTCTTTGCCAGTTTACTCAGCTCTTTATATTCAATGAAAAGTCTCAGAGAACCATCCACCTTTGTGGCAAGGACGACTGGTGTTCCCTGCTCCAAAATTCTCCCCCTAATGAAGCCTTTCTCCAAAAACCGATTTACTAACTTATTCAACTCGCATCTCTCCTTTGGAGCCATAGGCCATAAGGTTAAGGTAATAGGTTTGGCATTTTCTACAAGGTAAATTCAAAACTCGATCTCTTACTGTGGTGGAAGACCGGTAACCTTAGAAAAGACATATGGTTAATCTCTAACTACAGGCACTAAATCAAGCTCGCCATATGATAGGTGTAAAAGTGGCTCAACATACCTAATCCTTGGGGGTTGCAATAAGCTTCCAATCTACGTCCACCACATGTGTTTAACTAACAACCCTCTGGTCACATCTAATATACCCTCATACATTGTCATCTAATCCATGCCCAAAATCAACCCAAACCCAGAAAACACAAAGACAAAACCATCACAATCAAAATCGATACCTAAAGTAAATAATTGCAAATCCCTGTAAATCATTGAATAATAAGGCGATCCTCCTGCAGGGTTTGACCCAACTATAAGGTCTGTAACTATGCTAGTGTCTAAGTATAACTCATCCAAAAGTCTACTAAATATAAAAGAGTGTGATGCCCCTATGTCAAATAAAGTTTGAATAGATAATCCAGATAAAGTCAACATCCCTTCGGTCAGGACCTTCTTCCCCTTATCTACAGTCGGCGGCATACTCGAGCTAGGTACTACGTTCAATGCATAAGTTGGGACTATCTGAAAGAGGTCTTCTAAGGGGTTGGGCACTCCTGCTTCATATGCCTAAACTGATTGCAATTATAACAATTGACCTTTGAACCTTCCTTCCCGCACTCCTTCATGAGATGTCCCTTCATGCCACACATACTACAATGCATATCTTGTTTCTTGATCTTTCCCTTGGGTCCAAATCCTCCCTTGCACTGATCCTACAACTATGCTTTCCCTCTGGTCTTTTTGGGTTCTTCTTTGGCTTGCTCCTTGGAGACGGTATTCAGCAAGGCCATCTTCACTAAACCCTTATATGTGGCACCCATGGAAATATGACTTAGAGCTAAAACTTGAAGGGTTTGGTTGAGCCCTTTAGGAAACTTCAAAGCCTTTTTATCTAGGGTATTGATAAGTCCAGTTCCAAATCTAGCCTGTTCTTTGAGATTGGCATACTACTTTACAGACATGTCTCCTTGCTTCAAGAGGATAAACTTCTCTAAATATACTCCTTCCTAAATTCTAAAAAGAAACATCATCTCAAAATGCCTCTTAAACTCCCCATAAGTGACCTCTCCTTCTTTAGTCTCTGCCTCGACTACCTCACACCAACTTAAAGCCTTATCTTGTAATTGGATAAATTTTAGAGTTACACAGTGAACCCTAGGTATCGATTTACACTAACCAGTCTTTGAAATGTTACCTTAATTTTTATTGATGTCAAATTCATGGAGTTATACTGTTACCAAATTTCTTCATTAACCCTAAAAATTGTAAGGAAGGGAACCTTGGCTAATGAAGGAATTTAGAGAGCCTATATTTAATATCAACGAGCGTTGGCAAAAAGCAACATTTAGTTAAGGCTTAGGATGGGTGAACAAGCAGACTTAGGTCCATGTCGGAGTCGTATGCATAGTCATTTGAAGTCATATTTACTTGAAGTTAATCCATGTAAAAAATTGCATGCAAAAATAGAAATCACAAATACGAGTACTTTTTGAATTCAAAGCAAACTATGACTAAAACTCACAAGTGCTTTGGAATTCAAAAGTAAGCCATAATTCAAGAAATCTTACTATTATTCCATATAATGTTGAACATACAAAGTCTTGTGTGAATTTGCCGGCACTAAAATCTCCAAATCAATTTAGGATTATAAAGTTAAAAATTTAAGAAGTGACAAAAGAACGATTCACCCGTTTTCCATGCCCCTAGGTCTATATTTATAAGTGTATTGGGTTTGACACAACTGCTCAATGATGCATTCTACATGCTCAATGCTGCATTTTCATGTTCATCCTTCGATATGCATAACTCTCGACAACCTTAATGGCGTCAGGCTTCATTACTTACTTTAGAAGACTTTTGGTATCCTTTATTGGTAATAAGTGGTATCGATATGTGTTTGTATCAAAAATGGATACAACACTCATCTAATGTAATTGAAGAGGTTAGAATGAAGAAGTAAAATGAAAAATAAGGCTAATCTAACAATCACACCAAGGAAATAAGCAGTAACAGAAAGAAAACAAGAATTTATAGTAGTTCGGCTTCATTGCCTACGTCCGTTTTTAAGTTTTGGTGTTTATTACTGATTAGAAACTATGTTATAACAGTACAACAGCAAACACTTGAATTACAATGGAGTTCAACTCAAGCAGTAGCATAAAAGTCCCTTTTTAGTTGCAATGGAGGTGTTATTTATAGGCGTAGAGCTAGAGATATCTGCCTTAGATTTTTGAATACCCTTTCTCAGGCCAAGGTGGGCCCACCAAACGATCTGGAGTCATTTAGGATCGATACTTGATCGATCCAACATCTCTATGCATCATCGAAAATTGCTCCAATCAAGCTAGGATCGATCATGAAGGTTCCTGATGTGTTGAGCAATTTCTATGAAAATCTCATTGCATTTGGAGTTGTGGTTGTGGAGTTATTGATCGATCAAGGTTGCAAATATGGAGTGGCTGAATCCCTCGTATCGATACCTCCATATTGATCCTTTCGCATTGATGACATGGCATGCATGTTTCGTGGATATCCATGATTTATGGATAGTAGTGAGACCACTTCTTTCGAGTTAATCTCTTATTTCGAAGCTTTAGACATGTGGCTTTCTTTGTTCGTATCCTTCCACTACTTCCATTCTATATCGATGCCCTGCTTCCATCTTCATATCGATTGTAGGTTCTGTTCTTCGTATCGATCAGGTAGGCCATCATTACGAAAAGTGCAGCTGCTGGCTTGATGAAGTGTGATCGATCTGGAAAGTGCCAAAGTCCATAATTATGAGTTTGAACCATATGGATACGAATGATGGATGCCGAGTGCTTGAGTTTTGTTTATTTCGTATTGATGCTGAACGATACGAGATGATGGATACGAATAGTGGATACGAAATTGGCATGTTCCTCATGGATCTTGATCATTCCACAACTTGAGCATATAATTTGATTGTCCTGAAATTTGGATGTTGCTTTGCATAGCTCTGTTTGTCATGCCAAGTTGATTGTGGCCCAATCCAGACTTGGACTAAGTTTTCCTATATCCATCGTGAACTCACAGATATTTGATCTTCAAAGCGGGTTGTCTTCAGTCTATAGTCAAGTTCTTGGTATCATGGCCTTGCCAAAAGGCGGGATAACGTTTGCCCCTCAAAGTAAGTCATGTGTGAATGTGACGTGCTTTGAAGAGTTTCCATCTTTATTCTGAAAAGACTCCATCTGATTTGCTAAATAATCATTGTCCGTTCGCCTAGAGATGTAATTTTTAATAGACATGACTCCTGGTTGATTTCCAGTAGTATAAATGGTTAGTTGTAGACTGTCAATGACCATGCAATCTTTGTTGTAGTTGAAGGTTAAGTATTAGCAATTTATTATTATTGTTTCGGTTGTCACCTTATGAGCATTCAATTCCTATTAAATTCGAAATTCAAATGTGAGTACAGCATGTAGGTACATGTATATATTTAAACCCGACTCCCATTCATGCTTGCACATTCATGTCAAGCTTTTTTTATAAAGGATTTTGGTGAAAAAAGTGCTTGCCATCGATTAATGGTTCCTTTTGGATCCAGTTTCCTATCAATCCTTTCCTGGATCGATGTGAAATTCGAGCTGTAACAACAATCGATGGTTGTTTTGATGCCTCTCTTCATATCGATCCTCTCTAGGATCGATCTGGGGTGCATAAGAGGGGATTTCATATCGATGGTGATATACAGGATGGAGTTGCATCCATAGCAATGGATATGATTTAGTCTGAATTGTTGTACAAATGTGTTCTTCATATCGATGGATACAAGAATTACAAGCATAACGAATTGGAATGCTTCGTATCGATGGATTCGAGATGTAGGGATTCAGATGCATTTCATATCGATGGATACGAACAATCCAAACATAAGTACATGATGCATTTCGTATCGATGGGCTTTTGACTGATTCAATCGATGAGAAAAACCGTGATACAAATTATTTTTTATATTAGATACATAGAGTATATACTTTTTGTACTTAGCATATTTTTTTATCTTGCTATTTCATACCCATCAGAGAAAAAGGAAAAGAAAGAAAAACTGCAAAACTTTCGTCTCCAAACCCTAAGTCGTTAATCCTTAACCTAAATCTTTCGAACTTAGGTAAACGATTAATAGAATCACGTCTATAATGACGAGACTTGAGTTTTGTCCCCCTCGTTCAACATAATCATCATCTCCAGTGTCATTGTCGTTGGAGTGTAACTGAGGTGAAGTTGAGAGAGTCACCAATGGCGGTTGGGGAATTGACGAAGTAGAAGATGAGATGGATCCATGTGATAGATGGTTGGAAGAGAAAAACGACGCTCGAATCCACTTGCTACAGGATTATATCGTTTAATCCATGAGTTCATATTGATGTTAGGCGAGCAGTGATTTCATATCAATGGACACAAACATCGATTGTGGATCCACCTACCAACCTACACAAGTGAGCGAAGCAGAAGTTCTGCCCCCGTAATCGAGGTGAAAAAACTACGTCCCTTGGACTGATACGAAAGCTTGCCTCTGGAAAGGAGACGAGGAAGATGACTGATCAAGTCAAACTGATCGATGGGGAGAGCATCGATATGAATAAAGGCTATAGGTGAAGTGATCGATACGAGCAAGTCATCGATCCTAATATTTGATCGATACGAAGAGGTTGTCAATCTAAATCTCTGATCGATACGAATGAGTGGCATGCAATCAATATGAAAACTTGCTTCAGGGGAATAACCCGAACACAAACATGATGGGTATGAATTCCATATCTTTTGCACATTTGAACATTGGACTCTGAAGAGCATTTAGCCTTGCATATTTGAACTTTCCCGTAGAGTCATGTATATAACTATCCTTTAAAGCTCATCGATGGAACTGTGACTTGTTAAAAATAAATTTTAATAGGGATCATTCTCCAAAGTTAGAATGGCACGGTTGAGATGGCCAGCAATGCGACCGGTCGAATCTCGAAGTCTCATCTATTTATCATCTCTTAATATTTTAGAATCTTAGAGTACTATGCACCACTTCACTACACAGCATGATCACTCACTTTATACTGGGGGATATGAGTTTTTAATCATCTAATAATGGCTTTTACTGAGTTCAATAGCTATAAATCCTAGAAGCTTAGATCAGCAAGAAGTTCAGAGTCCTCTATTCTCTAGAATAGATAGACCGGGCATCCCAACTGACATAATGAATCCTACTTCGGATGAACTGTCAAATGCATTGGTGATAATGAATCCAATTGATTTTGTCCAGTCCAATATAATAGAAGAAGTGCTAGGCATAATTTGCCTTAGGCATATGTTGTCTTTTGAAGAAGTCCGGCTACCCGGTTCGGAAGACATAGCACACTATCCCCCAGAGGGATTCACCACATGCAACAGATTTATGTGTTGGGCTGGAATAATGCCTCCATTCAACCAATTCATTAGGGACGTGTTATTTTTTCTGAGGATCGTGCCTTTTAAACTCCATCTGAATGGATGTGCATTACCCAATAGCTTGTACATAATATTCATGGAACATCTCCTTCATCCCCCGATTGTCTATAAGATCAGATATTTGTTCAATGCGAAGAGTCGGGCGGATAATCCATCATTCACCATCCAGGAGGCTATTAGGATCTGCCAAGTGGTGGCAGGCACATGGAGCAAGTTAAGTTACTTCAAAATGGAGTATATCTATGTGAGATGCCCTCCAGGATTCGCCAGGCGATGGCTGGCCAGACGTAAGTACTGTTACTTATTTCGTTATTTAACCATAACTGGATAATATAGATCGATACTGAATACATGCCGTGTTTCTTTTACAGCTCCTATTCTACGACTCGAAGGAGCGCAATATAAAGAGATAGTGAGAACACTCCAGGGGGTGCTTGCTGAGCTAAGAAAAATAGATGAAGTGCTCACCAATGACAATTTGATTGCCACCGGGCTTTTAGAGAAAGGACAAAGCATGGGGGTCACCGGAATTCCAAGAGCAGCCCTAGCAAGCCAAGGCAGAAGACAGGTTTCTGCCATGCCCTCGGTCGAGAGAGCTCAGGCCACACCTGACAAAACAATCATCGAACCTCACGATGAGGAGGATACAAGAGCTGGTCATGAGCTCGTTGTCGTGTCTCCATAGGCCCTTCGGCCGTCCGGATTAAAGAGAAATGGCAAAGCTCCTGCCTATAAAATCTAGTGGTGAAAAGACTACTGAAGCAACTCTATTTGTGACTACTTCTATTGGTCCAGAGTCCTTTTCCCTATATATAGAAGGCTTGCTAAAGGAGCTATCGGATATTCCCATTCCTGTGGACATGCCATCATCCCCTGATCTTAGGTTTGAGGGGTCCCACTCCCCTTCAAGAAACGGCGTAGGCCTAACTTCAATAGATGTAGGGGAGTCAACTCCAATTAGGAAAGCTGCTACAATCGGTCGGTTGGGGGTTTATATGCATACATGCACTTCACAACACCACACGACATTCCATCATGTGCTTCTCAATATCCAGTGGAGACTGATTTTATTCTTCTTTTTTGCAGATACAATGGTGAAATAAGGTTCTATGCTTGACAAACTGCGCTCCTCGTGCCAGTCATTTGGATCACATTCTGAATCACATTGCCGTGAGAGTGGGAGAGATTATCGCCATGGCTACCACTCTAGCCGAGAATGTGAGTGCTATGACAGGGAGAAAGAAAAATCACATCAATGAAAGTGTCGTTCTAGGTCGCGATCTCCGCCGCCGTAAGCGCCTTCTAAATCTTCTAGTCATAACAGGCCCTCTTCTAAATCTTCGCATCGAACAGTGCCATCTCATGCTCTAAAAATTGGCAAATAGCGCCGTAAAAGTAAAATAGCCGCTCCTGTTGTTGTAGAAAAAACTGCTATAGAGCCAACGGGGGAAGGAGCCATCCGTATTGCTAAACTGAAGAAGGATTTTTCGAGCATATGCTTCGACAGTTTCCACTTTCCCCCTAACTTGAAGAAAATCCCAAACGAGATAGAAAAACTAGTACATGACTATGTGCATGACGCATACAGCCAATACCATGAGTAGGTCAAGACGACATATAGGATCTTGCTTGTGTCTTAAGGCGATTGAGAAATTAGGGGGCGATCTTTCTCACAAGGACAAGATAATAGAGGTGCTCTCTAATGAACTCAAGTCCTTAAGAAAAGCTGAGATGGTGGCTGACCAGAGAGCCGTGAAAGCTAAGAAGTCCATGGAAGAAATGAGAAAAATCCATATGGACTTGATGCAATAGATGGGGCATCGCAACATCATAATCATCCAAGAAAGGGATGTCGCTCTTAAAGAAGTTGTTGAGTTAAATGCAAAGCTGATGGAGGCCACCAAACAAAAAGGCCAAGCTAATAAGGTTTCCCAGGAAGCATGCGAAGAGGTGGTGAAGCTTAGAGAAGAGGGGGACACTGCAAATCAAAAGGCTGCAGAAGCAGATACTAGGTTGGAAAAGGAAGTAAAAGCCATCGAGGCCAAGGCAGAAAGTGAATTCGAGAATGCAAACATCCTAAGGAGTCACAACTTGAACTGGCTTGGTGAGGACTATCCCTTCCGATTGTATATGGCTTGGAACCGCCTGGTTGAAGGTGAAAAGGCAATCCGCAAAGTTGCAACTATCGATGAGTTTGAATTGGAAGCACAAGTGCTGACTAGAGATGAGCCCAAAGTCCTTCATGACACTACTATCTCGCTTCAAAGAGAAGGACTGGCTACTAAATACCCAGAGGCCGGAGAAGGATCTAGGGACGAACACCATGAAGCTGCTTCTGAGGTGCCCCTGGCATCTCAATCTGCGTCCACGTCTTCTGCCGATCCCCCAGTCATCCTGGGGTATGATCCTGACATGCCACATCTTTCTACAGTCATCGAGCATAGCTCAGAAGGCATGTCGGCTCAACCCGGGAGCCAACCTATGAAAGGTACTCCAGACACTTATCCTATTCTTTAGAATACATGAACTTTATCAGAAGATATTACTAATATATTCTCTTATCTTTATTCAGCCTTAGATTCTACATCAGCCAACCCTCCTGCAACTCAAGAAGTTCGTCATGATCCGGAAGCATTAAAAATAGAGGCCACAACGGAGACGATTACTATTTCCTCTAGGGAGATGCATGATAGCAGCTATATGTTTGACGACCAACTGATGGAAGCAATCCTCGACCGCCTAAGCGATCCGAGCATTAAGGTGCTCTTTACTATGGATGAAGACATTATTATTACGGGCTCCTTAGGTCTAACTGGCAGTATCCTAATGAGCGAGCGCGCGGACCAGGAGCAACAAATAATGAGGGAAATTAAGGCATAGTTGAAGCATGATTTAGAGCTGGCGGAGGTATGGCGGGTCCTAGACTGACGTCGATTCTCGTGATTTCTCCAAGTGGCACCATGATTGAGATTAGCGTGCCTTATTCTTCTGGTATCAAAAGTGCCACTATTCCACCAGCTTCACACACGGGGATACTTCAATCCCTGCGGGCTCCTAAGAGGAGACCACGTCAATTCCCCCGGTTGGAGGTAAACCAGGTGAAGCAAGCTAAGGAGGAAAGGGTTCCAAAATAGGTTCGAGCAGTAGCTCGAGCGGGTCTATGCCAAAGAAAACTAAAAAGGACAGAAAATTGAAGGCGTAGATTTGCATTTAGACTTCCTCTTTTATAGATAGTTAGAATAAGCTTCTTTTCTTTTGGCTTTTGTAGGCCATGTATAGACACGGGCTTGGCCCCCCACTTGGAGGAATTCTTTGGACAGATTTTGTACTTCTCTTTCGAAGAATAGTATGAATAAAATTTCCTTTTGTTTTTGGCGTAACTCTACATTTATTTGTTTAAGTACGTAAGCGTTCACATTTCCATTCAATGTACTCATGAAGCTTTAGTTTCCAAGTCGAACTTGAGTTTGGTCTTTAAGTCCTAAGGTCATAGGCTCGGGTCATAATCAAATGTTGAGTTGAGTCCTAACGTTGCGCTGTCTCGACCATCGGCTGGTACTTGAGTTATGCCATCGGTTCTAGGGATAGTTGAAGTATTTAATTGGTAGTCGTCCTCCATCTTCACTAACATTTGACTTAACTTAATCAAAACCATGTTAAATAACATGAATTTGAGCGGTCAGGTCACACTCGCTCATTTGCTAGCATTTGCATCCACCCTCTTGGGATTAGATTTGTATGTCGGCGGTTGATCACGCCTGCTTATTGTATAGGATTACGTCCACACTCCAGGGACATAAGTTATTTTGTGGGTGCTTGATCACACCTATTTTATGTTTATACTCTAGTTCACACTTCGAGAATCTAGAGTCAGTTGATAGACGGTTCACATCTTTTTAAGGATTAGGATCTTATTTATGCTCTGGGAATAAAGAGTCGTTTAAGGTCATGGATGGTTGGATCACATACTTCTTAATCCAGTAAGCGAAGTCATAGGTGGACGGATCCATCCTCTTCGAGCTTGGAAAGAAGCGAGGTTCTGGATGGACAGATTCATCCTCCTCGAGCTAAGTAGGAGGCAAAGTCATGGATGGACGGATCCATCCTCCTAGAGCCAAGTAAGGAGGCGAGGTCATGGAAGATGGATTCATCCTCCTCGAGCCAAATAAGGAGGCGAGGTCGTGGATGGATGAATCCAACCTCCTCGAGCCATGTAAATAGGCAAGGTCATGGATGGGTGGATCCATCCTCCTCGAGCCATATGAGCGAGGTCGTGGATGGACGGATCCATCCTCCTCGAGCTGGACGATCGAGTCACATCCTGATTCTGAAGTTCGTTGGAGAATTGTGGGTTTCAACTCTTTTTTAATTGATTATTGTTTACCCCCATGCTCAGGGTTTCAATTAGCGAGTGACAAGTCAGATCACGATCACTCCCTATTCGAATGAGTCCTACCGTAAGATGGAACTCAGCTCTTCGTACATCATGGTGGTTGCATGATGCATTTAGGAATCACTAATCTGGCTCGATAAGTCTGCAGTTTATTGTTGAAATAGGAAATCATGGCAAAGTCAGTTTTCCTTATTACAAATACAAATTCTCAAATTGCATAAACAAACTCCAAAAGGAAAGCAGACTAAATGAATGAAAGCTAGTTATATGTAATAGCGATTGAGACTCTCGCTGTTCCGTACCCTCGGTAGAGTGAGACCATCAATGGTTGATAGCTTGAAGGTGTCATCTCCTAGCCTCCGTTCAATGACATACGGTCCTTCCCATGTCGGTTTGATGTGCGCAGGGACTAGATGGATTCGCTTAAGTATGAAATCGCCCATTTCAAAGGTTCTAGGTTGGACCTTAGCATTGTATAGTCGAGCGACTCGATTGCGATATACGGGTGCCCTCAAATCAGCCTCTTTACGCTTCTCATCCAACAAATCCAGAGATTCTGCAAGTAGGATGTCAATCATCTTCAAATCATAATAAGTCACACGGTAAGAAGGTACCTCTAGCTCAACTAGAATAACAGCCTTAGAGCATAAGAAAGTGTGAATGGAGTTTGGCCGGTCGTGGACTTATGGGTAGCTCGATATGCCCATAAGACCATGGGGAGCTCATCGACCCACCTACCTCCAGCCATCTCCAATCGTTTCTTAAAAATGGACTTGATGACTTTGTTGACAGCTTCAACTTGTCTATTTGCTTGTGGGTGAGCTACTACCGAGAACTTTTTCTCAATGTGATACCATCAGCAGAAATTCTTAACCTCGACACTATCGAATTGGGACTCCTTGTTAGTTACCATCGACTATGGGAGGCCAAAGTGACAGATGATGTTGCGCACAACAAAATTGATTACTTTCTTCATCATGATAGTAGCAAGGGGCTCATTTTCCACCCATTTCGTAAAGTAGTCAACTACAATGATGGTGTACTTCGCTCCACCTTTAGCTAGAGGCAAGGACCCTATTATACCCCCATGTGGCAAATGACCATGGACTGACCATCTGAGTAATATCGGTTGGCGGGGCTCTCAAAATTCTGGCATGTTTCTGGCACCTATCAAAACTCTTAGCATAATCCGATGCATCTCAATTTACGGTTGGCTAGTAATACCCGTATCATATTATCTTCTTTACAAGGGCATGCTCCCTAGTATGATCGCCACATTCTCCTTCATGCACTTCATGCAATACTCGCTTGATTTCATCGTGGGCGATACACCGGAGTAAAGGAATAGAAAATCCCCTTTTGTAAAGGACTTCATCTTGGATGACAAACCGCAAAGCCTTTCAAAGAACCTGTCTTTTCTCACTCCTACGCTCGGGTAATGTTCCATGCTCAAGATAGTTTCTGATTAGAGTCATCCACCACTCCCTCTTGGGTGTTTCCTCATGAACCCAGTCTGTCTCCATCTGATCAATACTTGGAGCAGTAAGTCTCTCCATAGGGACGATTCCCATCTATTGTGCTTCGCCAGTGCTGGCCGGTTTTGCTAAAGAATCAGCCTTCTAATTTTTCTCTCGGGGTATACAGTGGATAGGATAATAGTCAAACTGATTCAACACTTCCTAGACCCGTTTAAGATAAGGGGCCAATCTTCGGTCTCTAGCTTGATACTCTCCTCGAATCAGGCACACCACCAGTTGTGAATCACAGTAAATCTCAACAGCAATGACTTCCAAATCTTTGGCAAGCTCAGTCCAGCAAACAAGGCTTCATACTCAGCTTCATTGTTAGTTGCACAGAATTCGGACTTCAAAGCATGGCACATAGATCGCCCTTTTGTAGTTTTGAGCACCAGTCTAATGCATGGCATCGGTCGTTTGATGCACCATCGGTGCATAGCTTCCATACATAGTTGGGAGTTTCATTGATCTCGGGCAAGTCAGCTATGAAGACCGCCAGAATTGGTCCTTGAATCGCTCGCCTTGGGGTATAAGCAATATCAAATTGAATCAGCTCGATGTTCCACTTGAGCAACCTACCAGATGTCTCATGTCGTTCAAGATCTGTCGTAATGGCTGGTCGGTGTAAGCAATGATCAGATGAGCCCAGAAATATAGGCGGAGCTTTCTCGAGGCTACAACAAGACAACAAGCTAGCTTCTCTATCTTTAGGCAGTTTCTTTCTACCCTTGTCAATTTTTTGCTAATATAATAGACTGGTCATTGGGTCTGATCCCCTTCTCAAACTAACGCAGCATTGATTGCATTTGCTGATACTGCCAGATAGACATACAACCTCTCATTATCAACTAGCTTCGACAGGATGGGAGGTGTTGCCAGATGTTGCACTTGTGCCTGGAATCCACCCTCGCACTCCTCTGTCCATTCAAAATTCCTTTTCCCTTTTCTTATCAGATCAAAGAAGGGAACTTGTTCATGGCTTTAGAAATGAATCTGCTTAAGGCCGCCGCCTTCCCATTAAGACTTTGCACTTACTTGATAGTTCTGGGAGGTTTGAGGTTTCGAATCGCCTAGATCTTTTTGAGATTAGCTTCAATTCCTCTATAGTTGACGATAAACCTAAGGAACTTTCCAGATATAACTTCAAAATGGCACTTCAATGGATTGAGCTTCATTCTATACTATCGAAGTATGTTGAACACCGTCTCCAAATCACCGATGTGGTTGTTGGATAGCCATGACTTCACAAGCATATCATCCACATACACCTCCTTAGTCTTTCCGATCTGGTTTGCAAACATTCAGTTCACGAGCCTCTGATAAGTTGCTCCAGCGTTTTTGAGTCCAAATGGCATCACCTTGTAGCAATAAAGTCCCAGATCAGTGATAAAGCTAGCATGCTCCTAGTCAGGAAGGTGCATTGGGATTTGATTGTAGCTGGAGTATGCGTCCGTAAAATATAAGAGCTCATGTTCAGATGTTAAATCCATCATTTGATCAATTCTGGAGTGGGAAACTGTCTTTGGGGCAGGCTATATTCAGATCTGAGTAGTCCACACATGTCCACCATTTTTCATTTGATTTTCTAACAGGCACTAGATTCAATACCCATTCTGGGTATAAAGCATCACGAATAAACCCATTAGCCTTGAGTTTATCCTTTTCTTCCTTTGAGGTGGCAGATCTCTCTAGATCCATATCGCGCCTTTTCTGTTTCATTGAGACTTGCCGCGAGTCGATATTTATGCATGGCTTACGATATTCGGTGATATTCATCAAATGTCTGAATGAGTCCAGGTAAACACATCAAGATTTGACCCGAGAAAATCAACCAGCTCCTGTCTCATCTAAGGAATGAGCCGAGATCCAACCTTTACCACTCTGGTATCAGCACCACCATTGACCGGAACGTCAATCGTCAACTCTACCGGGGAAGCTTTGTATTCTTTGACTTCCCCTTTATCGTTGTTGTCTCTAGGATCTAGATCCTTAGGAAACTGGTCGTTGTGCAAGGGCATAGGCCCAGGCGTTAACTACCAATGCTCCGAAAAACGGATGCAGAGAGATTCCTTCATGCCCTTACCTTTCTCTTTTCGTTGTGCATCCCGTAGCTCTGCAACATAACAAGCGCGTCCAGCCGCCCGATCACCATGTACAACCCCAACCCCATTATTAGTAGGAAACTTCAGGGCCAAACACCATGGGGCAATAGCTGCCCTAAACTCCACAAAGGTTGATCGGCCTAGAAAAGCATTATATGGGGAATGTACATCCAACACCACAAATTGTAACATCCAAACTCTTCAGCTGTCACCAATGCCTAACTCAATAGGTAAATCCACCATTCCAACTGCATAGTTGCACTTCCATTGAAACCATGTATATGTGAGTGACTGACAACTAAGATCCTGTTCGTCCATTAGCATTAGCATTGAAACCATGTATATGTGACTGACTGTCGTCCATTGAAACCAATGCCTAACTGCATAGTTTCGCTTCCATTAGCATTTGATTGTAAGCACACTTGAAGAGTATATTTACAGAACTTCCACTGTCAACTAAGATCATGTTCATCCAAGCAGGACTTATCTGGGCAGAAATGACCAATGAATTAACTATGGGGGCCTCGACTCATTGGTATCATGGTTTTTGAAAACGATGCCGTCTATCATCGTCCTCTATTGCTTTGTCGAGGCTCCTTCATCGGTACTACTACAACACTCGAAGTCAACATGCCTAACCGAACTAGCATATGACTCCATTTCCTTCCGACTTCTATCAACTGGAAGAGGACCACCACTCACAATATTAATTACCAACCTCCTGGCAGTACGCTCGGGTTCCTCAAGCCTAGTTTGGCCTTGTTCTCGATCAGGGTTAGATAGGCCCGCGCCACCATCCTGCGGTGCCCGGATAAACTGCTCTAAGTTTCTTTCTCTGATTAATATTTTAATGATATCTTGCAAATGGAGAGATTTATTAGTGCTGTGGCCGTAATAGTCATGGAATCTATAGTACTTCTCCATTTGAATCTGCTTTCTCGATGACGGTTTCGGAGCTGGCTTCTTGTACTGTCATGTATTACGGTCTGAAGGTAAACATTTTCTAGCGACATGTTCAAGGGAGTATATCGATCGAACATAGAAGCTCTGGGTCTTCCACAATGAGGATCTCTCTTCTTCCCTTGACCTCCATCACCCTTCTATTGGCTTTGTTTATTCTAAATATTTAACTGTACTTTACTGGAGCTCTCCTCGGTCTGCTTCGCTGCAACATTACTCTAGATGCCTTCACCGTTGGGCCCCACGACGTCCTACTTCCTAGACCGGTGATCGGTAAACGAGGTGTGACTTTTAAAAATTCTCCAACCATCATTTATGAGGCCTTGGCTTTCCCAAATCATCTAGCGTATCACAGTTTGAATATTAGGATTCTAGAGATTCAGGGCCAAGGCATGGTCGGGTTCCATGTCATGGGAATGGTTCGGTCACTATATACGGTCCGTTCCACGCCTCCTTGGCTATTAGGCTCCATGGAAGTGAGGATCCTGAGCATGAGTGCGGTGACGAGGGGCTGGATCTGGTTGGCTCTAGATCCCAGCATCCAGATCAATAACAGCAGCTGCGTTGCCATGAAAAAATGTTGTGAGGAACCTCTGGAACAATTTGAATAGAATAGAATGAACCTCTGGAAGATAGATCTGGATCTCTTTCGGGGATTTATGCAATCCAGTATCGGTAAAGGTATCCAAATAGAGTTGAAAATCTTCCCTTCTCGATGAAAGTACCAAAGTGTTTGTACCAAAAATGGTCACAACACTCGTCGAATGTAATTGAAGAGATTAGAACAAAGAAGTAAAATAAAAAAATAAGGCTAATCAAACAATCGCACCAAGAAAATAAGCAGTAACAAAAGGAAAACAAGAATTTATAGTGGTTTGGTGTTATTTCCTACGTCCACTTTGAAGGTTTTGATGTTTACTGCTGATTAGAAACTGAGTTACAATAGTACAACAGTTAGCACTTGAATTACAATGGATTTCAACTCAAGCGGCAGCATAAAAGTCCCTTTTTAGTTGCAATGGAGGTGCTATTTATAAGCGTGCAGCTGGAAATATCAGCCTTAGATTTTGGAATACCCTTTCTTAGGCTGATGTAGGCCTACAAGATCGATCTGGAGTCATTTAGGATCGATCCTCGTTCGATCCAACATCTCTACGTATCGATCATAAATTTCTCCAATCAAGCTGTGATCGATCATGATGGTCCTTGATGGGTTGAGCAATTCACTGTGAAAAACTCATTGCGTTTGGAGTTTTGGTTATGGACTTATTGATCAATCAAGGTTGCAAATATGGAGTGACTGAATCCCTCGTATCGATACCTCTATATTGATTCTTTTGCATTAATAATGTGGCATGCGCATTTTGTGGAGATCCATGATTTGTGGATAGTGGTGAGACCACTTCTTTTGAGTTGATCACTTCTTTCAGAGCTTCAGATATGCGCCTTTCTTTGTTCGTATCCATCCATTGCTTCCCTTCTATATTAATACCTTGCTTCCATCTTAATATCAATTGTTGGTTCTATTCTTCGTATCATTCAAGTAGGCCATCGATACGAAAAGGGCTGCTGCTGGCTAGATAAAGTGTGATCGATATGGAAAGTGTCGAAGTCCATCATTATGAGTTCGAACCATATGGATACAAATGATGGATGCTGAGTGCTTGAGTTACTTTCATTTCGTATCGATGCCGATCGATACGATATGATGGATACAAATGTTGGATACAAAATTGGCATGTTCCTCATATATCTTGATTATTCCACAACTTGAGCATGCAAACTCCGATTGACCTAAAATTTGGAATGTTGCTTTGCATAGCTTTGTTTGTCATGTCATACTGATTGTGGCCCAATCCAGACTCGGACCAAGTTTGACTATGTCCATCGTGAACTCATAGATAACTGATCTTCAGAATAGATAATCTTCAGTCTCTAATAAAGTCATTGTTATCACGGACTTGCCAAAATGTAGGATAACAGCATGTAGCTACATCAAGACAAGGCGACACTAACATGAAGCGGCATCATCTTATATGACATTGCCGTGGTAACTCCTATGAATGTTGATAATGCTCGGCATCAACATCGCATATACAGATGTGTGGTGTCCACTAAGTGTTGATGAGATGCACCATCAACGAAATATGATATTGGCTATTGAAAATCAACAGTAATGGGATGTATCAATGAACATGGCATAACCTGGAAGACGACATTGAACAATGGCGACATGAAATAGTGGTGATATTAATAATGGTGTTATTGATTTTAGGCTGTATCATCGGGGCAGTATCAGTAGTAAACTAGTTTCGGTAACAATAGTATACGACATAAACAGATAGCGGCATTAGTCATAGGTGGTATTAATTAAGAGTGACATTGATAAAATGAATGCAACATACATTCCATCTTCATAGGTGAAAAGAGGGATTGATAGGGTATGGAACCAACGAGAGATGACACTGATGGCTTACAATATCTTTCATGTTCGACATCGTTGCTTCTTTAATAAATTTCGTTATTGATTCTGCATGGTATTGCCCTATGACATAAAAGACTTGGTATTAACTATCCTACCTTATAGATGATATATAGCGAAACACCCCACACCCCTTAGTATTCCCAGAAAGGGCACACCAAAGGATGTGGTGTGATATAGGTATAGCTAAAGCATCACAGAGATTAAGATTCCCAAGAAAAATAAGTAAAAACAGTAGAAACATATAAATAATAATTTATCTTTCAAAAGTAAACTTCATCTCTAAATAAGTCATAAAAACATAACATATCTCAAAAACTCAAAATATCTCATGTCTCATGAATATACATCTCAGTCTCATAAAATCAGAGCATAAAGATAATAATAATAATCATCCCTCTCGCAAGTGCCAATCCATCATAAGCCAAATGAAAAAGATGAAAAGCAGAAGAATACATCTGAAATGAGAAAATTCCAAGAATGAATCTCCAAGCAACCTGAATCTACTATCCTTAACTCTGCTGGCCTATTGGGGGGAAAGGGAAAAGATAGAGGAGTGGGTCAAACAATAAGTCTGGTGAGTGAATGTAATTACTAGCATTTCTAAGCAAGATAAAGATAATAGACTAAGCAATAGTTCTAGCATGAAAGGAAAATACAGGAAAGATAAAACTCGGATAAAATACTGTTTCTGATTCTGTTTGACTGTTTGCTTTGATTGTTTGCACTTGTCTTAAACTACTGTGATTAGGCTGAAACCCTAATCCTACCTCAACTGCTAACTTAATTAGGCTGAAATCCTAATACTACCCATTGATCGGCCTTTTCTATCTCTGTTGTGCCACTGCGAACCAATCATGTTGGTTACGGGAAAAAGACACCATTTTAGTGCTTAGGACGCAATAGCAGATTATTTACCCGAATCAATGCCGCATGCTCAGTCTTCACTGACACACACTAACTGTCGCATCCTATTTGACCTTTTATTTACCCTAATCAGCATAAGCATGCCTAGCCTCACCTACGTGGAGACCATTGGTCCTCGACTTGAAAGGGAATGCTATCGGTATTGGTCCTAACAAACAAGTCTTCTACCTTTGCGCCCCTTGCTCAAATCCCCATATTTAAGCCTCTATCTATTGGCCACTTATTTACACTAATCAGCATAAGTGTGTCCTAGCCTCATCAACGTATGAAACCATCAGTCCTAGACCTGAAAGGGAATGCTACCGGTATGGGCCCTACTTCTATATTTTTTTATTAACTTAATCCAAGATCAAAGTTTTAAAATAAGCATCTTCTGTTATTTCTGTTATATTTTCTTATTAACTGAATCTAAGATCTAAGTTTTAAAATAAGTCTCTTTCGTTATTTCTGCTATATTTGCTTATTAACTTAATCCAAGATCTAAGTTTTAAAATAAGCTTCTTCTGTTATTTCTTTCTTTCTAATTATAACTTATGTGTTATAATTATTCTTGCAACTGTTACTCTTCTATTTTTACTTTTTAGTATAACCTCTTGTTATAATCTTACTTGCAAATATCTTAAATTTGCCTATTTCAGTCCATCTCTATTTTATTTCAGTTTTTCTCATTTTATATTTAATTTCTGTAAATTTAATGTTTTTCTATTTTGATCCATATTAGCAAATTCTTATCTTTTTAATATTTTATCCGCATCAAAAAGGATTAAATCTCTATAAAAAGAAACTAACATTTATAGGCTAAATTCCAACTTAAAAATATGTAAATAACTGTATATAGCTGTAAATAATAATAATAACCGAATAAAATAGCTGAACAAAAATAGAATGAAAAGAACTTCTGAAATTTACTTAAAAACTGACTATCAATAAATTTACATAAAAACTATCTCAAAATCGTAGAAAAACTACAACTATTAAGAATCCTATTATTTTAAATTGCTTACAGGTCTAAAATAATTTCAAAACACTCACATATGGTCCTTAGCTCTATTCTAGGGCCTTCCTGGATCCGCTTCTAGGGCATAGAATATTTTTATCGAAAAGATTTCCTCCCAAGAAATTTTTTCTATTTAGGGTTCAGGCTCAGGCAATGAACCCAAATGGGAGAAAATCTGAATAAGAAAAATAGCTGGTCCTATGGTTCTATTTATAGTGTGGCTTAGGGACGTCAGGTCGTCGGATTTGAAGATTAAATTTGGTGCAACCACCTCATAGGCTCACTAGGAACCGTCGAATGCAACTATGAACGCACATGGTCAACCAAAAATCAAAATTACTCTCTTCGGCTCGTTGGACAAAATATCGTCCAGGCAGAAGTGCGGGTCGACCCATGTTCCTTAGGGGTCGACCTACAGGTCGACCTAACCTAAACAAGGGTCGACCCCTTACGATCTTGTTGTATTTTTTTTCTTTTTTCTTTTTTAATTCTGGTTTCTTTTTACTCTCGTAACTTCTCCATATTAGCTCGGATTTTGACAAGTTATACATTTAGATTAATCAGAAAATTACCATGGACCAAATGGTGCAACTTCCGTGGCTCGGTTTTGACAATTTTGCACACTTATTTTATTGTTTAATTATTCGTTAATTATTTATTATAGCTTAAATTTTGGGTTATTACATTCTCCCCTGCTTAAAGGATTTTGTCCTGAAATCCCCAAGGAAGAAGAATGAAATTAATATTGACCCAAATTCTACGACCACATATTCAACCATCATCCATTACTTCCATTATCCTTAAGCTTTCTAATGCAATTTATGATATATGTAATAATATAATGTCAATGTCCCTAACTAATGCAAAAGATTAGATGGTCAACTGATTCAATCGACTCCCTTTTTATGCAATCATGTTTGTGCCATGTATCCAAATGAATGCAAATTTCCTAATGATAACTGATAGTTCTACATTGATGCTACAATCATCATCCAAATGTAACAATTGTATGCTAATCACTCATTATAGAAACCATGGAAATAAAATAAAAATGCAAGTGCACACACATAATAGTGTCTTAGTTAGGCTAATCTCTAAGAGATAATAGTGCCTAGTGTGTATATGCGTCCATTAGCATCCACTAATGAACACTTTCAACCACTAATGTCCATCATATATATATGATCTAGTAACATGTTTACATTCAGTCCTACCATCCATAGGTTAAATCCTAAGATCTACCCTCCCAAATGATACTAAAGGAAAGAACCTATTCAAAACTAAAGATGGAAATAGGAAATTCAAGACATACTATCGAAGAGATGCGAATAAGAGGTACATATTTTCTCCTAAGCCTCCCGCGTAGCATCCTCAATACTATCTCCCCACTACACCTTACCCAAAGGGACTTCCTTATTCCTAAGCTTCTTGATGTCATGTCCAACGATCTTGGTAGAAATGTGACGAACCGATGCTTCTCTCCCCACTTCAGCTTCCTTAAGTTGCCTAGGTTCCACTACCTATGTTGAATCATGTAAGCACATCCTCAAGTGCAAAACATGAAAAATATCATGAACTTCCGAGAGCCTTTCTAGTAGCTTTATTCAATACGCCATCTTCCCTATCCTATCCACAATGGGGAATGGTCCTATGAATCTGGGAGCAAGTTTCCCACGTGGTCCATACCTCACTACCTTTCTTAGCGGAGACACCTTAATGAAAGCCAAATCTCCTACCTCAAACTCAATATCCCTTCTTCACTCATTTGCATAGGATTTCTATCTATCTTGGGTTGTCTTCATTCTTCTGCTAATCAAATCAATGTTTTTCGAAGTTTCTCTAACCATGTCGGGACTAAGTAGCAATCTTTCTATAGACTCCAACAAACACTAAGGCAACATGCAAGGTCTTCCATAAATGGCTTTATAAGGAGCCATCCCAATGCTAGCCTAAACATTATTATTATAAGCGAATTCCACTAAAGGAAGGTGCTCCTCCCAAGTTCCTCCAAAATCAAGAATGCACATCCTTAACAAATCCTCAAGAACTGTATTAACTCTCTCTGTTTTTCATCTATTTGAGGATGATAGGCTATACTAAATCTATGTTATGTCCCTAAAGCCTCTTGCAAGCTCCTTTGAAACTCGCTATCAAAGATAGGGTCTTTGTCGCTTACTATGCTAGAGGGAACTCGATGAAGTCGGACTACCTCACGAACGTATATGGATGCCAAATAAGGTATTATCCTCTTACTCTTGACCACAATGAAGTGGGCGCTCTTAGTCAAACGATTTAAAATCACCTAAATATTGGTATTCCCCTTCTTAGATCGAGGTAAATCATCTATGAAGTCCATCGAATATCCCACTTCCATTCGGGTACACCCAATGGTGAAGCAATCCGCCAGGCTTCTGCTGCTCCGTCTTAATTCTTTGGCATACAAGACACTTAGTTACAAACTCTACTACATCCTTCTTCATGCCACTCCAATAAAACACTCTCTTCATGTCCCTATACATCTTATCATCGCCCGGATGAATAGTTTTCCGAGAATGTTGTGCCTTTGCTAGAACTGCTCTCATCAAATCACCGGTGTGGGGGACACAAAGTCTTCCATCTCTCCTTAGCCACACTTTTCTGTCAATGGAATAGAATTGGAGATGTCTAAAGACTTCTCCTCTGCTAATCCTATCCAGAATATTCACAAGCTCTAATCCTCTCGATGCCTTGAGCCAATCTGATCTATGAGGGTAGGCTTAACCTCAAATGCTGAAATCTTAGCAAAATCTCTAATAAAATTCCTATAATAACCAGCCAATCCTAGGAAGCCTCTAACTTCGGTAGCGTTCTTGAGGGCCTTCCAATCCTGTATCGCTACTATCTTAACAGGATCCACAGCTAAACTTTCACTTGAGACTACATGTCCCAAGAAACGCACCTCCTTACGCCAAAAATGACACTTCAAGAATTTTGCTTTCAACTAATGAACACAAAGTATGCAAAGAACCTCCTCAAGTGAATAGCAAGCTCTTCTATACTCTTGGGAAACATTAGAATGTTGAAACACTACAACAAACTTATTTAGGACATCCCAAAAAACATGGCTCGTCGGATCTACAAAATAGGCAAGGGCATTGGTCAGCCCAAACGGCATAACAACCTACTCAAAGAATCCATCTGGTGTCCTTAATGCTGTCTTATCGATGACTAGGATCAGCAACCCTAAGCTGATGGAATCTAGTGGCTAAGTCAATTTGAGAAAATACTAAAGAGCCAACCAACTAATCAAAATGATCGTCTATCCTAGGAAGTGGGTAACGGTTCTTCTTCGTGAGCTTATTCAACTCTCTATAGTCTACGCAAAGTCAAAGGGAACCATCCGTCTTTGCAGTGAAGTTGATTGGCACTCCTCGCTCAGATATGCTCTGTCTGATGAAGCCTTTCTCTAATATCTCACCGATCTGCTTACGTAACTCCTTCCTCTCCTTAGGAACGATATGTTTCGTGGGCAATGCCACTGGATTAGCATTATCATTCAGGTAGATCCTAAAGTCGATCTCTCTCTTAGGGGGTAGCCCCCTAACCTCCTCAAAAACATCTGGGAAATCTCTAACAACTAGAAAAGAATCTAACTCTCCATGTGATGAATCAAGGAAATAAAGGATGCTCAACATGACTGACCTCTGTGGGTTGCAAGAAACCTCGAGAGTCCGTCTGCTACATGTCTCTCGTCTAACAACTCTCCTCTCGCTGTCCAATATCGCACCATAAGTGGATAACCAGTTCATCCCCAAAATCATCCCATATCCCGAAAATCCCAACACATAGGCATCACAGTCAAACTCTACGCCTAGTATAATTTTTTTTCAAACCCCTACAAATCATTGATAAATGTGTCGATACTCCTATGGGGTTTGAAACAGCTATACGATCTACAACTAGAGAAATACCTAAGAGCAAATAATCAACCAAGGAACTAGAAATGAAAGAATGCGATGCTTCGGAGTCCAAAAGAGCTCGAATAGGAAAATTTGAAATAGAGATCAAACCTTCTATAGAGACTTTCCTACCTCGATCTGGTCCACTACTAGAAGGTGCTGCATCTAAAGCATATATTTGCACCGTAGGTGCGCCTGCTCTCTGCCCCTTTTTTGAGGACAAGCTCTACTAAAGCGTCTAGGCTGCATACAGTTGTAACACCTCCCCTTCATCGTGTCCTGCATACAATCCTTTGTGAAATGCCCAACCAATCCACAACTATGACATTTCTCGCCCTTCTTGATCGGTCCCTTTTGAGGTCCCCCTCCTTTCTTCTTGTCCTTATCCTTCTTGTTCTTCTATCAGTGCTTCTTAGAGTTTTCTGATTCAGGAACCTCCTTAACCTCTTCTTTCTTAGCAACATCTGATATGAGAGCCATTTCCACAAGTGGTTCATACATCGCTCCCATAAGTACATGTGTCGATGCCAACCCTTAGAGGGGCTAGTCAAACCCTTAATAAACTTGGTGGCCTTCTTACATGCTGTATTAACAAGCACCATCCCGAACTGCGATAACTCATTAAACTGATTTATATACTCTTTCACCGAAAGACTCCCTGTTTCAAACTAATGAACTACTCCAACTACATGCTTTTCTCGGCTTCGATAAGAACTTTCTCTCAAACCTTTTTCGAAATCCAAACCAGCCAATGTCTCTACCCTCCATCTCCACAATCTCCCACAAGTAAAAAGCCTCTCGCTTCAGCTGCCAAGATGCAAGCTGAACTCTCTACTGGTCCTCGAATTCTAGAAGCCCTAATATCCACTCTGTATTCCTCAACCAAGTTAGTGCCTCTACGAAATCCTTCGTGCCAAAAAACATCTTGCCTCCTAAACTAGTGAAGTCCGTGCATAGCTTAGAAAATTTGGCTACTGCAGGTGGATTAACGGGACCTCTACCCTCTGGTGCTGCATTGGGCGCTTGCCCTTGCACCATTGGTTTGGTAACTTAGAGGTATCTATGGAACAAGCCAGGGACTTGGACACCCTCTGGAAGATTTGGGGCATCCGCCATACTATGCAAAGAAAAGAAAACTTAGGCCTGAAAGAATCGAAAAAAGGTTGAACTGGACTTTGATGGGATTTTTTTAAAGACTCTTTTATACTTGAAAATTATTTCTATAATAAGAGTTTCATTTAGAAAAATACTTTTAGTTTGAAGATATGTTACCTTTTAAGAATACTTTACTTTTAAAATAAGTTTAGGAATCTTGTAACCTTAGGCTCTTATACCAAATAAAACACCCCACACCCCTTAGTATTCTCAAAAAGGGCACACCAAAGGATGTGGTGTGTTATAGGTATAGCTAAAACACCACAGAGACTAAGATTCACAAGACAAATAAGTAAAAACAGTGGAAATATTTAAGTAATAATTTATCATTCAAAACTAAACTTCATCTCAATATAAGTTATAAAAACATAACGTATCTCAATAACTCAAAATGTCTCATGTCTCATGAAAATACATCTCAGTCTCATAAAATCAGAGTATAAAGATAACAATAATAATCATCCCTCTCACAAGTGCCAATCCATCATAAGCCAAATGAAAACGATGAAAAGCAGAAGAATACATCTGAAATGAGAAAACTCCAAGAATGAATCTCCAAGTAACCTGAATCGACTATCCTCAACTCTGCTGGCCTTTTGGGGAAAAAGGAGAAAGATGGAGGAGTGGGTCAGACAATAATGTCTGGTGAGTGAAAGTAATTACTAGCATTTCTAACCAAGATAAAGATAATAGGCTAAGCAATAGTTCCAGCATGAAATGAAATTGCAGAAAAGATAAAACTCGGAAAAAATACTATTTCTGATTCTGTTTGACTGTTTTCTTTTATTATTTGCACTTATCTTAAACTGTTGTGATTAGGCTGAAACCCTAATCGTATCTCAACCGCTAACTTGATTAGGCTGAAATCCTAGTTCTACCCATTGATCGGCCTTTCCTATCCCTGTTGTGCTATTGCGAACCAATCCTATTGGTCATAGCAAAAGGACACCTCTTTAGTGCTTAGGACGCAGTAGCGAATTATTTAGCCTAATCGATGTTGCACGCTTGGTCATCGCCGGCACGCACTAACTATCACCCCTTATTTGACCCTTTATTTACCCTAATCAGCATAAGCGTGCCAAGCCTTACTTACGTGTGAGGCTATTAGTCCTCGACCTGAAAGGGATTGTTGTTGGTACTCGTCCTAACAAAAAAATCTTCTAGCTTTGCGCCCTTTGCCCAAATCCTCAGATTTGAGGTCTACCTATTGGCTACTTAGTTACCCTAATCAGCATAACCATGTCCCAGCCTTACCTATGTGTGAAACCATCAGTCCTAGACCTGAAAGGGAATGCTGCCGGTATGGACCCTACTTCTATATTTGCTTATTAACTTAATCCAAGATCTAAGTTTTAAAATAAGCCTCTTCTGTTATTTCTGCTATATTTACTTATTAACTTAATTCAGGATCTAAGTATTAAAATATGCTTCTTTGGTTATTTCTTTCTGTCTAATTATAACCTATGTGTTATAATTGTTCTTGAAGTTGTTACTCTTCTATTTTCTCTTTTTAGTTATAACCTCTTGTTGTAATCATACTTGCAAATATCTTAAAATTTCCTATTTCAGTCCATCTCTATTTTATTTCATTTTTTCTCATTTTACATCCGATTGCCATAAATTTAGTGTTTTTCTACTTTAATCCATATTAGCGAATTTTTCTCTTTTTAATATTTTATTCGCATCAAAAAGGATTAAATCTTTATAAAAGGAAACTAACTTTTACAAGCTAAATTCCAACTTAAAACAGATGTAAATAGTTGTAAATAACTATAAATAACTGCAAATAATTGAATAAAATAGCTGAATAAAAATTGATTGAAAAGAACTTCTGAAATTTACTTAAAAACTGACTGTAAATAAACTTACATAAAAACTGTCTCAAAATTATAGAAAAACTACAACTATTGAGAACCCTATAATTTAAAGTTTCTTACAAATCTAAAATAATTACAAAACACTCACACGTAGTCCTTAGATCTATTCCTAGGCCTTCCTTGATCCGATTCTAGGGCATAGAATATTTTTATCAAAAAGATTTCCTCTCTAGAAAAAATTTCTATTTAGGGTTCTGCCTCAGACGATGAACCCAATTGGGAGAAAATCTGAATGAGAAAAATAGCTAGGCCTAGGGTTCTATTTATAGTGTGTCTTGGGGATCTCATGTGTAACGACCCGTAAATTTCGATAATTAAAAATAGTTAATTTAATAAAGTTTTGTGATTCAATGTTGGAAGAAATAATTTTTTTGATTTAATAATAAGAATATAACTGGAATGAAATGTAATAGTATTAATTTAAGGTAATTAATAACTGCTTTAAATGTAATTCAAATTAATTGAAATGATTAAAAATTTATAATTGGTTATAGATTGCAAATTAATGGTAATAAGGTGTGTATTAATTGATATTGGATTAAAAGAGTAATTGATAATTTAAATGTTATATTAATTGATGAAATAATGTGTAATAAATTGCAATTGGATAGAATTAGTATTGTGTAAGTTGTTATAACATTTATTTGTAAATAATAAAATTATAAATATGATTAAAAGCTAATGGCGACAATTATTATATGTTACCTATTTATTTAGTCTGTAAAATTTAATTGGAAATCAATTGCAATTAAATGAAATTAAATGCTATGTAAAATGAGTTAAGACGATAAATGTAAAAGGTGAATGCAATAAAATGTATAGAAATGATACTTATATTCGTTAGGCAATAATTGATTTAGTAAAATAGTGAAACCAAGATAAATTAATTTATTAGGATTTTGAATGTGAAAATCGACAAAGATTCAAAATAATTGAAATATCGCAACCAACATAGTAAAAGATGAAATTTGAGATATTAATGTAATAAAGTATAAACTAAGGTCAAATATATACATAGAGTAATGATTGCTTGAATTAAAAGCAATGAAATCAAATTTAATCAATTTATTGGAATTAAATTATAATTAATTGCATATAATTAAAGTTGAAATTGAACATTGTAATTAGTGTAATATTCAACACTGATTTGATATGTAAATTCATATAAAATTAGAATAAATGTCTAAGTAATCAAAAATGATAAAATTTTCAGTTTATAAATATTGAATTAAAAAGTGATTTAATTAATTTAATATTAATTTATTTAATTAATGTGAAAATAACGGTTTTGGCCACTGTCTCGGATTTCGACGAAACCAGTTTCATCCGATCCATAATGGTGAATTATTGTAAAGTTTCAAGTTTCATAGTGATCGGTCTCGTCTTTTGATCGTACAGACTCGAAACGCGTAGAAATTGATTTAATTAAATTCTTTTGAATCAATTTGAAATAAGCTGATTTTAAACTAACTTCTTTATACGATAGAATTAGGACATGAAACCTGTTCCATTGAATTTAGAATTATCAAAAACGTATATTTCGATATATGGAACGATCTATTTTTGTTTTGGAGGTAGAACGGGATTTTCGGGTCGTTATTGTCAATTCGAACCGATTCGATATTATTTTTCATTCTTATCGGGTTTTATTATTATATATCGTTATGTTCTAACCCTAGCAGTCTTTCTATTTCTTATTCATATATGTACATCAAATCATGTCTATCTTCTTCTCTCCTATGGTAGAAACAAATTCCAAATTCAAACCCTAAATCTAATATAAAAATTCAAATTAAAAAATTAAAACTTCTCAAGCTATATCATATTATATATCATTGGAAAGCTCTTGATGAGCGCAATCCATTACAATAATTCGTTTTTTAATTCAAATTGCCATTTTTCCAGAATTTATGAATCATTTACGGCCGTCCATATTGGGTTTTGACGATCCAATGGTCGATCGTTGTCCGATCGACGATCGTAGGGCTCTGCTGCATAGAGGTCGAAGAGTAGTGCAGTACTAGGGTGTTCGTTTGTGCTAGAGATGAAAAAAATTGCGGTGATTTGGCCTAGAATGTTGATCGGCAGTGAAGTGTTTAGGGGTTCCGGTGGGTGCCGCGTGGCCGTCGAGGGGGCGCCTAAGGAAGTACGGTCGAGGGGGTTGGTCGATCTGGCCATGGTCCATCTGAGCGGCGGAAAAAATTGGTCGATGCATGGCGGCTAAGGGTTGTGAGGGTTTGGAACGAAGACAAGAGGATTAGGGTTTCTTACGTTGGAAGGATGCTAAGGTGTATAGGTTATACGTGTTTTATTAATTAAGCGTTTTATTCATTTTGATTTTAAATCGTTTAACTTCAAACTGGCATAACTTTTTCATATGAGATCCATGCGTAGTTTGTTTCATTGAGATCGTATCGAAATTCCGGACATTTTAAATCCTGTTTGGACGAATTTCGAGGCTGTTGAATTTGGAATCCTATATTGGATTTTATATCAATTTAAAATCGAAGGCGAGTGTTTTGACCCACTCATAACTACTGGATTATCTTATTTCAGCCAAATTAAATTTATGATGTGATTAGAAATTAATTAATTGACGTTTGGTATGTTTAAATTGTCATTCTATTTAAATTTGACTTTTATTGCATTTAATCATCGTTAAACATAATATTGAATTTAATCGTCAAAATTTAATACCCGTTAATGATAATCAATTATCTATTGATGTTTATTGGTTGATTTGGATGATGATTGTGATGTATGTTGATAGTTGATATTGGATGACTAGATACTGTATGTTTTATATTGTTATAACAATGCAAGTTTCTAATGGGTTGAAATGATACATACCCGAACGATCTATAGATTAGGAAAATGTCGTTATAGGTTGAAATGATAGACTCAAGTGATTTTATGAATTTTTATTTAATTCGAGATTGCGGTTTGAATTGATATATAACCGCAAAATTTTAAATTGCGGATTGAAATGATAAATATCCATATCGCTTGACCATAGGGTAGAAAATTATATATGGACGCTTAGATCGGTTAAATTAAATGATTTTAATTCTTTAAATTTTGAATTCAGTTAACTGTCATTTTTGAAACAGAAACTAAATTAATATAAACTAAATTTATTTTCGATAATCCAAGTGTTAACTGGTGAAATTGGAACTGATTTAATGAATTGTTCAAAGGATTTAAATTGGAGTTTCAAAGTTGAAGTGTCAATTATAAATGAATTTATCAAAATTGAGTTATTGAAAATGTTGGATATAACTTTGAAATCTATTTTAAACTAATTTAAACTATTTTAGTTAATTTAAAATATTTTAATCAGTTTAAAATATTTTAAATTTATTTTAATCTATTATAACCTATTTAATCCAATTTAATCTATTTCACCTATTTTAAACAAATTAAATTTATTTAACCTATTTTAAATCTATTTAATATAATTTAAATCTATTTATTCTATTTAAAATCTACTTAATATAATTTAAATCTATTTAATATATTATAAATCTATTTCAATCATTTTAAATCTAAATAAATCAAATTTAAATCTATTTAAACTATTTTTACTATTTAAATTATTTTAATCTATTTAAGCTATTTTTAAACTATTAAAACTATTTATGACTATCTAAACTATTTTTCAAAATTTCAAACTGTGTAAAGTTAAATTATTTATATTTAAATCCTTGATGATGATACAAACTAAGTTGAAATTTGGAACTGATACCTTTATGTAAAATGGCATATTTGAGTAAAATGATGGTTTTGGAGCGAGGATTTAATTATCCTGTCTTATCGATAATTTCAAAAGCGAATATGATTTTGAAGTGAATATGGTTTTGAAAGTAAATATGATTCCGAACGTGATACGGTTTGAAATCGAATATGATATTTTGATATTTATTATGAAATGGTTTTAGAAATGCAAAAGAACCATCCTGTGTGAAATAAGCATTTGGTTGTTAAAGAGACCGGGATCGAATATTGTCATGCTCTCTGCCAATACCGAAAACCACTTTAACAACTGTGTACAAGGTGGAGATTCCAAAAATAAAGTAGGATGGTTTCGTGTACGATTCTGTATGAGGTATTTACGTGACCCTGACTCCCATGAGTCAGCTTAGATGTGACTAAAACAGGAGCCACGCTGGGCCAAGTGGGTCGCACCTCCGATCGGACATATTTTTTTGATACCATATTATGACTTTGTGACGATTTAGTGGCCACCCCTTGATTTTGATTTGGAAGTGCGTTCCGAGGTGGACAGTAGTAGCTGCTATGCGTTATCACCAATCCGGATCCACAATTTGTATATCTAGCTTGGCATTGCCTCGAGTGTCGTGTTCACATGTTCTATCGTGTCTTCTATGAATGTGTTTTGTACCATACCTATTGGATGTCATCTAGGCAAATCTCACGGAGGAGCTTATGGTACTGTATAGACTATGGGAATATATAAAATGTGTTAAGGGTGATATGGGTAACGCCTTATGCCATTTTAATACTTTACTTTATTGTAGACACCATTATAGTAGGTATTGTACGACAGTAGATAGTTTAACAGATCCTTAAGAGATAGAAATCCCGAAGATCTCTTAAGTTATTCCACTCACTTTAGACACAGGATAGGAGATGTCATACCCCATAAACATCTCTGACATCGTTACACTCATATTTATTTACTGTTGATTTAGCTACATAAGATCTTTTAGTTTTTATTCGAGTGTTTTGTCTTTTCAATTCGCTCGAGTCTGTCTGAGCATTTCAGTTTATCGAAGACTACTTTCTGAAGGATTAAGACGAAGATTTTATACTATTATCTTTTATTATATTTGTTCCATTGCATCATTTCTTTCACTGCATTTATTTATTTTTATTCTTATTGTATGTGACTCTGATCTGTATTATAAAAGTATAATCAATGTATCTGTAAACAGCTTCATGAATTGTTTATTTGATTATTATATTTTATCGTTTCGCTATGAGATTATGTATTTGTTTTCTTTCTTCTCTTTTTTTCCTTATTTACCCCATAACAATCTGCCCTTTTGAATGGTTTGAGTCTGATGTGTGTGGTTTATCATCGATTTAAGCCATCCAAAAAAGCAGGTCATCATAATTGGTATCACGGCTAGGTTTAGCGATAATCTTATATTTGTGGGGTCTGACTCATTAGAGAATAAGGGTAGTAATACCCTAGAATGAGTTGTTAAGGGTATATATAAGGGAGCATATTTGTTAGTGATGTAAAGGATTTTGTATTGTTTTAATTCGTTCTGTTTGTATTTATAAATTCCGGTATATGGGATGCCGTGGCGCTGATAGGGATTTCTAAGCGCTAAATAGGGCAAACCGACACAATATTGTTTTGAAATACAGGTAAATAAAATAATTTTGCCTATCATTATATTTTATGTATAAAAGAATAATTTTAGAAGTGATATAGTTGGATGTGATATATTTGTTTGTTAGGAAGTGAAATTTATAAACATTGTTGCAAAATGAGATTATGAATAAAATATATATAAATTGGAAATTTTAGAACTTAAGTTCCGGGATTTTTGACAATTTCTTTCAAAAGGGTTTTGGAATATAATATTAGTAGTATTTAGAAGTATTTTCTGATATGAATATTTCAAGATGATTCGAAAGAAATGTTTTAAAGGAATTTTAGAGGAACTAAGTTATGTACTCCCCTCCCTGTCGTTGGAAAATAATTTCGGTGTTGAGTGCACGCATCATCGACGTTCATTTTCGAGTTTCAAAGTGGGGAAGACCATTTTTGTAGTTTAATTGTTTTGATAAACAAATCTTAATTTTAATTCCTGAATATGATTTGATATATATAAAAGATATGATTATATATATATTATTTCAAAATAATTGAAAAGGAACCCGATATTCAGTTATTAAGTTTCTGTAAATTAGAAATTTCAATTATTATAATGAATGAGATCTTAATCATTTAATAATTAGTAACTTCTAAAATGTGTAAATAGAAACCAGATGCTAAGTGATTAATGAAAATATAAGAAATTGAAATTTTGTAAACTGTAAATCAAAAGAATATGAAAATAAGAAATGGTAACCATTGAACATTTTTTAATCAAATAAACAAGATAAACTTGTGTAACGTTTTATTGCATTCTAAAAGACATTTATATATCACTTACCAAAATATTAGAAGTTGAAATGTAAAATAAGAATATGTGATAGAATATTACATAAGTAAAACTTAGAAATGAAAGTGTTCAATGGAATTTCTTATGTACTTGAGAATTTCGATGATATAAATTGTTATAAACTAAAGTTAATAGTTCGAAATGCTACCAATCAAATGTAATAGAAGTGAATAATGTAAGAAAAATGATTATAACCTTAAGTTAACATTTAAGCTATCTATAATCAGATTGAATAGTAAAGGTGAATACTATAAGTAATGGATTTTAAACTTAAGTATGTTGAAGATGTCTATAATTAAAGTGAGTACTATATTAATTGAATGATTATAACTTCAGACAATGTTAAATGATTTAGAAATGGAATTAATATTTAACAACATTATATATGAAAGAAATGACTGTGGAAAAGTTAATGACGAATTAAATTGTAAGGAGATTTACATCATAATGGATAATCATATAGTTGAATGGAAAGAACATGTGTAGGAAAATGAATATAAAGTAATGGATGAATGAAACCGATGAATAGTAAATGGTATGAAAAGAAATTAGTAAGAACGAACTTGAATAATATTTGAAATTATTGTTTATTTTGGCTTATGGATGTTTGGAAAGTGATGCTTTAAATTGTTTAGGATGTATAAATAATCTATTAAGCTTTATCTAAGACTGTTGAGTGTATAATATACTTAGTAGTTGTTTATAATTCTATATGATTAAAAGTGTCTAAACCCAAACAAACAATTTGTTTAGGTGTTATGGATGTATGATTGATTACATTGATTTCATGTGATGATTATGTGTTTTTGGTCGCAAGTGATTGTTGTTATGTTATATTGATTTGTTTTCTTAATTAATTGAAGACAACTTAAATATTTCACTTTTATATAATTATAAACTTCTTTGGATTATATATGAAAATATAGGTTATGGAAACAATAGTTACTGCTTTTGGTTTCATAAATTAAACGTTGTTTGTCCGACAAATAGCTACGTTCTCGGATTATGGTTTTATAGAAATATTATATTATTTTCCCATGGTTTGGGATATTTTATTTTGAAAAATATGTGATGTGTATTGTTATTATTGATATTATTATTTCTCGCAGACCTCTCCATACAAAGGAGACTCTACCAAAATTTTCCGTAAATTTTGGACTTAGAAAATTTTGTGAAATGTTTTCCAAACTTTTGTTAACTTGAATATAAAAAGGATTTAATTGTTATAAATTGATGTATTTTATTTTAACTATTTAATTATGTAAATTAATTATTCATAAATTTTTTTTTGAATAAAGATATATTGATTACTTAATTCCTTCTTTTCCCTTCTTTTTCCTTTTTGGGGACGAAAAGTTTTGAGTGGGAGAGAGTGTAATGACCTATAGATTTCGATAATCAAAAATATATAATTTGGTAAAGTTTTGTGATTTAATGTTGGAAGAAATAAAATTTTGTGACTTAATAATATGAATATAACTGGAATGAAATGTAATAATATAAATTTAAGATAATTGATAACTACTTTAAACGTAATTCAAATTAATTGAAATGATTAAGAGTTATAGTTGGTTATAGATTGCAAGTAAATGGTAATAAGGTGTGTATTAATTGATAATTGGATTAAAAGAGTAACTGATAATTTAAATGTTGTATTAATTGATGAAATAATGTGTAATAAATTGTAACTGGATAGAATTAGTATTGTGTAAGTTGTTATAACAGTTGTTTGTAAATAATAAACTTATAAATGTGATTAAAAGCTAATGGTGACAATTATTAAATTTTACCTATTTATTTAGTCTGTAAAATTTAATTGGAAATCAATTGCAATTAAATGAAATTAAATGCTACGTAAAATGAGTTAAGATGATAAATGTAAAAGGCGAATACAATAAAATGTATAGAAATATTAATTATTTTCATTAGGCAATAATTGATTTAATAAAAGAGTGAAACCAAGATAAATTAATTTATCGGGATTTTGAATTGTAATTAATGTGAAAATCGACAAAAATTCAAAATAATTGAATTATTACAACCAACATGGTAGAATATGAAATTTGAGAATATTAATGTAATAAAGTATAAACCATGGTCAAATATATACATAAGGTAGTGATTGATTGAATGAAAAGCATTGAAATCAAATTTATTCAATTTATTGGAATTAAATTATAATTAATTGGATATAATTATAGTTGAAATTGAACACTGTAGTTAGTGTAATATTCAACATTGAATTGATATGTAAATTTGTACTAAATTATGGTAAATGTCTAAGTAATAAAAAATGATAAAAATTGTTAGTTTAAAAATACTGAATTAAAAAATAATTTAATTAATTTAATATTAATTTATTTAATTAATGTGAAAATAGCCATTTTGACCACTCACCCGGATTTCGACAAGACCAGTTTCATCGGATCCGTAACGGGAATCATTATAAGATTTCAAGTTCGGTAGTGATCGGACTCGTCATTTGATCGTACGGATTCGAAATGCGTAGAAATTGATTCAATTAAATTCTATTGCAATCAATTTGAAATAAGTTGATTTTAAACTAACTTATTTATACGATGGAATTAGGACTTCACACCTATTTCATTGAATTTAGAATTATCGAAAAACATCTATTTTGAATGACCCATTTTTGTTTCGGAGGCAGAACGGGCTTTTCGGGTCGTTATTGTCAATTCGAACCAATTCGATATTGTTTTTCATTCTTATCGGGTTTTGGTAGCATATATTGTTCTGTTCTAACTCTAGCAGTCTTTCTATTTCTTATTCCTATACATACATCAACTCCTGCCTATCATCTTCTTTCCGACGGTAGAAACAAATTCCAAGATCTAACTCTGAATCCAATATCAAAATTAAATCGAAAAATTAAAACTCATCAAGCTATATCATATTATATATCATTGGAAAGCTCTGGACGAGCGCAATTCGCTGCAATAATTCGTTTTTCAATTTGAATTTCCATTTGTCCAGAATTCATGAATCAATTACGGCCGCCCATATTGGGTTTTGACGATCCAACGGCCGATCGTCGTCCGATCGACAATCGGAGGGCGTTGCTGCGTAGAGGTCGACGAGTGGTGCAATACTAGGGTATTCATTTGTGTGGAGATGAATAGAATCGCAGTGATTTGGCCTGGAATGTTGATTGGCGATGGAGTGTTTAAGGGTTCTGGTGGGTGCCGCGTGGCCGTCGAGGAGGGTGCCTGAGGAAGTACGTCGAGGGGGGTTGGTCGATCTGGCCATGGTGCATTTGAGCAGCGACAAAAATTGGCCGATGCACGGAGGCTAAGGTTGTGAAGGGTTTGAATGAAGATGAGAGGATTAGGGTTTATTACGTTGAGGGATGATGAGGTGAAAAGGTTGTACATGTTTTATTAATTAAGCTTTTATTTATTTTAGTTTTAAATCGTTTAACTTCAAACTGACATAACTATTTCATACGAAATCCAATTCATACGCGGTTTGTTTCGTTGGGATCGTATCAAAATTCCGGACAAATTGACGTGGGTTGCACAAATTTTAAGACTATTTAAGGTTAAGCCCTATATTGGATATAAATCAATTTAAAATCGAAGGTGGGTGTTTTGACTTATTCACAACTACTATACTGTCTTATATTAGTTAAATTAAATTTATGATATGATTAGAAATTAACTGATTGACTTTTGGTATGTTTAAATTGTCATTCTTGCTAAATTTGACTTTTATTGCATTTAATCATCGTTAAATTTAATATTTAATTTAATTGTCAAAATTTAATACCTGTTAATGATAATCAGTTATCTATGATGTTTATTAGTTTGATTTGGATGATGGTTGTGATGGATGTTTGATTGTTGATATTGGATGACTGGATGTTGTATTTTATATTGTTATAACACTGCAAGTTCCATATGAATTGAAATGATATATACCCGAACGATCTATAGATTAGGGAAAAGTCATTGTGGATTGGAATGACAGACTCGAGCGATTTTATGGATTTTTATTTAATTTGGGATTGTGGTTTGAAATGATATGTAACCGAAATTTTAAATTGCGGATTGAAATGATAAATATCTGCATCGCTTGACCATAGGGTAGAAAATTATACACGGACACCGGATTGGTAAAATTAAATGATTTTAATTCTTTAAATTTTGAATTCAGTTAACTAGCGTTTTTAAAATAGAAATAGATTTATATAAACTGAATTTATTTTCGATAATACAAGTGTTAAATGTTGAAATTGAGATTGATTTAATGAATTGTTCAAAGGATTTAAATTGGAATTTCAAAGTTGAAGTGTCAAGTATAAATGAATTTATCGAAATTGAGTTATTGAAAATGTTTGGATATAACTTTGAAATCTATTTCTAACTAATTTAAACTATTTTAATTAATTTAAACTATTTTCATCAATTTAAACTATTTTCATCAATTTAAACTATTTTCAATTTGTTTTAATCTATTATAACCTATTTAATCCAGTTTAATCTATTTCACCAATTTTAAACAAATTAAATTTATTTGATCTATTTTAAATCTACTTAATATAATTTAAATCTATTTTAAATCGATTTAAATCATTTTAAATCTAAATAAATAAAATTTAAATCTATTTAAACAATTTTTACTATTGAAACTATTTTAATTTATTTAAGCTATCTTTAAACTATTAAAACTATTTATGATTATCTAAACTATTTTCTAAAATTTTGAACTGTGTAAAGTTGAAGTATTTAAATTTAAATCCTTGATGATGATACAACCTAAGTTGGAATTTGGAACTGATACCTTTTTGTGAAATATATATTTGAGTAAATATGATGGTTTAGGTGCGAGGATTTAGTAGCCTATTTTATCGATAATTTCAAAAGCAAATATGATTTTAAAGTAAAAATGGTTTTGATGGTGAATATGATTCCGAAAGTGATACGGTTTAAAATCAAATATGATATTTTGATATTAATTATGAAATGGTTTTAGAAATGCAAAAGAACCATCCTGTGTGAATTAAGCGTTTGGTTGTTAAAGAGACTGGGATCAAATATTGTCATACTCTCTGCCAATACCTAACCACTTTAACAACTGTGCACATGGTGGAGAATCCAAAAATAAAGTAGGATGGTTTGGTGTACGATTCTGTATGAGGTATTTACGTGACCCTGAATCCCGCAAGTCAGCTTAGATATGACTAAAATAGGAGCCATGTCAGACCAAGTGAGGTCACACCTCCGATCAAACACATTTCTTTGATACCATATTATGACTTTGTGATGATTTGGTGGTCACCCCTTGATTTTGATTTGGAAGCGTGTTCCGAGGTGGGCGGTAGTAGCTACTATGCGTTACCACCAGTCTGGATCTGCAATTGGTATATCTAGCCTAGCATTGCCTCGAGTGCCGTGTTCACATGCCATATCGTGCCTTCTACGAGTTTGTTTTGTACCATACCTATGGGGTGCCCTCTGGGTAAATCTCATGGAGGAGCTTACGGTACTGTATAGACTATGAGAATATATAAAATATGTTAAGGGGGATATGGGTAACGCCTTATGCTATTTTAATACTTTGCTTTATTGTAGACACCGTTATAGTAGGTAATGTACTACAGTAGATAGTTCAACAGAACCTAGGAGATGGAAATCCCGAACATCTCTTAAGTTATTGCACTCACTTTAGACACTGGATAGGAGATGTCAAACCCCGTAAACATCTCTAATGCTGTTTACACTCATATTTATTTACTGTTGATTTAGCTTACATAAGATCTTTTAGTTCTGACTTGAGTGTTTTGTCTTTTCAATTCGCTCGGGTCAGTCTGAGCTTTTTAGTTTATCGAAGACTTCTTTCCGAAGGATGAAGACGAAGATTTTATACTATTATCTTTTATTATATTATTCCACTGCATCATATCGTTCCGCTGCATTTATTTATTTTATTCTTGTATTTGTTTTCTTTCTTCTCTGTTTTTCCTTATTTATTCCACAAAAATATGCCTTTTTGAATGGTTTGAGTTTGACGTGTGTGGTTTATCGTCGATTTAAACCGTCCAAAAGGCAGGTTGTTACATTACGCCATCGGATTTGAAGATTAAATCTAGAGCAACCACGTCGTAGGCTCACTAGGAACCGTCGGATGCAGCTGCGAACGCATAGGATTAACCAAAAATCAAAATTACTCTTTCGACTCGTACTTGGATGAAATATCGTCTAGGAAGAAGTGCGGATCGACCCATGTTCCTTGGGGGTCAACCTATAGGTTGATCTGACCACATCATATTAATTGATTTTTCGCAAATGGAAATATTTTGAATAATCGGCTAAGGTTCATTGACTTTGGATTTTAAGATAGGATATGTCGAATCCCGTAAACATCTTTAACGCCGTTACACTTATATTTATTTACCGTTGATTTAGCTTACATAAGATCTTTTAGTTCTGACTTGAGTGTTTTGTCTTTTCAATTCGCTCGAGTCAGTCTGAGCTTTTCAGTTTATCGAAGATTTCTTTTCGAAGGATGAAGACGAAGATTTTTTACTATTATCTTTTATTATATTTATTCCATTGCATCATGTCGTTCCGCTGCATTTATTTATTTTATTCTTGTTGTATGTAACTCTTATCTGTATTATAAAAGTATAATCAATGTATTTGTAAGCAGCTTCATGAATTGTTTATTTGATTATCATATTTTGTCTTTTTGCTGTGAGATTCTGTATTTGTTTTCTTTCTTCTCTGTTTTTCCTTATTTATTCCATAACAATATGACTTTTTGAATGGTTTGAGTTTGACGTGTGTGGTTTATCGTCGATTTAAACTATCCAAAAAGGCAGGTTGTTACGTTACGCCATCGAATTTGAAGATTAAATCTGGTGCAACCACATCGTAGGCTCACTAGGAACCGTCGGATGCAGCTACGAACGCACAGGATTAACCAAAAAACAAAATTACTCTTTCGGCTCGTACCTGGACGAAATATCGTCTAGGAAGAAGTGCGGATCAACCCATGTTCCTTAGGGGTCGACCTATATGTTGACCTGACCACGTCATATTAATTAATTTTTCTCAAATGGAAATATTTTGAATAATCGGCTCAAGTTCATTGACTTTGGATTTTGAAGATTGTTCTCATTTAACTTAGAACAACAACTAATAGTAGTCTCTCTCTTTTTAGAATCATTCTTCTTTAAGACCATATTTTCATTTTTGAGCACTTTTATTTTGGTCTTACCTTCAAGCATCTCACTTTCAAAAAGCCGGTGTTTTCCAAATTCAAGTGTTTCTAAACTCTTGAGTTTATCAATCTCGTTTTCCAATTCATGGTTTATTCGAATAATTTCAGTTTTGCTATTTTTCAAATCATGTTTTCATTTTTTAGAGTTTTGAAATTTCCTTTAATGTCTTTTAATTTCGTTTGAAAGTTCGCATATTTATCGCATTCAAGTTTTTTGACCTTTTCGATTTCATTTTCAAGTTCATTCATTTCTGTTCTTCCCAGATTATCCTTTTCGAAAATTGCAAGTTTGAATTATCTAGACAGCTTAAAATTTTCCAACTCCTTCTGTAAAATATTATTTTTGTGAATCAACACACTTGCATTTTTCTTCAAAAAAATTGCATGTTAAAGCTTTTGAAAATTTTCGTTGAAGCGAACAATTTTTTTTTGATAATTAAGAAAAAAAATTGATAATTAAGAAATTTTTTGCAATCACACTTTCTAGTTTCTTAGGCTTTTCAAGCTTTTTTTCCAATTTATGATATTTCTTATGCAATTAAAAATTTTATATTTCATTTTTTTATTTTTCAGCTTGAGGCTATCAATAGTTCCAGTTAATTAATGACATAAGTGAAGTAAATCTTTAAATAAAAAATCATTTATCTCATCATCTCTTGAGTCATTATCATTGTCATATTCACTGTCATCTTCAAAATCATCTCTTGTGAATCCTACCAGACACAGTTCCCCTCTTCTATCAGCTTTGGGAAGTTGTTCTCTATTGTTGACCATTTCACCATATTTTGTATCGAGAGTGCTCCAAATTCCTACGCGGTCAAACAATGGGAGATTTAGTTAATTCTGATTTTCAAGTATAGAGATGAGAATATTCATAACATTAGAATTAAATAAGAAATTATTCTTATTAATCATATCCAATCCATTTTTAGTGATATCCTAAATACGAAACTAAATAGATTTTAAATAAATTTTCATCTAATACTTCTAATAACAAAAGGTGGTCATTTAGGCACAAAGATGAAGTTGCAAAAAAAATTAGCCTCAGGTTCAGCAAGTTTTTTTTACTCCGAAGGACACTGTACAATGTAAATCACAGAATGATAGTTGCAACTCTCATTTTTTTTGTTTACACTATAAAGTGTCCTTCAGACTAAAAAACAAACTTGTTGCCCCTGAGACTAAATATTTTTATGACTTTTTCCCTGTGTTTATTTTCCTGTATAAAAAACCTTTTTTATTAAAAATAGAAGGACAGAAAATGCACTGGCTGTCGTTAAAACTATGGCAGCCAGGATAGGAAATTATATCAGGTTTTTCCTAACAAACCTGCTCCGATACCACTTGTTAGGATCGTGCATATACCCTCGAATGAGTGAGTAGAGTATCTAAAGTATTTCGTAGGTAAAAAGATAAATAATTCGGAAATGTAAATGCAAAAAGTAAATGACACACGGGTACACTAGCTTTAGCCTAAAGCCTACCGTTGCCTCCAAAGATACTACTAAAGACTATATACTCGAAGTTTATAACACCCATAAACTCACACTCTCTGCTAACCTGAATATACCAACCCTATGTGTGACGCCCCACCTCTATAACGCCCCACCTCTATACCCACGCTAGCCAAGGACACTACAGGGTAATGCCGTCAACTAACACGGAGAATAAGGCTGGTTAGGAGCGACCATCTATAGCCTTGCTTTAACTATCCATTAAATAAGTCGGCAAAAATCATACCAAACAGATCGACATATCCAATGAATACTTAAAACAAAACCATAGGTGGCTGGATCTATCAGAACAGAATATAATAACTCAAATGTAATATACATCACACAACAGTAAATCATCATATACACATATATCGATACACAACAGAGTTTACAAATAATACATGTCAAGTGGTATAGCAGACCACAATATACAGACGAGTCAATAGAATAAATATCAGAGTTACTACAAAATGGGACTACACAAAAAGCTATGACAAAAAGAAGCTAGCGGAGTAGTCCATGCGGAAGCAAAATAGGCTAAGTCCAAATGTACCTAACCTGAAACATCTCGGTCTGACCCGAGTATAAAATACACGGGTCAGTCTAGCTAAACAAATCAGTTAGATAAACTGAACAACAATAAACCTGCAAGGTTACAAAGCATAATAGATATCTCCAAAGGAGATAACACAATCATCTAACAAAAAATGAATCATATAGAACAAGCCTCATATCATCGGCAACATATAGAAACAAAGGATAAGAATATCCCAAAGCAAGCCAAAAGGCAATAACAAATACCAATAAGGTACACAAGTTCCGCAAGGTAAACGCTACGCATCATGCGGCTCATAATGACCAACACCGAAGGGCGATACCAAGGGAATATACATATGAATGAAACATCATAAATTGCTTGAGCTCAGTACTGTACAAACAAGGATCCATGAGCCCGAAGACTCCAAACCCAATATCACCCATGCGGCTCATAACGACCAACATCGGAAGCAATACTAAAGGGCAACCCAATATCACCCATGCGACTCATAACGACCAACATCGAAAGCGATACTAAAGGGCAACAAACCCGAAGGCACAAACCCGAAGGCACAAACCCGAAGGCACAAACCCGAAGGCAACAAACCGTAGTGGTGAAGGTCAGAGACCCAGTACTGGACACCACTAACTGGCGGAATGTGTCACAACTCTCGAAAAGGAATCCGAAAAGTGTTAACGTATGTCCCATAACCACTCGTTCGCACTAAACGGTTTACTATCCGTCAGCCACTTTCACACTCAAAGCAGTACAAAGTTTACCTCATATCATCGATAAACCAAACCCGAAGGTCAAAACGATCAATCGAATAGGTCGGGGGTTAATCGGCAAGACAAATGCATGGATTCATGGTCCATGTTTTACCCAACCATTTAATCACCCTTCCACTCCGCTCGAAGTGCGAAATTGTGTATGTGCGTTTTAAATAGAATTTAAGAATTTGAGAAGGAAACTTTTAATACAATTTAGAGGGATTATTTATGAAAACCCGTGAATGAAGTCAAAGGTAAGTTATCAAAGCCAAAGATGCAATGACAACCACTAAAAAGCAACTTGAATCAATAAAATTTGGAAAACAAATCAAAATATGCAAAAAATAGGCAAACAGTGAAATAGGAGCAGGTCGGTCAACCGGTTGCAGGGCTCGGTCGGCTGGCCAGATGCAGGAAATAAGACATGACTCGGGGTAGCAGGTCGGTCGACCGGCTACAGGGCTCGGTCGGCCGAACCTGATGAATTTGCAATTCTTACCCTATATCAATGAAATGCAATTTCTTCCAAATCGCGACCATTCGAGCAATGGACCTAAGGGGCTTTAACCAATATATACCCCAGCTCCATTAGCTCTCCGATTCGCTACCAAACATACTCAAACATCAAAGTTAGGATCTTTAAAGAATTGAACACAAACACTAAAAATTTGGATATTCACCAATTCAATCCAAACCAAAAGCAAGAGCATATGAACAAGTGCTAGGAAATTCATACCCAACATCAAAGAAATCAAGAGAAGTAGATGTGAGTTCAAAACTCACCTTTAACCCAAAACAAAGAAGTAGAAGAAGAAGCTCAATAACAAGGAGAAGACCAACTAAACTCTACTTCAACCCAACAAGCTTCAATCTAAGAATAAAACATATATTTCCCAATTTAGGTTTAGGAAATTTTCTGAAATTGAAGAGGAGAAGAGTTGGAGAAGATGAAGAAGAGGTTACCTATGGATTCTCTTTGATTTTGGAGCAAGAAATCAAGTTGGAAGTTGAAACTAGGGCTTGCAAATTTCTATTTCTCTTTCCCTTCCACCATTTCAGTTTTAGCTTGAGAATGAAAATGAAAAGGAGATGAATGAAGAGAAGGGGCTGAGCTAGAGTATTAGTTAAGCTAGTGGGCTGAACCCAAACCCAAAACCCAATAGAAAAAGGGTCAAAATTTCACAAACTCCAAACATATCAAAGATTATACTCAAAAAGATCGCAAACGCCATTTTGGAACCAATGGAGGTAGTTTCGAGTTCCAATTCGGCCATTTGCAAAAAGTAGCTTTTCGGACCAAAATCCGACTAACGACGTTATATATTTAAATAAAACTTTTAAATATATAATCGTTAAATATGCGGGTCGTTACAGATCTCCCCTCCTTACAAAATTGCGTCCCCGCAATTCCTAGAGACGATATTTGTAACAACTACATACATACAACATTCAAAAGAAAAGAAAATAAGCTTGAGATGAAAAGACATACTCACCGTTCACAAGCTAAGATAGAAAACCTGGATAAGATCGCTCAATAAACTCTCTGGTTTCCCAAGTACAGTCATTGGGATTAGCGGACCATTGAACCTTAACGAGCGGCACATCCTTGTTTCGAAGGTGTCGCACCTCCGTGTCAAGCACGCGAATAGGTTGCTGTACAATAGATAAGTCCGGTGAGATCTCAAGCTCTTGCAAATCAGGAGAAGTAATAACAGAATCCGACCCCCGAAGACACTTCCGAAGTTGCGATACGTGAAACACGTCATGAATGCCAGATAAATGAGCTGGAAGTGAAACTCTATAAGCCACAGGGCCAATACGTTCAGTAATAGAAAATGGTCCTATAAAGCGAGGAGCCAATTTCCCAGTCGTACTGAAGCGCATCACCCCTTTCAAAGGAGAAACACGAATAAAAACAAGATCGCCAATCGAGAACTCGAGAGGCTTCCTACGGTTGTCCGCGTAGGATTTTTGGCGACTTTGTGCCTCTTTCATTCTCAACCGAATAAGATTAATCTTCTCATAAGAATCACGAACAAAATCTAGACCAAGAATAAGCTTCTCTCCAGATTCCAACCAACAAGAAGGTGATCGACATGGCCTTCCGTATAAGGCTTCGAAAGGAGCCATACCGATACTAGACTGAAAACTATTGTTGTAGGAGAACTCTACAAGAGGTAGATGATCCTCCCAACTACCACCGAAATCAAAAATACAAATACGGAGAAGATCTTCCAAGATATGATTCACCCGTTCAGTCTGTCCATCAGACTGCGGATGATAAGCTGTAGAAAAATTAAGCTTTGTCCCCAAAGCTTGCTGAAGACTCTTCCAAAAATGACTCGTGAATAAAGGATCACGATCACTCACAATAGAACTAGGAACACTGTGAAGTCTCACGATTTCCTTGACATATAACTTAGCCAAATGCGAAGCAGTTCTATTTGACTTAATAGGGACAAAATGAGCAGACTTGGTGAGACGATCAACAATAACTCAAATGCTAGAATGGCCTGATCTCGAACGAGGTAGGCCGTCAATAAAATCCATAGATATTTGATCCCATTTCCACAATGGAATCTCTAAAGGCTGAAGAAGACCCGAAGGACGCTGATGTTCAGCCTTAAAACGTTGACAAGTTATGCAATTACTCACATAACTCGCCACATCGCGTTTCATGCCTTCCTAATAATAAAGACGATGCATATCGGCATACATCTTGCTACTACCGGGATGAATAGTATACTTAGAACGGTGACAGTCATCAAGAATGTCATGCCTAAGTGCAAGATCAGAAGGCACAAAAAGACGGTTCTTCTTACGAAGACACCCATGAGAATCAAGGCTAAAATCTTGCAACGCCTCATCACAAGATCCAGACTCACAAAGCTGAATAAAATGCAACAAATCAGGATCACGCCGTTGGACATCGGTAATACGATCCAATAAAATAGGTCGAGCTCCCAAACTGAACAATAGAATAGGAGAGTCAGAAAATGAACTTCGATCACGAATTTCACAAAAAGATAGAGTCTCAAGAACATCCCATTCGGCAAGCATCATAGAAATAACAGCCGAATGTTTGCGACTAAGCGCATCAGCAACACGATTACCCTTACCAGGGGTATACTGGATATCAAAGTCATAGGAAGCAAGAAACTCGAGCCAACGCTGTTGTCTCATATTGAGTTCCTTCTGAGTGAACAAATACTTCAAAGATTTATGATCGGTATAGAGAATGAAGCGCTCGCCCAACAAATAGTGTCGCCAAATCTTCAAGGCAAAGACAATGGCGGCTAACTCAAGATCATGAGTGGCATAGCGAACTTCATTCGGACGCAGTTGCCTAGAAGCATAAGCAACTACCCGATCCTTCTGCATAAGAACAGCACCGAGACCACTACCACAAGCATCGGTGTAGACAACAAGGTCATGATTCCCTTCGGGAACCACAAGGATATGAGCATTAGTGAGAAGTTCCTTCAATGTCAAAAAGGAAGCTTCACACTTGTCGGACCAATCAAAACGAATGCCTTTCCGAGTAAGGCAAGTGAGAGGAAGCACAACACAGGAAAAATCCTTAATGAACCGATGGTAATAACCCGCCAATCCAAGGAAACTACGAATCTCATGAACATTCTCAGGCCTCTTCCAATTCTGGATGGCTTCGATCTTTGAGGGATCGACAGAAATGCCATCGGAAGATACAACATGGCCTAAGAACTTAACCTTATTCTCCCAAAAGTGGCACTTGGAGAATTTGGCTCTAAGCTGATGATGACGGAGGGTACTCAAGACAATTCTCAAGTGATTAGCATGCTCGGCTTCAGACTTAGAATAAATAAGGATATCATCAATGAAGACAAGGACGAACTTATCGAGATATTCCCGGAATACTCGATTCATGAGATCAACAAAGAAAGCAGGAGCGTTCGTCAAACCGAACGGCATAACGAGCCACTCGAAAGAACCATATCGAGTGCGGAAAGCTGTAAGAGGTATGCTATCCTCCGCGACTCGTAATTGATGAAAACCTGTGGCAAGGTCAAGCTGAGAAAAGACCTTAGCACCACTCAATAGATCGAACATATCATCGATCCTAGGCAATGGATACCTATTTCTAATGGTCAACTCGTTAAGCTTGCGATAGTCAATGCAAAGCCTAAGAGTTCCATCGGACTTCTTCACAAAGACAACCGCGGATCCCCACGGGATACAACTGGACTGAATCAACTGCTTGGACTCAAGCTCTAAAAGCTGCTTTTTGAGTTCCTCATTTTCCTTTGTAGACATCCTCGTGGGAGGACGACTAATTGGCTGCGCACCTGGAATAAGATCAATGTGGAACTCAATTGCCCGCTTGGGTGGAAAACCCGATACAGGCTCAAAAACATCAGAAAAGTCACAAGCAATAGGAATACGAGATATATCATCATCATCTCGCGAATCAAGAGAATATAAAGCCATCTCGGAATTATCCACATCCCGAAGAACAAGAGATAACTGAGTAGGCGAATCCGGATGTCGAAGATATATAATCCTCTCCGAACAAATAATCCTGGCATCATATCTCACTAGCCAGTCCATACCCAAAATCATATCAAATCCCGGACAAGAAATAACGTGCAGATTCGCACGAAAAGAAAAACCACATAAAACAATCTCAACATCATCACAAAGCAAGCTAAGGGTCGCGGATCCCCTAATAGGATTCGCAATCCTTAAAGAAGCAACCAAACAAGAAACATCCAAAGATAAATCATCAACGAGCTGTTTCGATACGAAAGAATGTGAACCACCCGTATCAAAAAGAAATCGAATGCCATGATCACGAAATAAAATAGAACCTTCCAAAATAGATGGAGATATACCTTTGGGTTGAGAAAGACCTTCAGAAGCCTTAGCAGCATAAAGCCTGCTAGACTTGGCACTAGCCGGGACAGTAGGGCAAGCTGAAACATGGTGACCTTCCTTCTTGCAGTAACGGCAGAAGAGAGGCTTAGGACAAGCTCGAATAATATGATCAGGAGAACCACAATTGAAACACTTTCGAACGAAAGGTGTTCCGGAAGACTGAGGCTGAGAGCTAGGACCACCAGTCTTCTTCTTCTTAAAAGGAAAAGACCTGGACTTCTGAATTGGAAACGGCCTCTTGTTGGGGTTCTTGGAAACCTCAACATCAACATCACTATCACACTCCTTCTCGACGGTCTCGAGGTGAAGTGTCGAATCAACCAACTCCTCAAAAGAAAGCTTAAGTTGGAGCAACAAGGACTTCTTAAGATATTTCTTAAGACCAGAAACAAACTTCAAATTCTTTTTATAAGAAGTGCTAATGAATTCAAGACCATACTTAGATAAAGCCTCGAATGATGCAACATACTCAGAAACAGAAGACTTCCCTTGCTTCAACTCAAGGAAGCAACGGGTCAATAAAACTTTTTCAGATTCAGGAACGAACTTGAGTTCAAATCGCTCCCGAAACTGAGTCCAAGAAAGAGTAGACTCATCAATCTCGGCTACAAGAAGCTCATACCAATCAAGAGCACGCTCTTGTAATAAGCTAGAAGTTACAAGAACTCTATCATGGTCAGAAAGATCCATACGAGAGAAGATACGTTCGCATGTGCGAAACCAAGCTTGGACTTCAAGAACGGACTCGGAGCCTTTAAACGGCTTTCCTCCAAGATGAGCAAAATCACTACACTGGCGTGCAAAGGCAGACTTGCGAGGTGGAGACACTCGAGGAGGAACTGGAGGCTGAGTGCTCCTAAACAACTCCAAAAACTGATCGGAAGACATATAAACGCCATCCGAATGTGAGCCTCTGGATTGCCCAGCATCTGAACGTCGTCCCCTGCCTCTTCCAGCCATACGCTGAAGGTAAGATAAGAACAAGATTATTCACAAGGTATATATTGCAATATGGAATACTACGGAATAGAAATGCATTCCTAGACGTATTCCCAAACTCTATCTAACCTTGATGGAATAAAGAGACACGATGATTCAAAGGTTTGTATCACTTGTATACTTTGATGTACCGTAATATGTGCATCTATTCTGTGTTTATCATATTTTGTCCTGAACTCAGCTCTGATACCACGCTGTGACGCCCCACCTCTATACCCACGCTAGCCAAGGACACTACAGGGTAATGCCGTCAACTAACACGGAGAATAAGGCTGGTTAGGAGCGACCATCTATAGCCTTGCTTTAACTATCCATTAAATACGTCGGCAAAAATCATACCAAACAGATCGACATATCCAACGAATACTTAAAACAAAACCATAGGTGGCTGGATCTATCAGAACAGAATATAATAACTCAAATGTAATATACATCACACAACAGTAAATCATCATATACACATATATCGATACACAACAGAGTTTACAAATAATACATGTCAAGTGGTATAGCAGACCACAATATACAGACGAGTCAATAGAATAAATATCAGAGTTACTACAAAATGGGACTACACAAAAAGCTATGACAAAAAGAAGCTAGCGGAGTAGTCCATGCGGAAGCAAAATAGGCTAAGTCCAAATGTACCTAACCTGAAACATCTCGGTCTGACCCGAGTATAAAATACACGGGTCAGTCTAGCTAAACAAATCAGTTAGATAAACTGAACAACAATAAACCTGCAAGGTTACAAAGCATAATAGATATCTCCAAAGGAGATAACACAATCATCTAACAAAAGATGAATCATATAGAACAAGCCTCATATCATCGGCAACATATAGAAACAAAGGATAAGAATATCCCAAAGCAAGCCATAAGGCAATAACAAATACCAATAAGGTACACAAGTTTCGCAAGGTAAACGCTACGCATCATGCGGCTCATAGTGGCCAACACCGAAGGGCGATACCAAGGGAATATACATATGAATGAAACATCATAAAATTGCTCGAGCTCAGTACTGTACAAACAAGGATCCATGAGCCCGAAGACTCCAAACCCAATATCACCCATGCGGCTCATAACGACCAACATCGGAAGCAATACTAAAGGGCAACCCAATATCACCCATGCGGCTCATAACGACCAACATTGGAAGCGATACTAAAGGGCAACGAACCCGAAGGCACAAACCCGAAGGCAACAAACCGTAGTGGTGAAGGTCAGAGACCCAGTACTGGACACCACTAACTGGCGGAATGTGTCACAACTCTCGAAAAGGAATTCGAAAAGTGTTAACGTATGTCCCATAACCACTCGTTCGCACTAAACGATTTACTATCCGTCAGCCACTTTCACACTCAAAGCAGTACAAAGTTTACCTCATATCATCGATAAACCAAACCCGAATGTCAAAACGATCAATCGAATAGGCCGGGGGTTAATCGGCAAGACAAACGCATGGATTCATGGTCCATGTTTTACCCAACCATTTAATCACCCTTCCACTCCGCTTGAAGTGCGAAATTGTGTATGTGCGTTTTAAATAGAATTTAAGAATTTGAGAAGGAAACTTTTAATACAATTTAGAGGGATTATTTATGAAAACCCGTGAACGAAGTCAAAGGTAAGTTATCAAAGCCAAAGATGCAATGACAACCACTAAAAAGCAACTTGAATCAATAAAATTTGGAAAACAAATCAAAATATGCAAAAAAATATGCAAACAGCAAAATAGGAGCAGGTCGGTCGACCGGTTGCAGGGCTCGGTCGGCTGGCCAGATGCAGGAAATAAGACATGACTCGGGGTAGCAGGTCGGTCGACCGGCTACATGGCTCGGTCGGCCGAACCTGATGAATTTGCAATTCCTACCCTATATCAATGAAATGCAATTTCTTCCAAATCGCGACCATTCGAGCAATGGACCTAAGGGGATTTAACCAATATATACCCCAGCTCCATTAGCTCTCCGATTCGCAACCAAACATATTCAAACATCAAAGTTAGGATCTTTAAAGAATCGAACCCAAACACTAAAAATTTGGATATTCACCAATTCAATCCAAACCAAAAGCAAGAGCATATGAACAAGTGCTAGGAAATTCATACCCAACATTAAAGAAATCAAGAGAAGTAGATGTGAGTTCAAAACTCACCTTTAACCCAAAACAAAGAAGTAGAAGAAGAAGCTCAATAACAAGGAGAAGACCAACTAAACTCTACTTCAACCCAACAAGCTTCAATCTAAGAATAAAACATATATTTCCCAATTTAGGTTTAGGAAATTTTCTGAAATTGAAGAGGAGAAGAGTTGGAGAAGATGAAGAAGAGCTTACCTATGGATTCTCTTTGATTTTGGAGCAAGAAATCAAGTTGGAAGTTGAAACTAGGGCTTGCAAATTTCTATCTCTCTTTCCCTTCCACCATTTCAGTTTTAGCTTGAGAAATGAAAATGAAAAGGAGATGAATGAAGAGAAGGGGCTGAGCTAGAGTATTAGTTAAGCTAGTGGGCTGAACCCAAACCCAAAACCCAATAGAAAAAGGGTCAAAATTTCATAAACTCCAAATATATCAAAGATTATACTCAAAAAGATCGCAAACGCCATTTTGGAACCAATGGAGGTAGTTTCGAGTTCCAATTCGGCCATTTGCAAAAAGTAGCTTTTCGGACCAAAATCCGACTAACGACGTTATATATTTAAATAAAACTTTTAAATATATAATCGTTAAATATGAGGATCGTTACACTATGCCTAGTAACCCTGCCTGAACTCAATACCCTGATAACAGAATCCCTGAATTGCATGTAGTTCACCTAGAAAAAAAATCTAAAGCTTAATAAAAAGAACATACAAAACAAAAACAATAATAAAAAAACAAGTCGATGACAAATATGATATAATGTAAAATAGACTCCCTTCTTATGTGATTGTGTTGCTGGAGATGTAGCTTACTTCGAGTGTGCACTGCTATTCTGGAGTTGTTTGGCCAAGATTTGCAAGAGCTTGCTCTGATGCTCACATTGGTTGCTGAATAAGATGATATTGTTATTGTCGTAGAAGTGTCTTACGTTTTTTTTTTTTGAAGTTTAGTGATAGAAAGGTGCGTTGAAAGATGATCTTAATTTAATATTGAAATGCTTATTTTTCCACTTGTAGAATAGATTTGAAGTACTTCACAGGGGTGAGGCTTCTGTAGAGATTTAGGTGATACTGAATAGAATTGTATAAAGGAGATGATATTTGACGACCAGATTTTGTTTTATAGACGAAGTTTTGTTTTTATATCCAGTGATTTTCTTTTGATGTATGCAGTTTTTATAGGCACATGGAGGGGATGTGTATGTATGAAAATAAATACGTACGAGGATATATGAAGAAGAATTGACTTGTGAGATGGTTTGTTTCCCCGTATACAAAACAAAATCTATGTATAATAGGGAAATAAATATGTGTGAGGACATATGAAGAAGATTTGATTTGTAAGATAGTTTGTTTTCTGCATACAAAATAAAATCTGTATATAATGGAGAATAAACTATATTGTATCTTCCAAAATATATCGTTTGATTATGTAAACAATACTTTGCTTCCATTCTGTATTTATTTTTCTTTCTTCATATATACTACATCTAATTGTGTATGTATTTCCTTGCTTTTGATTTGTATTTATTTCACTTTCTCTATATATACAGTCTTTGATTGTGTACTGAAATATTTCCTTCCAACATCCTTATTTTTTTCCTTTTCTCTGTATATGCAGCCTTTTGTTATACCGAAAGAAAACTTTTTCCACGACCAATAAATATACAACACTAGACAAGCACGTTAGATATAATGCATATATTTACTAATATCAAACATACATTAACTGCAATATTTGCCAATATTTTCTTTTTGATAATAATAAATATATATTATTTTACAAATAAAAGTATATGTGTCTGAAATGTAATACATGTAAAACAGACATATGAGATGTAGTGGATGAAGATTTAAATATAAATAAAACCATGCTTTGATGTTTTTTATAATGTAATACGCTCTGAAAGAAAAATCAATTATAAAAATATATATGTTATTATCAAACAAGACGTATGCTCCACATAATTCATCGCTATCCAAGTATTTAATACACGGTCTTTAATAAATTATCCGACATTATACTAGTGTTGAGTAAATAAATATACTCCGTACAGACATCTCATACTATCCGGTGAAAAACAATTATGTGCACAACACCTTCAATTAATCAACATTAAATAAATTTCCACTTCGTTTATTAATTCATTCGCGCATTATTCTTTATTTGCATTATGGGTAATTTAACTTCATCTCGTTCCTAGCAAACAAATCAACAATCATTTATACACACATCAATATATTATTCAATTGTTGGTGCATTCAATTGTTCATGCCAAATAACCCTTGAATTTGGACTAAAATTGATTTTTTTCCTTCGAATTTCACCATGTCCTAATAAAATTATCTTAGTAGGATAACATCAATTAAACTTGTCCAATACATGCACGTTCACTCCAATTAAACCAAGAAATGTGATGACCAAATATTCAAGTCAGACATAATTGTCTAAAAGAAACATCAATTGTCAAAATGAAATGAAAAAAATACATTTCCATTGATTCAAGGTCTACGTATTTACCATCTTTTAAACAAATAATCAATCGATATAGAAGTATTTGAATTTTGAACCTGTTCACACTTAGTACCAAAAAAGTTGATGCTCATCGATAGCGAATTGTCATCCACATGATTATGATAGAATGATTTGAAAGCTAAATACAATGGAAAACATTTGCGATTGGGTAAAATAGAGAATTAAGAATGAAATAGGGAGAAAATAATGGAGGAATAATCCATAGCCATTAATATGAGCACAGAGATAGAATTGAAAAGGAGGAAAACTTAGACTATGATTTCTGAAATTAATGGATGAAGCAAGTAAAAAGTAGATCGTAAAAATGATCGTGGGAGTAGTTGAATCAACGGTGTGCGCTCTATTAAGTACAGTGTTACGTGTCATGCTCAAAACCGTTGAATACCTTTATTAAAATTTGATCCCGACCTCTCTCTATCTTTCTGTTAAATGTAACAGAAAAGCTGAGCTATTTTACGTGTGTGTGTATAGACACACACCTGCATGGTGAACACTCTTTTTTCATGTATAATACAGGCGTAGATGATCCACACTTGATTAGTAATGAGTAATTATGTAGTGAGGTTTTGATTTTAGCATAAACACTATCATTCTGCACTCTGTTTATTATCACGAGTCTTATGGCACGTACTTCGCGCGTGACAATAATACACCCTTCGTGGATAAATTGATTATTTTTATAAATTATGTATTCTTAACATATTAAAAAAATGATTTTCATCAATATTTAACTGCGATTTTACGTTGAAATCATGTGTAGTCAGTTTGAATTTTGATTTCTAAGTTGCATTGTTTAATTTTTTTTTGTTAGTTTGAATTTCTATTTCTAAGTTGTATCGTATAATTTTTTTGTTAATTTAAATTTTTTTCCGTTATCAATTGATAAAAAGCAAAAAATGTATAGAAAGATTATATGTTAGATCATTTTTTAAGCGATATTAAGTTTGGTATTATATGTAAAAGAACGTTATGAATTTGTAAAAAAAATATTTGTTAGATCTTGTTTTTAAGTGATATCAACATTTGTTAATATCTATAGAGAGACTTTTTTGTAAGTTGACTTTGATACTAGACAAATATCATGCTTTCACTTAAATTCAGAAGTCAAAAGTTATAATAATAGTTTGTTTACTCCATATTTCAACCTATTTTGAATCTAACGTATAATAAAAGTATAATAAAAGGTTGAGCTTCTTAATGTTACTCATCAAAATTATGCAGTTGACGATAACATTACACAGAATAAAAGTGCGGTGCTATATGCATCGAGTTTAGAATCAGGTATGTAGATGCTATTTTTTAGGATCAATTAATAGATGCACAGAGTTTAGAAACATATATGCAGATGTTTTTTTTAAGGATCAATTGAAGAATTTTTGAAAACAATTGTATATAAAGGATAATTTTGAAACTTCTCGGTCGGATCAAAAAATTGCGCTTTCAAAATAACTATGATGTCAAATGAAAATTTTATTTTTCAATTTGGCATTTATGTGAATTTACAGCGAGAATGTGTTTATAAATCTCGTCTTATGCTAGGGCACAAGAAGCAGATTAGTTTCAGGGATCGCTGCCATAGGTATTTTGTAACTTGAGCGATGTTCGAAGTTAGAGAAAGAAACTAGTGATAAAAAGGGAATCGGATCAGTTGCTTCGTTTCCATCACGTGCCTAATATTGTCAGCTTTTCGCAACGATGAACTTATTGTTAACATAATGCTTATTGTTACAACTAGTTATGAGTTAATAACGGGCCACTAAAATATACGGACTTGGCTGTGACAAAAGAAGGGAGTTTTTTTTTTCAAAAAAAAAAAAGAAATTCATAGCCCAAAATAGATTAATACCACAACAGATTATAACCTAAGAGAAAACCAAAAACATGCGTAGGCCCAAACTCTTCCATGTGGTCCATATAAAAAAAACTGCTTATGTTAGGCCTTGCAATTCCATTTTCAATTGATAACGGTTAAAGTATAATAAATTAGAAGTCTAAGTGCCATTGGATGTATAATCACATGATACCATCAATGGTAGGGTTTGGTCTGGCTATCATAAAATCCGAATCCGACTCAGATTACAAATAATTAAAACCCAAATCCGATTCAAATCCATAGGGTATTTCAAATCAATATCCGAGCCTGACATGTTGGGTTTTTTAAATCTGTCGGGTAATACCCGTATACCAAAGTCAGAATATTTATGTTAAAATCATATGTTAAAATTACAATTTTAGTAAAACTGATATACAAACAATATTAACATATAAATTGAATGGGTATTCAGTCAATTTCAAAATAAAAGTACGCAAAAACATCAATACATAAACAAGCAAAACGGTAAACAAATAAAACGTACTCATGTTTTGATACGACGAAAAAAAAAAACATGATCGGGTCCTAGTCGAACCGTGTTTATGATAAAACCGTATCTGACTCTAATAGTAAACGGACTGGATTTGGGTCGGAATTGAACGGTAAAAGGAAAAACTTGTAGGTAGAACCAGCGTCAACCACTGTATCACCAAATCAGTGTAAAATATAACAGCCACAGACGTGAGACATGCGTCAGCAAGAGAGCAACGACAATGACATATAACAGAAGCTGTCAGAAGCACGTGCACAATAGCGTATATCGCATGTGAACAAAAGGGGTTTGCAAATACCTGTAGATAGAGAGAAAATGATAGGAGAAGAATAGAATGAGCTCAAAAGGGAAGATGGTGTGTGTGACAGGAGCATCAGGCTTCGTGGCTTCATGGCTCGTTAAGCTTTTGCTTAATCGAGGCTACACTGTTAAAGCATCTGTTAGGGACCCCGGTATTTAATCTTTTACATACATACCCATATATGTGTGTGCATGGATGCGTGTGTATATACATGTTATGCTTCCAGGTTTGCTTGCTAATTATTGATTTTTCTTGGTTTTATGCTTTGTTTATACCTACCTACCTCTGCAAGTTTAAAAGTAACATCTTTAAATCCTCCTGGATGAAAATGATTTATGGTACTTTCTTCCAGCACCAACGATTGATGGAAATTCATCGCAAGTATTATATTTAATTGTGTGGATTATTAAAGAGTTAACAGCTACTATTGATCAAAACAGAAGATTCGTACCCGTTAATTATTACGTATTACACTTTGATAAAAAAATACTGTTGATTTAACCCAGGTTCTTTACCAAGTAAGTTTGGACCCATAATTCGTACACGAACTGTTTGCATTGTTGTATACATTGATATTTTATTTAAGCCATTAGTTATACAAATTAAAGATTATTTCATATGGTAGCAACCGCATGAGCGTCGACATATAAATGAAAAGGGGAGCATTTTTGAAATTTTAAAAAGTAATCGATTAAATTAATTCAACGAATTTTCTTTGTTAGCAGCAAAGATAGAGATAATAGACGCACAGATTATCCACATTCTCCATCCGATTCTAAATTAAAGGGTCATTTTCCCGATATTTTTAAAATTATTGGATATTTAAAAACTCGGTTTTTATAAAATAAACAAAGCATAAAAAGTAATCACGTGACTGCTCTATTTCTGTCGGCATTTAAAATTTATATGACACCCTTTGCCATAATTCTATGCAAATTTCAATGGATCTCAAGTGTTGGGCGAATTCTCACCCAGGAGATCTCGAGACCCAGAAGTGTCATTTCAACCGGGTTCGCAACCTCCTCTTCATTTGGTGAACACAAGGCTCCATACAAGCATGAGTCCATTCAGTATTCCAAGTAGATGTTCGGTCGGCAATACAGACACAAGTTCATCCGGTCGAGCTTCATCCGGTCAGCACTTCACAACCGGACCATACCACACCGGACCGACCTCCTTCACCGAACCAACCTTTTCCTCACTCCTAGCCGAACCAACTCCCAAGCCACAACCGAACCAACATTTGCCGAACCAACATCTCTCCCTACTAATACCAGACCATCCTTTTCCACCAGACCAAGGCCGCAACCGGACCAAGACATCACCCATCACCGGACCGGCCTCTACCACCGAATCAAAGCTCCACCGGTCCACTACACTCCAAGCACGGGCGAACCAAGGCTTCGCCGAACCAGAACGCTGCCAGGCCAGATTGCTTCAGCCCAGGCCCACCAGCAGCTATATACATCCAAGACCCCTGCCCCCTACCTCACTCTATAAATAGAGGGGCAGGGGTACAACAATGGCAGACAAGTTTGAGAGCTCAAGCACGGAAGGAACTTTCAAACTACCTTCATATACTTGTACACAAAGCATTGTACTTGTAATCTGAAAGAAAGAGGATAATAACATATAAAGTGGACGTAGGCACGTTCTGACCGAACCACTATAAATCTGTGTGTCTTTTACATTTCAGCCCCTGCTTTTTTCATATTTACACAACTCATCTAGATCATTAAGAATCACATAAAATCAACTAAATCACACGACTTGGAGGTGTTTGCCCATTTTTTGTGCAAACATTTTTGGTGCTTTCATTGAGAGATTCGAACTCGAAGTTAAAGCTTCCCTCATTCAACCTTCTTTCCCAATAACACCCTTCATTGCCTAGGAAACATGACTTCCAAGCCAAGAAAAGACGCCAACAAGGGAAAGAACGTTGCAACTAGCAGTGCTCCAAATCCAGTGGATCCAGATCAAGAGAACCATCCCACTACAGCAGCAGTGCCACATGTAGATCAGGAAATTCCAACAGCCCCTGCCGCGGAACAACCGGCAGTAATCAGTAGAGCAGACCTAGACAGAGTTGTGGTGGAAGTGACTAACCGCTTCGCATCCCAACAAGAAGCTTTGGTGAACCAACTCATGTCACGCTTGAGAGATGTCGAAGAATCCAACCGCAACACTGAATCGTGGGGCGAATCTCAATCTGGAGGATCTCGGAGACAGCAAAGGTCTTCCCTTTTCGAGGAAGCCATCAACAGGAACAACAATGATAGGGGCCGCGCCCGGACTCAGCCCGAACTCCGACTCGAGAAAGCGCTTGGAACCGAACCCAGTGGGGGAGGCGCCAGACGAGGGTCGGATGTAGCTGAGCCAGTCATGCCACCTAATCATAGAAACCCCGCTGAACGGAGCCGAGCTAGAACCCAGCCCGAAGTTGACCCCATGGAAATGCTCGAAACAGAACCCCACACGGAAAGATCAAGGCAGGGGGCAACTGTAGCTGGTCCTAGCATGCATCCGAGCAGCCAGAGGCAACCACTGGATAACGTCAGAAGTGATAGACTATACCATCCCTACAGGTCATCTGGACGAGATCGATCCCGCAGGGAAGAACCAAGTTCATTTCTATCCGCTCCAAATTCTGATGAAAGAATGGCACGATTATTCAGAGAATGCGTCCAACGGGAGCAAAGGGACCGAGGAATAGGCGCTAGGGTCGCCAGCCCTTTCACCCGCAATATCGAAACTGGCATCACCCCCCGGGAATGGAAAATGCCAACCATGGAACCTTACAAGGGAACTTCCGACCCCATCGTACACTTACAGAGATACACCCAGCATATGCTCATGAGCGGAGCAACAGAGGGGGTGTTGTGTAAATGCTTTCCGCTATTCCTAGCAGATCTAGCTACCTCCTGGTTCTGCCATCTACCCCAAGGATCTATCAGCTCATGGGAGATGTTGAAAGAAAGGTTCATTAGCCAGTTCCGCATCCATGTAGAACAACCCAAGGATGCTTATTCTCTATCCAATGTCAAACAGAAATCCGGAGAGACACTGCAACAATATCTAACCCGGTTCAACGTCGCAGCGGCCGCAGTCCAAGATGCCGATGAGAAGCTCACCCTAATGGCCCTCTGTAGTGGTGTACACCCAGATACAAAGTTCGCTAGAAGACTAACTAAGGAAAAACCAGCTACTTTACCTGATTTATTTCATGAAGCTGGAAAGTATATGAGACTTGAAGATGCCGCCACTGAGAAGCAGTCAGGGCAACAAGGTAAGACAACTTCGGACAAGGTTCCCGCTGCAGCTAAGGACACTCGAAGAAATGAATCTAGAGACAATGCTGGGGGCAGGAAGGTTGAAAAACGCCAATATCGACCAGGACCAAGATTTGACTCCTACACTCCTTTGAATGAAACAATCGAAAACATCTTTCTAGCCACTCAGGGCGAACTCGGATACAAGCGCCCCCCGTACAAGAAAGAATCTAATAACGCACTCAAGTCTGGAAAGTTCTGCCGCTTCCACGAATCCCACGGACATGACACCAATGAATGCCACCATCTTCGGGACTTAATCGAAGAACACATCAGAAGAAGAAGGATGGAACGCTATGTGAAAGGTCAGAATAGGACTCCAACTCCTGCCAATGAGAACTCAAAGCGACCCCTCCCAGAAGTAGGCGGAGGGAATCGCAACACCAGTGGCTCTAGTCAAGAGAAGATAGTGGTCCATACCATCTCGGGAGGACCACACATCGCCGACAGAAGCTAGGCAGAGATGGAAAGATACGGCAAGTCACTTAGAAATGCTGAAGGCTATGTTAACTCCATTATGGAAGAACGCCACCCGAAACGGAAAGAGAGTGACGACATCATATTCAGTAGGCGTGATTTAGAAGGAAGACAGTATCCACATATGGATCCCATGGTCATCTCTGCCTGGTTCGGTCCAGCTAAAGTTTTCCGAATTCTAATAGACACAGGAAGCTCCGTAAATATCCTATTCAAGCATGCTTTCGACAAAATGAAGCTGTCAATGAAGGATGTGTCTCCCTGCAACAAACCCCTGCACGGTTTCACTGGAGATGCGAAAATGCCCCTCGGGCAACTTGACCTCTTCGTCGAAATAGGAAGTCATCTCCGCTCCGTTGTGCGAAAACAAACGTTCGTACTAATAGAAAACCACTCGGCCTACAACGCCTTCTTGGGAAGACCAGCCTTGTCTGACTTCCAAATTGTCCTAGCCCTGTGGTGCCTAAAGATGAAATTCCCAACAGATAAAGGAATAGGAGAAGTTGAAGGAGATCAAGACGCCGCTCGAGATTGCTATGTAACTGAACTTCGCAATAACCGTAGAAAGAATAAAGGGAAAGATGCAAAGACTACTCTCTGCATGAAAAGCTTGGAAGCATAGCAACTAAAGAAAGCCCCTCCTCTTCGATACACCAGCCATCCTTTCAATGAACTAGACCCTAGGGATAAGGAGGAGGAGGCTACCGCTGAGCCTGCAGAGGCCATGGAATTCGTATCTGTAGACAAACATGATTCAAGTAGACTATTAAAAATAGGATCTCAGCTAAAAACAGAATTGAAGGATCAACTCATTGACTTTCTCCGCCACAACTTAGATGTATTTGCGTGGACACATGCCGATATGACAGGAATCTCCCCAGACATAGCGTGCCACATGCTGAACATCGATCCCACCAAGATACCGATAAAGCAGAAAAAGAGAAGCATGGGAGCAGAACGATCAGCTGCCCTCGATGAGGAAGTAAAGAACCTACTTGCTAATGACTTCATACGAGAAGCCATCTACCCAGAATGGATCGCTAACCCGGTACTAGTAAAGAAAGCTAATGGGAAGTGGCGAACATGCATTGATTTCTCCAACTTAAATGACGCTTGCCCGAAAGACTGCTTCCCGCTCCCCCGAATCGATCAACTTGTGGACAACACTGCCGGGCACGAACTCTTATATTTTATGGATGCATACTCCGGATACAACCAGATTCCCATGCACGCTCCCGATCAAGACCACACTAGCTTCATCACTAACCGGGGATTATATTGTTACAAAGTCATGCCTTTTGGACTCAAAAATGCCGGAGCTACCTATCAGCGCCTCGTCAACAAGATGTTCGTGGAATTAATAGGACGAACTATGGGAGTATATGTGGATGGCATGTTGGTAAAGTCCAGGAGAGCCGACGATCATGTAAGCCACCTGGGCGAGATGTTTCAGGTACTTCGTCGATATGGAATGAAGCTGAATCCTCTAAAGTGCTCCTTCGGAGTGTCATCGGAAAAATTCTTAGGATTCATCGTCCATGCCAGAGGAATTGAAGCAAACCCTGAGCAAATCCGGGCTCTAAAAGAAATAAGGATACCTTCCACTCGAAAAGAAATGCAGAGCCTAAACGGAAAGGTGGCCGCCCTAAGCAGATTCATTTCCAAAGCAACTGACAAGTGCGCCCCTTTCTTCGAAGCTCTCAAGAAAGACAAAGGAAGGTTCGAGTGGACCGATGAATGCTTAAAAGCCTTTCTTAACCTGATCGAACACCTTCAGAGACCACCAGTACTCTCAACTCCAAACGAAGGCGAAGAGCTATACCTATACCTCGCTGTATCGTCTCATGCTCTAAGCGCTGCTCTGGTAAGAGAAGAGGACCGCACACAACGCCCGGTATACTTCATAAGTAAGAGATTTACAGGGGCAGAAGCCAGATATCCTAAACTTGAGAAATTGGCATATTGTTTATTGATCGCGTCACGAAAACTGCGACACTAATTCCAATCTCACTCCATCAGAGTTCTAACCGATCAGCCACTAAGACAGGTGCTCCATCGTCCTGACACTTCTGGACGACTCCTCAAATGGTGCATTGAACTAAGTCAGTATGACGTCACCTACCATCCTCGCACCGCTATCAAGGGGCAAGCCATGACCGATTTCATTGCCGAATTCACTACCAACGAAGGCAAGGATCAGTTTGAAATAGCAAAAAACATCAAGTGGAACCTCTTTGTAGATGGAGCATCGAACGAACAAGGCTCGGGGGCAGGTATTATGATAATCACCCCCAGGAGAAGAAAGCTGTACTATGCATTAAGATTGGAATTTGCGGCCACTAACAACGATGCGGAGTATGAGGCAGTAATAGCGGGATTGGAGCTTGCCTTAGAAATTGGAGTCAATTCTTTATGTCTTCATAGTGATTCTCAACTTATCGTAAACCAAGTACTAGGAGAATTCCAGACACGAGGAGAACGACTCACAGCATATCTAAAGAAAACCAAACTGCTGCTCGATCAATTGGACCATTATCTAATCAAACACATTCCTCGAGAAGATAACCAAGAGGCCGATGAACTAGCAAAGCAAGCTAGTATGAAGAATAGCACCATTTCTGGAGCACTAGCCATCTCAAGGCAGCTAGCCCCAAGTTTCGAACAAGTGAATCTGATAACTGCAATCGAAGAAGGAACTTGGATGACTCCTATCCGGAAATATTTGCAGGACGACACACTACCAGACAAACGTGATGAAGTCAGGAGAATTTTGAGGAAAGCTCCCCACTACACAATACAAGAAGGCATCCTCTATCGGCGTGGCTTCTCTAGCCCCTTATTCAGATGCGTCGCTGGAAGGGAAGCCAAGGAAATCTTATTCAACATCCATCAAGGAAGTTGCGGAGATCACACTGGAGGGCAGACTCTGGCGAAAAAGATACTCCGATATGGATATTACTGGCCCACACTAAACAAAGACGCCTTAAACTTCGTCAAGAGATGCGACAGATGTCAGAAATTTGCCAAGATTCCTCAACTACCCACAAATGAGATTACTCAGATGACCAGCCCTTGGCCCTTTGCTGTATGGGGAATTGATTTAATTGGCGAACTGCCAACGGGCAGAGGCGGAGCCAAATATGCTATAGTGGCAGTCGATTATTTCACCAAATGGGTGGAAGCGGAACCCCTAAATAAAATATCTTCAGCAAAAGTTATCAACTTCTTGATCAAAAATATTCTGTGCAGGTACGGAGTACCACTCAAGATCATATCGGACAACGGACTCCAATTTGACAGCGAAGAATTCGCCGGCTGGTGCCAAGAGCATGGAATTCATAAAAGCTTCTCATTAGTAGCTTACCCTCAGGCAAACGGACAAGTCGAAGCTGTCAACAAAATTCTCAAAACCCTAATCAAGAAGAAACTTGAAAAGTCAAAAGGCGCTTGGATGGACGAACTTCCTACGGCACTTTGGGCCTACCGCACATCTTTCAGAACATCAACGGGACATACTCCTTTCTCTTTGGCATACGGATCGGAGGCAATGCTCCCTGCTGAGACTATTGTTCCTTCCCACCGTAGGATCCACTACAATCCAGAAGAAAACGAAGAACTCCTCCTCATATCTTTGGATCTGATTGAGGAAAGAAGAAACGATGCAGCACTCAAAGCAGCAGCTCACAAACAAAAAGTGGCAGCACTATACAACTCCAAAGTCAAGCATCGCATCTTACAAGAAGGAGATCTTGTCCTCAGGCGAATCTTTCCGCGCCCCGGGGCACTGGACCCCATCTGGGACGGACCATATGTAATTCATAAAGATCTCCACAACGGAGCTTATATTTTGTCAACAGTGGACGGAGAGGTGTTCCAGAGGGTATGGAACATCCGACACCTCCGTCGATACTTTTCTTAACTTGTACTGTCCATATGAAGTGAATTAACAAAGAGAATCAGTGGACGTAGGCATTTTCATGCCGAACCACTTTAAAAAATCTTGTCTCTTTTTAACTTGTTCCTTTATATCTTGGCTGCTTGTTAAGCTTTATCCTTTTCTGTTGAACAAAATCCTTTGGGATCTTCACTCAAGACGCATCATGGCCTCATCAGGACAAGGCCTAACAGGTACGCTACGATTCTATGCACTCGCCAATGAGACTCTTTTGCTCCAGCATCCCTCTGCTGCGGGTTAACTCATTGCTCGCGACTGCCCTCAAAGCCAACTGTAATGAGCCGATTATAAGTCATCATAAAGGCCGACTATAGCCGATGGCAGCTCATTACGGCGTTCGGCTCGCCGGCAACTGTGAACCTACTTTAAGCCCCAACATAAGGTGTGGCCAGCCAGGGGTAGTTCACGGCCAACGGCACCCGCGCTAGCCGGCCACGGTAAATCGAATAATACCCACGATTACGGACCATAATGGTTCGGGTAGTTACCGTGCGCGATCTCGGCTCCGATGTGTCTTAAGTGCGGCTGTGGTAAAAAAGAAAACTCCCCGCGGAGGCGTAAGATGGGTGACAAATGTCTCCAAGACCCACAGCTAGGGAAAGTGACTACAAAACCCGTTTGCCACGAACTTAAGCACATCGACGGCCTTCCGTGACTGGAAGTTTTACTTTTCCCATATTTCCATTTCATTTAAATACTTTTCTCCTATCCTGTATAACAAACTCTAAAGTACAGGAAACCAAATAGGGAGCATTCACTCATGAGAATCTAAGCCTACGTACTGGGTGGCAAGGTACTCAGCTATGTCCATGATCAGTTACACAAGACGCTCAAAGCTACCACCTGCAACTAAAACATGAAGGGCGGTACTCTCTTCTCTTGTACATGAATATGTAACTACAGTTTATTCATACGTCACACTAACATTGCAAAATATGAAATTATATTTCAAGCAACTGCTTAACATCAAACACAACTAAAATCACAGGCATATGCATACTTCTCACGCACCACATCAAAATGACAACAACATTTAAACATAACAAAATCAGCTTATGTCATAAAATCACATAAAGTTATTCTTTGCAAATAATATCATTACAGTCACATCAATGTTTTGGACTAACATAAACAGCGATAAAAGGAAATAAAAAGGTAGCCAAATCCGGACAAGTAACCAACTGCATCCACACTTCGCTCTCATCCTACCAACTCCCCCAAGCCTACTTGGCCGCAGGGTCGGAGCTCCCAGCGTGTTGATCGGAAGTTCCACCTGTCCAATTCAGAAGAGGAATTCATTAAACAAACGATAAACGATCAAGTTATGGAAACCCAGGAAGAAAAGAAAAAGAGAAGAATAACTCACCAGCGTCCGCCGCTTGATCCTCATCCTCCAGTTGCACACCCGCTTCCTCCGCAGCGAGCAACCGCATCCCCTCCTTCACCGCCGCTTGCTCCTCTTTCGAGAACTGAGCAGTGACCACATCCAGACTAAAAGCCACTCCACCTTCCTTACCCGCATTGACCCTGGCCTCCTCTAAAGCCCGAAGATATATCTTGGCCATGACCCGGGGATAGTCATCCATCCAAGACAAGCCGCCCTCCTTCCAAGTGCGGAAGTACATGTCCTGCAGCATCTCATCCATCATCTCCTCATTCTCCTCAAACTCCCTCACCCGGGCCTCGGAAGCCTGCAACTTGGCGACAGCGACATCCCTCTCTGATCGGTATCTCAAGTAGTCAGCCTGGAGAGACCTCCTCATCTCCTCCATCTCCTCCTTTAACTTGACTTGAGCCATCTCCGCGGCCTCAAGCCTCCCAGACAACTCCTCTACCTGCTCGAGATCCGCATTCTGAACCTCATCCACTGTCGCAATGGCCATGTCGATCCGCTCCTTACAGGCGGCCTCCATCTTTCGTAGTTCTGCCCTACTAGCCTTTTCCATGGTCTCTTTCAGCCGCCTGGAGGCTTACTCGTGCTAAGAAATCTGAACGGCTTGACCGGCAAGCTATTCGGCCTGATCGGCAACCTTCAGCCGCAACCGAATATTAGCACTCCCAATCTCCTTCCCGGCCTTGACCAATTGAGCATGATACTTCATTAACTTCTTGGTCTCTTCGACCACCCGATCGATATTAGCTTTGGCTTCGTCTCCCATGGTAACTACCCGAGTGGTAAGCAGATCAAGATCTAGGGACTTAGCCTCGTCTAGCACTCGTACCATGGGGTTGCGGGGAAGAAGGTGCTCACCCGTGGCCTCATCAAATGAAATATCCCGAGAGCTTGGATCTAAATCAGGATGACCAGCAAAGGGGTCGCGAGGCACGTCAGGACGCCTTATACGGATAACAGTGGGATTCTTAGAAGGAGGTGGAGGGGGGATAAACTCCGTGCTCTCCTCCGTGGTATCACGAGGAGGCTGAACGGGAAGCTGCGGACCAGGGGAAGGCTCAAATAAGGAACGACTCCTCTTCTTTTTCTGAATGCTCTCTTCAATAACCCCAAGAAGAGGACGGTATTTGACCACGTCCCCAGGACGACCAGTAAGAGGCTTCGGCTTATCAGAAGCTCTCATCAACTTGAATCGTTCAAGGCGGTGTCGAACATCTGACGTTTTAGCCGCCTGGCCTGCCCCTGGAGTAAAAAACAAGTGTTATGAACATACGACGATCCATAATTCAAGAAACATGTTAAGTTAAAAGGAAAGAAAAAGTGAGAATGCACATTTATTATACAAACCCTGCGGAGGAGTGGGATACTGCAATAAGTCCTGAATCTCATTGCAGGACGGAAGTGAACCATAAAATATTTCTAAGTCCCTATCGTAAATGGAATCGACAGAGGACAAAAGTTCACCTTGCACCGCCGGAGTCACCTTGGCTGAGGAGCCCTTTAGGGATAGATCGGCACCAGCCCCGACCTTGTCGGTCTCCTTCGCCTTCTCCGCTTCCGATTCTCCCTCCGATTCCCCGAAGGCCTGGCGGAGAGCCTCATCCAGTTCAGAGTCTTGCCCAGAGATTAAGGCACCAGCACCACTACCACCCTGACCATCTCCATCTCCTCCGCCCTCCGACTCTCCTTCCACATCGCCTCCTTCGCCCTCTTCCACACCTTCCTCCTCCGGGATGATCAGGCAAGTACTAGGAGAGGGGCCCTCAGACTCCTTAAGCTTCTTGCCTCCCACGACGGGATGTTGTGCAAAGGGCTTCCTCTTGCCACTCTTCACCGTGGCCCCCTCCTTAGCTTTAGCGGCCTTCTCCTCAGCCGTGTCCCTCTGCTTAACCACGGACTGGTGCGGCTGGATCAAGTTGTACTCCAGGAGGGTAGCGCTCCTGATCAGGAACGAAGCCGACCTGTCCCGTGCGGGAATGGCCTTTATTTCAACAGCCATCCGCGCCAAAGAGTCATCTTCCACGACTACAATGCCACCTGTCGCTAGCAAGAAATAGAAGCGTGTCAGAAGAAGCACTACAGTCAGAACATGGAAAATATAAATGAAATCCATCTTACAGCCGGAAGTGAAAAGACGGAAAGAAACAGAATCGTTCTTGATAAAAAACCATTCTTTCTTGAACATGGTAAACTTTGAATATAAGTCCAAGACCGGTTTGAAGGGCACGGCCGCTTCTAGGCTAATATACGGAGACCCCTTCTTGTAGCCTCTCAGGTTATACAAATATCGAATTTCCCGGTTAGAAGAAGGGCGTCCGTACCTCCTCTGGAAGATAACGAATAGGCTCACCAGAATGGCATAAGAGTTCGGCTGGAGCTGGAATGGAGCCACATTCAAGTATGTGGTAAAGCTAACTATCCAGGCATTGATAGGAGGGATAGCACCACACATGCAATGATATCTGCTGTAAGCAAAGTAGCCTTCGGGGGGATTATACGGCATCACTCCATCTCCCGGCAACAGCATGCGAGCCCTGTCTATCCCGAAGGAACGGGATATAACATCAAGTTGCTCCTCCTTTAGGGAGCTAGGAAAGCAATCGGGAGGGGAGACCAGAAGTTCCTGGGGACCGTACCCGTCCACTAACGACCTCGGAACAGGCCCATGTCGCACCGGCCCTGGTTGGGCTGGGGGCTCGGAGGAAGATGACTCTCCTATACCTTTTGACTTCTTTTTATCCGATCGGGTTTCCTCTTTGCGAGACATTTATCTGCAGCACAAGAAAAACACGGTGTTAGAACAAGAAGTATAGAAACATAAACAAGCAAGTATCTAAAGCAAGCGTATAAAAGCCTAAGATTTCGCTCGAGATTCGAATTTCTGAGTCTCATTCGGTATATGCCTCATTCGGTAGTTCCATTCGGCATTGAAAGTTCATCCGGTATGCGAATTCGTTCGGTAGTACAGTGCAAAGTTCATCCGGCACCAAAATCCCAGATTCATTCGGTACAAAAATCATTCGGCATTAACAGCCTTACGCATGTATTCGGCAATCAGATTCATTCGGTGGTAAAGGTCATTCGGCAAAGGAACATATACCTGATTTGGTAAAAGCTTGGTTCGGCAGAGAAGTTGGTTCGGCTAGAGATCGATTCGGCACTCGTTGTTTCGGTAAGGAATAACTAAGGGGGGTGTAGCCCCTATATATAGGCGAGGGCAGAAGCACCGGTCCAGCCGGTTCGGCATATCGGACCAACCAAAAACCGAATGAAACCATCTCACCCAGCAAAAACCAGAAACAGGTGGCATGCAAGGCACCTCACACAGATAAGTACCGAACTCTAGGACCTACTAATAAAATAGAGATTATGATAACGATGAACAAGTCGTAAATCGCTCACTAACATGGGTTACCCACTTACACATGTACGCGACCACGAACGGTCCACAGGCATGCTCTGAACGGCTATTAACCCTATCGTTGTGAGAATCTACACTTCGACATCCTTTTAAAATTCATCGGTTGGATGGATATTTAGCTCTGCTAATTCTGAAATGGCTAAGCCACTTAAACATGTACGGGGTCGCGAGCGATCCTTAGGCATGCTCTGAGCTGGCGATAAACCATCTTCACAAACGATCCAGGGACCCACTCGAACGAAAACCTGGCATCAATAATGCTGAGCCCCCTTGGGGCACACCTACTCGCCTCGAACGGCACCCGACCTCGAACGATCACATCTCGCCTTGAACGGCACAATTCACTTCGCCTCAAATATTTCGATCCCGAACGGTCGTCATTTGAAATCACATTAAAACTGTAAATTCCTTTGCAGGAAATCAACATGATATGGACATCCAGCTCATTGCATTACAAAGCACGCTTTCCTACCGCAAGGCACGAGGACACCGATAGGACATGAACATCCAGCCCATGGCGTTACGAAACGAGCTTTCCTACCGTAGGGAAACAAAGCGCGACACATGCAAGCACGTGCCCCACTTTGGGGGGCAAATGTTGGGCGAATTCTCACCCAGGAGATCTCGAGACCCAGAAGTGTCATTTCAACCGGGTTCGCAACCTCCTCTTCATTTGGTGAACACAAGGCTCCATTCAAGCATGAGTCCATTCGGTATTCCAAGTAGATGTTCGGTCGGCAATACAGGCACAAGTTCATCCGGTCGAGCTTCATCCGGTCAGCACTTCACAACCGGACCATACCACACCAGACCGACCTCCTTCACCGAACCAACCTTTTCCCCACTCCTAGCTGAACCAACTCCCAAGCCACAACCGAACCACCATATGCCGAACCAACATCTCTCCCTACTAATACCGGACCATCCTTTTCCACCGGACCAAGGCCGCAACCGGACCAAGACATCACCCATCACCGGACCGGCCTCTACCACCGAATCAAAGCTCCACCGGTCCACTACACTCCAAGCACGGGAGAACCAAGGCTTCGCCGAACCAGAACGCTGCCAGGCCAGATTGCTTCAGCCCAGGCCCACCAGCAGCTATATACATCCAAGACCCCTGCCCCCTACCTCACTCTATAAATAGAGGGGCAGGGGTACAACAATGGCAGACAAGTTTGAGAGCTCAAGCACGGAAGGAACTTTCAAACTACCTTCATATACTTGTACACAAAGCATTGTACTTGTAATCTGAAAGAAAGAGGATAATAACATATAAAGTGGACGTAGACACGTTCTGGCCGAACCACTATAAATCTGTGTGTCTTTTACATTTCAGCCCCTGCTTTTTTCATATTTACACAACTCATCTAAATCATTAAGAATCACATAAAATCAACTAAATCACACGACTTGGAGGTGTTTGCCCATTTTTTGTGCAAACATCAAGTATCTTATGTCCACGAATGAAATTTAAATACATGAGGAGATAATAAATTTTACTGATGCGAAAATACAGCATATTAATTAACAAGCATAATTAACACAAAATTATTTTTCAGTAGATTACTTTCCTAAACAAGTAACTTAATTAATTTAAAAGAGAAAAGGCAATTGGGTAAACATTTATTATTATTTTTACTGTCCTAATGTTAAATCAACGGATTTCTGGGTGGTGAATTTCGGTTGAAGTAGCAAAGTCCTTCCTGTTTAATGAAAACCGCTTACTATCTAAATGGTTTAATGTAAATTAGTAGATTCTAAATGGTTCTTAGAAGACAAATTATATCTATCGCTTCAGAAAAAGTATAGAAATACTTGAAATACTCGAATTCTGATTGCTACATCATGCAAAAACAAAAAGGTAGACGAATCAGAACTTAATCACAAAATGCTGCTAGGGACGTTGCAAATTTCAATATGTTGGAGGTTTCTGTATAAATTTCAAGCCCATATGATCTGAAGAATAAATAATCAATTAGCTAACTTGCTCAATTTATTATTCTATAGATAGATCATAGTTTGTTTTTTCTGATTGGTCGTCAACTGGAGTATTGATTCACCTACGTGGGCAATCGAATATGGAAAACTTTGGATAGAAAGACAGCAATGGCTATTTGGAATTTTTTGAAGAATACACATTTCATATTGATGCTAGCGAAACATCCATTTTTTCAATTTTTAAGAAATTGAAAGGGATTTATGTAAAGAACTCCGCAACAAATAATGCTATTTTAATGGGAAATTGACGAATCTAAAACATAAGGAATGTGTTGGTGTAAACCAAAATTAAAGAGTCGTGTCTGCTGATGTGAAAAGTCATGTCTATTCGAATGAAGAGTCGTGTCTATTCGAATGAAAAGTCATATCTGTTCAGTGAAGAATAGTGTCCGTTCACTGAAAAGTCGTGTCTGTTGAAATGAAGAATCGTGTCAATTAAGTAAAAGTCATGTCTATTGAAGTGAAATGGTGTCTATTCAAAAAGGTTATATCCGTTTGTAAGGGTTGTAAACCACTACACATATGTGGTCATTTTATTGTGTTGTATGCAAGTTGTTGGCAAGATAAAAAACAAGTTTTAAAAAAAATTGTCTATTCTCCTCTAAAATTATAATTCTCTTTTCTATTTTAACAAATTGGTATCAGAGCTTGGTTGAAAAATGTCAAACAACCTTGTCTCCGGTGAAAAGTTTGATTATTGGAGCAATCTAACGAGTCTCTGTCTTGAATCTCAAGACTTGTGTACAGTTGTTGAAGAAGGTGTTGGTGCACCGGAAGATGAGACGCAACTCACAGTTGCCCAAAGAGATCTTCTGAAAAGCAAAAAACAGAAAGATCGGAAGACTCTCTTCCAAATCTATCAGACACTTGAAATTAAAGTTTATGAGAGAATTTCAAAAGTTGCAAATGCTCAGGTGGCTTGGAAAATATTGAATACAACGTATTCTGGCCAAGATCAAGTAAAAAAGGTTCGCCTGCAGTCACTACGAGCTGAATTCGTAAAGCTCGAAATGAAGGATAGTGAGAAAATCTCAGAGTATTTAACTCGTCTCACTTCCATCATAAATCAGATGGCTTCAAACGGAGAAGTCGTGGAGACTCAAAGAGCCGTTGAAAAAATTCTACGGAGCCTACCAATCAAGTTCGATCATATTGTGGTTGCAATTGAGGAATCAAATGATATTGCTTCACTTTCTCTTGAAGGCTTGCAAGGAAGGCTGGAAGCTTATGAGGCTAGGATCTTGATGAGAAGTAAACAAACAAATTCTTCTCAAGATCAAGCCTTAAAATCTCAATTCACATCCACAAAAGTTCAAGGCCCATCCCATGACAAAAGTAACAGCAGGAATAGTGGAAAATGTGAAGAATCAAAGGAGGAGAAACCATCATTCCAAAATAACAAGGCACGAGGCAAATACAAAGGCAAAAAACCATATTTTGAATGCAATTTCTGTCACAAGCCGGTTCATAAAGCAAATGATTGTTGTGAGAAACATCCTAAAAAGAAGCCAGTTGCTGGTTTTATGCATAATGAAGCAGAAAAATCTGAATTTTTGTTGATCGCTTCGGATGGAAATGTTGAAAACGTATGGTACTTGGATAGTGGTGCAAGTAGGCATATGACTGGAAATAAAAATCTATTTTCAAGTCTTGTGGAAGCTGATGATGGTCAGGTTACTATTGGAGATGCAAAATCATACAAAATTCAAGGTGTTGGCGAAATTTCTTTCAAAACCAAGGCTGGAAAAGTTGAAAAAATGTCGGAGGTTCTTTATGTACCAGACATACGTAGCAATCTTCTTAGCGTCGGTCACTTGCTGATGAAAGGATTTGATTTTCGATTCGTTGGAGATCAATGTAGCATGAAGAAGAACGACCAACAAGTGGCAAATGTTGTGATGGGATCCAACAAATTATTTTCGATCAAACTTGACATCGTAAGCAGTACGTGCATGATTGCTACTTCTAATGATGAAGTTTCCAAGTTATGGCATGAGAGGTTTGGGCATTTAAACTTTCGAAGTTTGAAGGAGATGTCTACCAAAGAAATAGTTCAAGGGCTGCCTAAACTTGAAGTGATAAACGAAGTATGTGAGGAATGCCAATTGGGAAAATAACATCGTGAATCTTTCCCATCCAAATCGAAGTGAATTTCTCAATCACCTCCGGAGCTTGTTCACACCGACCTCTGTGGACCAATGCAAGTGTCATCGCTTGGAGGCAGCAGATATTTCTTGTTATTTATTGACGATTACACAAGAAAAATTTGGGTTTGCTGTGTCAAAGAAAAATCAGATGCCTTCTCTTGCTTCAAAGAGTTCAAATTTCAAGTTGAAAAACATTCTGGTCATCAAATAAAAAAATCTAAGGAGTGACCGTGGAGGAGAATATATGTCCTCTCAGTTTGAAGAATTCTGCCAAAATCATGGAATCCGCCACGAGTTAACTGCCAGGTATTCACCTCAACAAAACGGAGTCGCAGAGCGCAAAAATCGAACAATAATGAATATGGTCAGATGCATGTTGAAGAATAAGAACTTACCTGCATGTTTTTGGGCTAAAGCGGTCTCTTGTGCCGTTTACTTAATCAACCGATCACCAACGAAGAGCTTAAAGGATTCCACTCCAAATGAAGTCTGGTATGGTAAGAAACCAAATGTTGCTCATTTAAAAACTTTTGGTTGTCTTGCATACTCTCATATTCCTGATGCTTTAAGATCGAAGCTCGACGACAAATCTGAAAAGGAATTTTCATCGGTTATAGCCAAAGGACTAAAGCTTACAAGCTTTACAATCCGAAGACGAAGAAGATGATTATCAGCAGAGATGTTCGCTTTGATGAAAATGGCTGTTATAATTTTTCAGATTTTGCAGAATTACCTGGATGGAATACTCTAAATCTTGAAGAGGAAACTTCTTTGGAACAAGGTGTTGATGCTGATGTTGGTATTGAAGAACAACAGCCTAAAAATAATGGGGCTGAGCAGGAGCAAAATTCACCACCAACGGTGGAAAGAAGGACGCGATCCTTGAGAGAAATCTGTGATGCAACCGAAGAAGTTGACACTACGGATCATGTATATTTTGCATTTTTTGCGGGAGAAGATCCAATCACTTATGAAGAAGCATCAAAGGAGGAAAAATGGGTGAATGCAATGAAGGATGAAATCAAGTCTATTGAGAAAAATGGTACGTGGGAGCTTACCACTTGCCTTCACACAAATCGGCCATTGGTGTAAAATGGGTGTTCAAAACCAAAACAAATCTTGATGGCTCCATCAACAAGTACAAAGCACGTTTGGTTGCGAAGGGGTATAAGCAAAAGGAAAGGGAAGATTTCAATGAGGTATTCGCTCCTGTCTCTCGACTTGATACAATTCGATTGTTGATTTCTCTTGCTGCCCAAAATGGCTGGAAGCTGCTGCAAACGGATGTGAAATCAGCTTTCTTGAATGGTTTTCTTCAAGATGAAATTTATCTTCAACAACCTCCTGGTTTTGTGAAGAGGGGCAAAGAAGAAAAGGTGTATAAGCTGCGGAAAGCTTTATACGGGCTGAAGCAATCCCCCCGTGCATGGTATGATCGTCTCAATAATTTCTTCTTGAAGAATGGCTTTGAAAGGTGTCCTTTTGAACACACTCTTTACGTGAAGAAGCATTCAAAAGGAGGTTTCATGATCGTGAGTTTATACGTGGATGATCTGATTTTTACTGGAGATAATATGGAGATGTTATCTGAATTCAAAAATTCAATGATGAAGGAGTTCGAGATGACGGACTTGGGAGAATTACATCATTTTCTAGGGATAGGTGTTCAGCAATCAAAATGTGGGATTTTTATCTCGTAAGAAAAATATGCTTCTCAAGTATTGGAGAAGTTCAATATGATGAATGCAAATCCAGTTTCAACTCCTTGTGTTGCAGGTTTGAAATTGTGCAAAAATGGTGAAGGAAAGTTTGTGGATCCAACTATTTTTCGAAGCCTAGTTGGAAATTTGATGTATCTCACTGCTACAAGACCCGACATCATGTACGCAGTAAGCTTGATTAGCAGATTCATGGGGAAGTCTTTCTCAAACCATTGGGAAGCTGCAAAAAGAATTTTACGATACGTTAAAGGAACTATTGACTATGGCATTTTTTCTGAAGCTCATGTGCCTGTGAAGCTTGTTGGATATACGGACAGCGATCTAGGTGGAAGCATCGATGATTCAAGGAGTACTTCATGTTATGCATTTAACCTTGGAAGTGGAATTATTTCTTGGTGTTCAAAAAAACCAGTTGTGGCACTTTCTACCACCGAAGCGGAGTACATCGCAGCATCTCTAGCAGGATGTCAAACTTTATGGCTAAGAGGAATTCTTGAAAATCTAAGCTTCAATCAAAAAGATCCTACGATCATTTATTGCGACAATAGTTCTACTATCTCTGTCTCAAAGGATCCTATTTTGCATGGAAGAACAAAGCATATTCGTCTACGTTTCCATTTCCTACGAGAACTCGTTCGTGAAGAAGAAGTGAGTCTTGAGTATTGTCGAAGTGAAGAACAAATTGCTGATATCTTCACAAAGCCGCTTGGAGGGACTGCTTTCTCAAGAATTGTTGCTGCATTGGGTGTTCGAAGGAATTTTGGTTTAGGGGAGGCATTGTTGGTGTAAACCAAAATTAAAGAGTCGTGTCTGCTGATGTGAAAAGTCATGTCTATTCGAATGAAGAGTCATGTCTATTCGAATGAAAAGTCATATCTGTTCAGTGAAGAGTCGTGTCCGTTCACTGAAAAGTCGTGTCTATTGAAATGAAGAGTCGTGTCTATTAAGTAAAAGTCATGTCTATTAAAGTGAAAGGGTGTCCATTCAAAAAGGTTATATCCGTTTGTAAGGGTTGTAAACCACTATATATATATGTGGTCATTTTGTTGTGTTGTATGCAAGTTGTTGGCAAGACAAAAGGCAAGTTTTAAAAAAAAATTGTCTATTCTTCTCTAAAATTATAATTCTCTTCTCTTTCCTATTTTAACAGAATGTGGGTCAATTAGAGGGTATCTTAACAATTTTTAGAAAATTGTGAACAACTGGTAGACATAAATTACAAAGTGAATGATGAGATACAAATTGTGATGTTGATGAATTCATTACCAAAGAGTTGGAAAAAGTTTGTAGTTACATTGAGTATTTCAAATTCAGATAGAGTTGTTTCAATGTGATCGGTGGTCAGTAGTATGGTTAATGAGAAGATGCAAATAATAAACCTAATGGAAGTAAAAGATAAGGAGGAAAATGAATATGGAAACCCAGTTGAAGATGTCAATCTTGCTAGGAGGTGTAACCGATGGAAATATGATCAAATATGTCAAGCATGGAAAGAGTTTAATCTACTGTTACTGCAAAAAACACGGTCACCAACCGAGATTTTGCAAAATGCTTAAAATTGATAAAGAAAAGTTGAAAGCATTAGAGAAAAACAAAGACAAGCTTGTTGAAGACTACAATGACGAGGTGAATTTTGGTATTAGTAATGACATTCTCTGTGTTGATGGAGAAAAAGATGGATGGGTGCTTGATTCGAGTGCATGTTTTCATATATGTCACCAAAAGAAAGCATTCATTAATTCTAAAGAACAATAGTGTTATGTGGAGTCCGCTAATGGTGGAAATGTTGAGGTGATAAATTTTCGATTAGACTAAAGATATATGATGAAGAGAAGTGAAACTTACGTGAGTTACACACGTCCCAAAAGTTAATAAGAATCTTATTCCAGTAGGACAATTGAAAGGAAAAGACCGCGACTTTTCGATTCGAGGTGGAGTTATAAGGGTTTGAAAGGATAATAAGTAGGTGCTGCACGTAAAAAGAGGATGCAACAATGTATATAAATTGATTAGGAAAATAATGGAGAATAAGGAACTTCTCAGAGTGGTGTTGGAGGGATAAATTTGTCTTAATTAAGGAGGAGCCATCAATGTGAAGTGACAAAGACCATATGAAGGCCTTTATGACATTATAAGCATTTCTAATTCATTGGTGATGCACATGTTCGATTGGGGGACTTACATACTTTGGTGGTTTAGACTTTTTATTTTTGGACGAAGACATTTATTTCCATTGTGACATTGCAGATTGTTTGGAATATTAGGATGTATGTAGAGTTGGTTGATTGGTTTGAAAATATCGTATCAAGTGGATATTATTAGATTTTGATCATACAATATTTCAATGGCTGGGGCTATTTGAACCCATCAAATTACCGAGTTGCCCTCTCAAATTTTTTAAAAAATTGACTGGATCAAAATACCCACCCTACGTAAAGTGTCTACGAGGTAAAACTTTTAACCTCGTTGGGCACCAACGTGATAGTGCTTTTAATCTTGTAGGACAAGTGTGTAGGGGAAAAAGTTTATTTTCTAACATTTTAGGGATTGAGATATTTTCTCAAATTTTTACGCTTCTTTCTCGTAATCTTAAGGAATTAATAAAGTTCCTTAATAAAGGATTTGTTTGAAGAAATTTCTTTTTCTATTATTTTTTATTCACTCCTCATTTTTCCTAAAGTTTAATTGTGTAGGGATTTTGAAAAAATCCCTGATAGATTTTACATTTTTTTCTTTCAAAATCTTGACCGTATGTTAACAAATTTGTTAAAAGAATGGTAGAATAGTATATTGTTCAGGTTGGTACCTTTCTACATTGTCTTTCCGTTAACAATTTTTTATTTTGGTTAGAGTCCCCTAAATTTGGTCACTCTCTATAAAAATGGAGTACATTTTAACAATTATTAAATAATTTTGAAAGTGAGCTGGATGATTAAGATTTAATGGACACGGAGTGATGCAATTAAGATAGATAATCCCTTCCCCTTTTCTGCTTATCTCTCTCTTGTAGTTTGTTCTTCATACCCTCTAACACACTTAAGACAAATGATCAGATTAAGATAGCATTCCTAGAATCTGCTACTTCGGCGTTTACTTCTAACACAATTTATTTCAGATGTGTTAAACATAACATACTCTGCCAGACGTATCATGCACACATCATTATATCATTTGCCGTTACATCCATTTTAATAAATCCAAACCCCATTTTAAGACTGTAACAGATACTGTCGATGTGCATAGTATTATATCTGTATACGAAATCATTTTCAAATATCATATATCGCATACAAACATCAAATATTTATCCGTTTCATTGTCAATTAATGAACTCAAAGAAACATATGTGAATTTTTGATCCATCGTAAACTTTTTTCGGTAATAATGCTTATGTAAATTTATCCACATCATTCATGAAATCTACGACCAGACCCATGCATCAAGCATGATTGCTGTATTTATATGTAGAATAGAGTATTAGTTACCAAAATGAGACAAACTGCAGCCGTACATAGTATCCATATGATCATGATACTAATTTTTCACGTAGGCATGTTTCAAAACATAAATGCAATTGTATACTGCAAATGATTGCATTGGTTTATTCATCTTGGAATAGAAACTATATTGTCCCACACTTAACCTGGATAATCTTCGAATTTTGTTGATTGTTTTTGTGTATGTGGTGATCTTTATATGGTTGGTGTCTTATGCACAATGTATCATTTTGTCAAATCCAAGTAATCAACTAACAAAAATGAACTGAAATAACCAAATTCATTCAACTCGGTTGGTTTATTTGGTTTGAATCAACAAATGGTCACACCTAAGGAAATGACCTACAAATTTGAATTCATGTTTCAAAATAGCAGCTAAGTTATTTACTTCAAAAATGAAAGAAAAGTACAGTGTAGATCATTAATATAATTGTATTTCGCCATTTAATTTTTTAAGGTTGGAGTCCTACCAACTGCAGTTTATATAGAATAATTATTTTGAAAATGAGTTGGCCCATGTTTTTTACAAAGCCAAGCCTAGAGCCCATAATGATAGCTCCAAGTAAATTTTATTAAATTCCCCAACTTTTTTTCTTTAATTTCAGCAAGTTAGTTACAGCTTACGGTATATAATCAAAATCTTATCATGGTATCGGGGCATATGTGCTTGATTTCTTCCGAAATTCCGCAAAAAAATTTCTTCGATTTTGATCAAAAAATCCTTGAAATTTAACTTGATATTTGAGATTTATCTTCTTCAATCCATGAATTATCGAACTATTCTTCAATTTCTTATGAAATTGATATTTTGTTTGATCGATTTTACTAATTTCGATTGAATCTCATGACCTAATTTTCACGATTTCACTCATAATTTTTGGTGACTTCGTTCTTAATTTCTTCTAAAAATGCCAATTTCTGAGGATTCTTCTCATCAGAATAACGTCAACAATGGAACCAATTTCAGCGATCCTTACTATCTTACTAGAAGTGAGTTGCCGCTTCAATCGCTGACGGATTACACCATCAATGACATTACCTATGTCAACTGGAGTAGGAGTGTGAAAATGGCATTAATCGCAAGAAACAAGGTCAGTTTCATTGACGGAACATTGAAGAAGCAAGATGCAGTGTCTCTTGATTATCCTTAATGGATTGGCAATGTCGTAGCTCAATAATTCAATGGAGAAGATGATTGTACAAGACTTTTTTGGTCAATTCCTTGCAGCATCTTTGTGTTAAATTTTGGTGATATAAAATCACAAATAGAAGAAAACAAATATGCAAAAGAAAAAAAGAGAAGATTTTGTTTTTCCTAATTAATAAGCATATTTGATTATGTTTACTTCTCTCTCTAAGTGGCTAATCAAATTACTTTTTTTTCCATATATTATTAACTTGAGCATTAAGTAATTGATGTATAAATATAACATAGAAGAGAGAGTGAAAAAATGGAAAAGTATTTGCTATTTTTCTCTTCTTCCATCTTTGTTGTTCTTCTCCTTCAACAATTTTTGCCATAGAGATAAAGACTTCCTTTCTCAATTTAGCTATTAGTTCAATTTGTATTTTGCTTTTATTTTGTTCGATTAATTGTAAACAAATTTTGGTGAATTAATAAAGTGGATGGTAGGGTGGAATCTCTTGTGTATTGCTTTTTTCATTTCATGTCCATTTATTTTCTATCCAAATTTATCTTCTTGTCATTTGGATGATAAAAGATCTATTGGGAAAAACTTCCGTAAAGCAAAGTTATCACCACATGTTAGTACCATAGCAAGGTCATCGCAAAGGTTAGAGTTATTTTCGATTTGAAAAATTATTGAGATGTCGGATATGATTTCTTTTTCAAAGATGACCATTTTGGATGAAAAAAATTGGGGTAGTTGGAAGCTAGGATGGAAGATATTTTGTACCTCAATGATCTTCATGATCCGATCAATGGAGATGGGAAGAATCCCTCTGATGTAAAGGAGTAAATATGGAAGAAGACGGATAAAAAGACAATTGCGTTTATTCGTCAGTACCTTGATGATTCAGTCTTCCATCATGTGGTTAGTTGTGAATCCACGAAGGCTTTGTGGGACAAGTTGGTATCTTTGTATGAGTCGAAAAGTGCTACAAATAAGGATTTTTTTTGATCAAAAGTTGTTTTAACTAAGATTAGACGAAGAGAAGTCTATTGCAAAGCATTTGAAAGTATTTCAGGATGTAATATATCAATTGGTAAATATGAACGCCAAAGTTGAAGATGAGTTCAAGGCTCTTTATTGAACAGTTCGCTTTAAGAAAGTTGGCAAACTTTGATTCTTTCATTGAGTAATTCCAATGCTAATGGAACTATCTCACTGGAAACTGTTCAAAGTAGTCTTTTGGATGAGGAACTTAGAAGAAAAGGTCGTGTGAAATTAGTTCAATATGAGGCTATGGTAGTAAGGGACTGGAAGAAGAATACAAGTCCGAAGAAGAAAGTCGCTAATGGTAAAGATATGTCAAAAAGTATCATTTGTTATTATTATCATAAAAAGGGTCATGTGCGCAATAGACGTGAAATGTATAAAAGGTATCAAAGTAGGCTATGACAGTGATAGTGATACACGGACGGACATAGATGAAGGTAGCGACAGTGATACTTCTTGTGATGCCTTCATTAGTGTGAAGAAAAGTCTTGGAAGATGGATTCGAGAGTTGGTTTTCACATTTGTAAAGATGTGAATTGTTTTTCTTCTTATAAGAAGAGTATCGGCATGATTAGGATAACCAATGAAGAAGAGCTTGCGATTTGAGGTATTGGTTCTATCCGGTTTCGTATGCATGATGGTGTGATTAGAGAAGTCTCAGGCGTAAGTCATGTTCCTTCTAATTCGCATTGTCTTATTTCTTTCAGACAGTTAGATCACCATGGTTGCACTTATGAGACCCGAGGTAGAGTTTTGAGAGTGAAGAAGTGTGGTCTCGTAAGGATGAGAGGGGTATTGGAAGAAGGAAACCTGTATAGTTTTGTTGGTCCTATAGTCGACTATAGGAAGCGAGTGACAGTTGGAGAGCCTAGTCCATAGTCAGGTGGAGAGGTTAATGTGTTCACTGCTTATGATGACCGTGTTGAGGATCATATTTCAGACAAGGGTATTCATATTGATGATTCTTAAGGGATCGATGGTGCCCATATTTGAGCTCAGATCGAGAGATAGACGGGTATCGAGTTGGAAAATCCATGAAGACTGTATTTAGTTCTTTGTGGTATTACAAACGCTTTGAGACCGATCGGCGTGGTCCACCTTATGGTTAGAGATACATCACTTGTAGGTGGTGGCAGAAGTTTGTAATTTGGTAAGATTGAGATATAGGGAGTTGTGATAGATCTAGAGATGATATGCTTAATATGTTGGAGTTTTAATGTGATTTTATATCAAGGTAGAGTTTAAATTTTAGTGACATAAAACCACAAATAGAAGGAGACAAATATGCAAAAGAAAGAAAGAGAAGATTTTGTTTCCGCTAATTAATAAACATATTTGATTATGTTTATTTCTCTTTGTAATTGGCTAATCAATTTACCTTTTTTTATATATTATTAACTTGGGCATTAAGTAATTGATGTTATAAATAAAGCTTAGAAAAGGGAGTGGAAAACTGAAGAAGTATTTGCTATTTTTCTCTTCTTCCATCTTTGTTGTTCTTCTCCTTCAACAATTTTAGCCACAGAGACAAAAACTCTCTTTCTCAATTTGGTATTGGTACAATTTGTATTTTGTTTACTTTTATTTTGTTCGACTAATTGTAAATAAATTTTGGTGAATCTGTAAAAAGGATGATTGGGTGAAATCTCTTGTGTTTTGTTTTTTTTGATTTATGTCCATTTATTTTCTTTCCAAATTTATCTCTTTGTGATTTGGATGATAAAAGATCTGTTGAAAAAAGCTTCTGCAAAGCAAAGTTTTTCACTACAATTTGGCCTGAGATTAGGGAGAGGTATGGTACTTCAAATGTTCCTCAACTCTTTGAATTGCATCGCTCTTTTACTTCGATAACTAGCGATTATTACGAAAAAATAAGACAAGTTTGGGATGAATTTCAAGTTCGTGAAGGTTATCTTGATTGCACATATGGTGCTCTCAAATCGTGTAGTTATAGCATCCTCAAGAAAATTATCGAGGTAGAGCAAAAGATGAAATTGATACAGTTGTAGGCTGGTCTTAATAGAGCATATCATACTACTAAGACAAATATTTTGAGTCTTGATCCTTTACCTACTTCAAAGAAAGCTTATTATATCTTGGAATAAAGTGAGAAATACAGTCTCTCTATTGATTCTTCTATTGAAGTTGGTGCTTTAATGAGTAGTAAAGGAGGCTCAAAGCATGGCGTTGGTGTTGTTAAGAAGGATTTTAAGAAGTTTAAGGCTGAAAATGGAGATATGGTATGTGATCATTGCAAGGCTAAAGGTCACACAATTGATCAACGTTTCAAGTTGATCGGGTATCCTGACTGGTATCCTGGTAACAAAGGAAAGAAGATGGTAGCAAATGTGCATGAGGTTGGTTTTGGAGATGGTAATTTGAATGATCCTCTTGATTTTGGAGATTGCAGTAAGCAAAGTGCATCTAGTTCTACTTCTCAGAAGGTTGATCCAAATATGGTCTTAGCTATCTACTAGGAGATTCTGAAAATGATGAACAACAGTAACAGTTCTTCTTTTGCTTATCCGACTGCAGTCAACTTTGTAGGTATAATTGCTTTTAATGCAAAAGTTGATAACCATTTTATGCATGAAAAACCTTGGATAATAAATACTAGTGCATCTGATCATATGAAATCTCATCTTAGCATGTTTAGCTTCATACAAACTCTTAAAAATCCTATTAAACTAGGTCTTCCTAAGGGATTTTGTAAGATAGCGCCAATAATTGAAACAGTGCCTATAACTTCATAGATACATCTCAAAAATGTCTTGTTTGTTCCTCGATTCAAACACAACTTGCATTTTGTTGGCCGATTGCTTGATCATAAAAACCTTGTTGTTTTATTTCAACAAAACTCTTGTTTCTTCCAGGACCTTGTAACTAAACAAATCAAGGTCACGGGTAGAAGGCATGCTGGATTGTATAGGTTCAATGAACTATCTTCCAATATTGTTTCATTTTCTAATGTTTCTGATGATTTTTTGTCTGAAAATAAGCATGTTGCACATTCTAATGTTAGTACTCCTAGTTTTGATATTCTTTGTGCTAGGTTGGGTCATGTTTCAACCGGAAAAATGACAAATCTATGTTGTAAATTCCGGTGATAATAAAGATGGATTTCATTGTGAAGTTTGTGTGTTTTCTAAACATCATAAGTTGCCATTTGCATTATCAGTACCTTATGCCATGCATAAGTTTGATCTTGTTCGTATGGATTTGTGGGTTCCGTATAAAGTTCCTTGTTATTCTGATGTTAGATATTTCTTGACAATTTTAGATAATCACACTAGAACTACTTGGATCACTTGATTCTGAACAAACACCAAGTATATAGTGTGATTAGTGCCTTTTTAGCCTATGTTAATACATAGTTTGGGACAAAGGTTAAGGTCATTAGGAGTGATAATGGGCTGAGATCATCCAAGAGTCTTGTCATGCTTTGTTTTCTCAAAAAGGGATGGTACATCAAATAACCATTCCTGGAAACTCTCTGCAGAATGGGAGGGCTGGAGAAAACATGAGCATCTTGTAGAGACTGCTAGGGCCATCAAACTTCATGCTAGTTTTCCTACAAAGTTTCGGGTAGATTGTTTATTTTCTACAACATACCTTGTGAATCTAATGCCTAGTTCTATCATAAAATGGAAAACCCAATTTGAAGTGTTGATGGGAAGACAACATGCTTATGAGCATTTTTGAGTCATTGGCTACTTTTGTTATCCTGAAATCAAAATAGAGAATAAATTTGCTCCTAAATCAACAAGATGTATTTTGGTTGGGTACCTTTATGCCTAAAAATAGTACAAGTTGTTTGACTTGGATATTCATAAAATCATTTTGAGTACGGATGTCTTTTAAAGAGGATAAATTTCCTTTTAGAGAAGTTGATTCTCCTTCTCTTCCATATTCTCTTCCTTTAGTCTAACCTATTGTGATTTCTGATTGTAGGAAATAGGACAATCCTTTTATCTTCTGATAATTCTTCATCATCTTCTCCATTTATAACAAATGATACTTCTTCTCCTACAAACTCTTCTTCTCCTATTACAAATGTTACTTCTCCTCCTCACACTACAAATATTCCACCTTTTCCTCCTCCTTCACCTACTTTACCTTCATCTTCTCCTCCTTCACCTCAAATCTCTTCTAATCATTCTACTTTTAATATTCCTTCCACTTCTATTCCCATACCTAATGCAGTTCATATTCTTCTTAGAAAGTCTAACAAGGACACTTCTCTTCCCAAAAAATTCAAAGACTTTGTTGTTACTCTTCATATTAAACACTCTTCTACATCTAAAACTACATCTGAACCTTCAAAATCTGCTGCTTTCAGTGTGTGTACAAAAAATAGTTTGTCTCATCTTGATAAAGAATCCTTAACTAGTCTAGCCAAGATGTTACCTACTCATGAACTAAGTTCTTACAATTAAGAAAAAGATGATTTGAAATGGATCGAAACAATGAGTAATGAGATTGCTTCTTTGGAAGAAAATCAAACTTAGGAGATAACTGCTTACCACCTGGTAAACAAGAAATTGGTTGTACACGAAAAAATCAAGTTTAAACCTGATGAAACTATTAAGAGATATAAAGCTAGGTTAATTACCCGAGGCGACAAACAAATAATGTACAAGGATTTCAAACATACATTCGGTCCAGTTGCTAAGTTTACAACTATAAGGACTGTAATTGCTTTTGCTGCTGCACAGAACTGGGAATTGCACCAATGTGATATTAATAATGCTTTCCTTCATGGATACATTGACGAAGAGGTTTACATGTTACCACCTCCCGAATATGATGCAAAACCAAGTGGTTTATAACCCAAAAGGTCTATATGGTTTGAGACAAGCTTCCAAGCAATGGATTTATGAACTATGCAAGCCGCTTCTTCAGTTGGGTTTGTACAGTCCAAGCGAGAATATTCTATGTTCATAAAGTAGCAAGGAGATTATTTCACTGTTGTTGTAGCATATGTAGATGATTTGTTGATCATAGGATCAAATGAGCAGCTGGTTTGTCAATTGAAACAAGTTTTACATAAAGCCTTTACCATCAATGATTTAGGTCAGCTCAAATATTTCCTTGACATTAAGGTATCCAGATCAAAGGATGGGATCATACTAAACCAACAAAAATATATTTTGGATTTGTTGAGAGATACAAATTTTGAAAATTGTGGCATTGCTAGTTTTCCTCTACCCAAGGGTCTGAAACTTAGCATTGATGAAGGACAAATAATGTCTGATCCCGAAATTTTTAGAAGCATTGTTGGCAAGCTTCTTTATTTTAATATGACAAGACCTGGCATCTCTTATGTTGTTCAACAGTTTAGTTAGCTTCTATCTTGTCCTAAAGCTCTCATTTTTCAGCAACAATTTATGTCTTGAGGTATTTAAAGGGCATATCAACTATGATATGTTTTATCTACCAAATAATTCTTTGAAGTTGGGTGCATATTTTGATGCCGACCAGGGAAATTGCTTGTTCACAGTAAGATCTTTAACAGAGTATTCCATGTTTCTTGGTGATTCTCTCATTTCTTGGAAAACCAAGAAATAGAAAACAATTTCAAAGTGCTCATGTGAAGTAGAGTATTGAAGCATAAGTTATAGTGCCAGTGAAATTGTATGGTAGACGGTTTATTGGCTGATTTGCGGGTTCAAATTCCTAAGCCAATACCAATGTATTGCGATAACAAAGCCACACAGCATATTGCAAAAATCCCCATTTATCATGAAAGAACGAAACACTTCAAATTAAGTTGTCATACCTCAGGAAAAGAGTGAAAGAAGGTCTCAATGATTTGTATTATGCCAGATAAAGTTTGCAGCTAGCAGATATAATGACGAAGCCACTTGGTGCTGAACAATATCATTTTCTTACTTCCAAGCTTGGTATTGTGTATTCTTGCCGAGTCCATCTTGGACGGGGATGTTAGAACGTAGGGTACATGAAACTTATGTAGTGAGAAATTCACGAATGAAAGTAGTTTTAAGATTAGGATCTAATATTGCCTATTTGAATACCAATGCAACTCAAATTCAATTATGCAATCAAACAAACAAAATAACAAAAATAAGAGACATAAAAGACAATGTGGTTCAGATATAAGTATACCACGTCAATGAAGATCCAACAACCTCTTTATTCAATCACTATAGATTACAAATCAATTTTATGATTAGAAAGTTACAAGGTGTGGCGACTTTCTCTAATTGCACACTTAATTAAAGATATTACAAAATAGAGCACTCGAAATAGAAAACCCCTGATTTGATTTTGCTAGGATTTATATTGATTGGAAATCTGATCTTACAATTAATCTCTTAGTCTCTTGATTAGGAAGATGATTAGGAGGCTATTCTAGATGCACTAATCACTCTAGGTCATTTAATCACGTTAAAAGAATATGTACCATTGGTGAAGAAGAATCAAGCATTGAAACGATAAAACTGCGCCAACATATCAGCAAAACCCCAACAAAACCGAATTTTATTATACCGAACGTCTGACAGTTGAAGCCAGACGTTTGGGACAAAACTTGGAAAACACTTCTACAACGGCTTAGACATTTGGCTAAATTTGTTAGACGTCTGGCAATTTTTGGAACTTCACCTGTACCTCATCAGACATCTGACAGGTGATGTCAGACGCCTGACCGCCTGTAGGCAGCATACTCCTTCTCCACTCCATTTTCTTTTGGTTTCAACATCCTCCAATCAATTCCCGACTTCTCCAATACAAAGCTCTACATCATATCTTCAATTTGAACACTCATAAGCACATACTTGAATCGCATAACAACACTCTATGTCAATTAGAAATATGTAGGTCTCATCATCAACCAACATAGAGATTATTGGATCTAGTGCCCCATGGCGCTCAAGCAACTGAAATCAAATGGATCAAGTTTGAGCAATGCTCAAACTTGTCCTTAGAAAGTGACTTCGTCTTCATACCTGAGGGTTATCCAGAGTAGTCGCCTTCACCAACTTGATCTTACTTTATTCTTTCTCGAGCATAAAAAAGAATCCTCTAACATCAATATGCATCATCCGAGAACTATAATCTTAATTCTCCATTAATTGAATTGCGCTCTGACTATGTGAAAGTAGCTCTACTGTCCGCTACTCGATCATCTAACAACTGAAGTGAATACAATTCTTCTTTCGTCGCTTCCACAATTGATATCAACTTGGTCTCGGTAGTCGACAAAGCTATTATAGATTGCAGCTTTGATCTTCATGAAATCGAGTCTATGCCAAAAGTAAAAACATAGCCCGACACAGACTTCTGTGCATCTCTATCCCCAGCATAATCTGAATTTCAGTAGCCTCTAAGAGAGATGTCTTCATCTACTCCACCATACAACAAGCCAACCGAAGAAGTGCCTTGAAGATATCTAAGAATCCACTTCAATACTTGCCAGTGCTCTTTGCCTGGGTTAGACATATATCGACTAACAAGCCCACTGCATGACCAAATCTGATTTTGTACACACCATTACATACATAAGACTACCAACAACACTAGAATAAGGTATATCAGTCATATACTATTTATCTTCATCCAATGAAGGAGATAAGTCTTTTGACAACTTAAAATGAGAGTCGAATAGAGTACAAACCGGTTTGGCTTCCTCCATACCAAATCGAGCGAGGACCTTCTTGATGTACTGCGCTTGGGTGAGTCTCAACTCTCTCTGCTTCCTATCCATGAATATCTTCAATCCTAAAATTCTTTATGCTTTCCCCAAATCTTTCATGTTAAACTCCTTGCCGAGCTCCGCTTTTAACTCCTTAACTTCGATCATACTTTGAGATGCAATCAACATATCATCAACATATAACAAAATATATATCATATCACCATCACACCTTCTGAAATAAACACACTGGTCATTTAAACTTCTAAAGTATCCCTATAAAGGTATAAACTTATCAAATCTCTTATACCATAGTCTAGGAGACTGCTTCAGTCCATATGGAGATTTATTAAGTCTACAAATATAATATGGCCTACTATTATCAATGAACTCCTCTGTTGCTTCAAAAATAATCTTCTCATCCAAATCACCATGCAAGAACGCAGTTTTAACATCTAGTTCCTCAAGTTCAATATCATAATGAGTAACTAGTGCTAAGAGATTATGAATGAAAGTATGCCTAACAACTGGAGTAGAGATATCATGATATTCTATCCCTTTTTTCTTAACATACCCTTTTGCTGTTAACCTTGCTTTGTACTCGAAGTCACCATTACCGCCGTCTTTCACTCTAAAGATTCACTTACATCCAATAGCTTTTTTGTCGGTACGAAGAGGCACTAAATCCTAAGTATGGTTTTTCTGCAAAGATTCAATCTCCTCCTCCATTGCAAGTAACCAACTAAAACTATCAACTGACGCAATAGTTTTTCTATAATCACCGACCTTATCATAGACAATATTCAATGCATATGTTGTCATGTCAACGAAGTTAATGCCTTTGATGTTAAATCCAACAAACTCATTAAGACATTTAGGCTTCCTTCTATATCTGACATGCTTAGTCTCTAAATGAGCTCCACCTTGAGTCTGATCTTCTGTCTAATTATACTATCCTTATCAACCATGGTGCCATTGAAAACACTATTTGAATCCTTATGGAAAGAATCTAAACATGACTTGTCCTGTGTTTGGTATTCTACACTCCGTCCTTACACTGTCATCGAACGAGAAAGGCTCCACCTTCAACATAGTTATCTCATCAAAAGACACATGTCTGTTGATAATGATCTTCTTGCTAATTGGACACCACAACCTATATCCCTTCACTCATCTTCTATAACCTATAAATATATACTTGCGAGCTCTATGTTCCAGCTTTCCTCCGCTCTCATGTACATAAGCTGAGCAGTCAAACACTTTGAGAAATGAATAGCTAACAGGCTCTTCTTTCTGTACTTCCTTAGGGATTTTCATATCTATGACAATAGAATATGTGCGATTGATAATGAAAGCCGTCATAGATAAAGCTTCAACTCAAAATCCCTTCTTCAGCTTAGTAATCAATCTGAGGCAATGGGTTTTCTCCAATAATGATCAATTCATTCTTTCAGCAACTCTATTGGACTGAGGGTTTTTTGGTGTGATGTAATGCCTCTTAATGCCTTCGGACTCACAATAATTGATGAATCCCTGTGATACAAATTCACCGTCATTACCCGAACGACAAACTTTCAACTTCTTCACCGACTGCTTCTCAGCCATAGATTTCCACTTTTGAAACATAGCAAAGGTTTCACTCTTTGACTGTAGGAAGTATACCCATATTTTACGAGATAAATCTTCTATACATGAAACGAAATACCTGACTCCGCCTAAAGATGGATAAGGGGAGGGACCCCATACATCAGTGTGTACATACTTTAAGACAGCTTTTGCTTTATGCTCTTCTTTACCAAATAAATCTATCTTCTTTCCAAGGATACACTCTTAACAAAAGTCAAGCTTTGGATGTTGAACTCCATCAGCCAAGCCTCGCTTTTTCAACACATTCAAACTAGGCTCGCTAATGTGACACATCCACAAGTGCTAAAATCTGGAAGAACCTAAATTAGCAGAAGTAGTAAAAGTTGATTCGCCAACTATAGTAGTGTCCTTCAATAGATAAATATTTTCAGTCCTCACACCTTTCATAACAATCATGGAACCATTTGATATCTTCATTTTCTCTCCCTTAACTGCAATCTTCAACCAAGCTTTTTTTTTTGAATACTCAGGAGAACCCGACGGACCGGTAAACTCCTGAGGAGGGTATAGTAAAGCCGTCCGCTGATCCAAGCCCCCATACCCCTGGGTAAATTTATGTAGGATAGGAAAGCGAATGGTAGGAATCGAACCTGGGTCTTTTTAGCAGAACCCAAGTCTCCTTTCCACTGCGCCGCACCCGCGGACTTCAACCAAGCTTATTCAAAGTTCCAACAGAAATCAAGCTCCTTCTTAAGTTATGTATATGCCTAACATAAGTAATAGTACGAACAATACCGTTAAACATCCTGACCTTTACACTGACAACACCAACTATACGGCAAGATGCATCATTGTCTATCATAACTTATCCTTCATCAATCTCAGGTAAGTAGAAAAGCAATTTCTATCAGGTGTCATATGATAGGATGTGCCATAATAAATCAACCATAAGTTGCTCTTACCAAAAGAGTCAAAAGGTGTAAACACATCGGTATCACTCTCTGTGTTCGATTTCTCTGAAGTAGATGCTACAACTTGCTTTGGGTCTTTTCTTCTTTCTTCAAGCTTGGGACATTGAGCTATAAAGTGCATCAGTTTCTTACGATAATAACAAGTCAATCGCTTAGGCTCTCTAGACCGAGACCTTGAATTACTTCAACCTCCACCATTCTTTGACTTGTTTTTCCTTCTACCTCTTTGAACAAATAACCCTCTATATCACTACCCAAATTAATGTTTTCCAATCTATCTCTTAACACTTCATTATGAAGACAATCCTTCACATCAGTCAGACTAATCTTACTGTGACCATATATCATGAAATTAACAAGATAAGTATACTCATTAGACAAGGAACATAAGATGATCACTGCTTGAGTCTCATTGATAATACCAACACCCCTTGCCTTCAGGTTCATAATTAGTGGTCAAAGCATCATCATGCTCCATAAGATCGGCTCTTGGCTTCATCTTAAACGAATAGAGTTGTTGTTGAAGAATGATTCGATTGGTGAGAGACTTGTCTTGATATGCATCTGATAGTGCATCCCATAATTCCTTCGTCATCTTTTTCTGAGAGAATTCTTGAAGAACTACATCTGAAAGACTCAATTGGATACATCTCCTCCAAAACATCCGCTTCAATGTCTTTCAATTTCTCAGGCGTAGAAACAAGCTTAAAAGTCTTCTCCTTTTTCAACACTGCCTTCATCTTCATCTTCCAAGTACCAAAATCGTCTTTTCCGTCAAAACGTATAATTCCATGATTGACACTAGATCTACCAACAAACTTTCCAGAAGTAGCCATTAATACCAAGCATAAAAATAGCACTAGCTCTGATATCAAACTGTAGAGAAAAATTTACGAGCGGAAGTAGTTTTAAGATCAGGATCTAATATTGCCGATTTGGATACCAATGCAACTTAAATTCAATTATGCAATCGCACAAACAAAATAACAGAAATAAGAGACACAATAACATGATTCAGATATAAGTATCCTACATCCACATAGACCCAAAAACCACTTTATTCAATCACCAGAGGTTACAAGCTAATTCTATGATTAAAAAGTTACAAGACGTGGAGACTTTCTCTAATCATACACTCAATTGAAGAGATTACAAAATAGAGCACTCGAAATCGAATACCTCCAATTTGATTTAGCCAGGGTCTATATTGATTGGAAATACGATCTTACAATTAATCTCTTGATTAAGAAGATAATTAGGAGGCTATTTATAAATGCACTAACCATTCTAAGCCATCGATCACGTCAAAAGAATCTGTACCATCAATGAAGAAGAATCAAACACTGAAACGACAAACTACCTATCAACCAACGTATCGGCAAAACCCTGACAAAACCAAAAAATTTCATCCCAGACGTCTAACAGGTGAAGCCAGATGTCTGAGATAAAACTCGAGAAACACTTCTGCAAAAACTTAGGTGTCTGGCCAAAGTTGCAAGACGTTTGGCAATATTTTCGGGAACTTCTTCAGAACCTCGTCAGATGTCTGGCAGGTAATATCAGACGTCTGACTTCATGTAGACAACATCCTCCTTCTCCACTCAGTTATTTTTTGATCTCCACTTCTCCAATCAACTCCCGACTTCTCCAATATAAAGCTCTACACCATATCTTCGATTTGAACGCTTGTAAGTACAAATTTGAATCGCATAACAACTTACTAGATGCTGCAATGCAGCGAATGCTTCCTCATATGAGTTTTTCCTTAATTTCAGCAAGTTAGTTACAGCTTACGGTATATAATCAAAATCCTCCTTGTAATCATGACTTATGAGCTAATAATACAACTCTTTCTCCTCTGCTTATCTTATTACCAAGCCCCAATCATTTTGTTAATTGCCTTCTGTTTTGCAATAGCTGATCCAAAGAGAACGAAACATTTACGATTATTGGATGGAGCAAAAGAACGATTGCAATTGTACAAGGCAGATTTATTAGAAGAAAACTCATTTGATGCTATTGTTGATGGATGTGAAGGGTTTTTTCATACAGCTACTCCTGTCTTTTTTACAGCCAAAGACCCGGAGGTTTGTCTTTGTACCTTAGATTCTTGATAGAACTTCAGCATAATACATTGCATCATGGCATTAGCAATTCATATTTGGTTATCTGTCACTTATGGATCTAAGCTTTCATAGCTTTCTCCTGCATCTATTTTTTTCAGGCCGAACTGATTGAACCTGCAGTAAAAGGGACTCTTAATGTATTAAGTTCATGCAGTAGAACCCCGACTGTTAAAAGGGTGATTGTCACATCATCCATTGCTGCTTGTGAACATAACGGTACTCCTTTGACATCAGACGTTGTAGTTGACGAGTCATGGTTTTCCTGCCCTAAGTTTTGCAGAGAGAATAAGGTCTGAGCTAAGACTTTTTCCTTTTTTCCTTTTCTTCAATTTCTAGTTGTGAATTCTACAATCATATATTTTGCACATAATATTCATTTTATAACGTAGAGTTGTTGTATGGATAATGTAATGGACTATTATCTGCCAGAGTTTCACTAAGATATTACTTATGACTAGTTATGGTATCAACTATCAAAGACCTTAGCTGAGGAGGTTGCTTGGAAATATTCAAAGGAACATGGAATTGATATGATCATGATTCACCCTGCATTCGTAGTTGGTCCTCTTCTGCAGCCGACTCTTAATGCAACTTCTGATATAATATTGAAGATAATCAACAGTAATCTTTTGCCAACATATATTTCATCAAGAAATTATATGGATCTAAATCAGTTAATTTATATTTTGAATATTCGTTCAATCCATATATAAACTTAAATGGAATCTCTTATCCATATATACCGTTTCTCCTATGTGTTCAAGTGATCATGTCTTTTAATTTCATAAGGGATGATCAGGTTAGAGTTATATTATTAATATCACTATATTGAAAATGAACAATGAATTACTTTATCACAATTTAGTGTTTTTTTTTTTCCTCTATTACAGGGACTTTATCAACATACCCCAATGGAACTTATGGTTGGGTGAATGTCAAAGATGTCGCCAAAGCCCATATCTTAGCATATGAAGACCCCTTAGCTAGTGGAAGATATTGTTTAGCTGAACATGTTTATCATTACTCCGAGGTTGTGAAATTACTGCATGAGTTGTATCCTTCCCTTCAGCTACCTCGGAAGTAAGCTTCTATGAGTAATATGTATTTCATACTTATGTCAGTACAATGCACACAAGCATCATAAGTTATCTATATTATATGTTCTTTTTATTCTTCATATATGAAGATCGCTTATTAGAATTATCATGATATCCATGTTCTGATCAATTTGATAATAATAATTTTTTCTGTGCAGATGCGAGGATGATAAGCCCTTTTCACCAGTTTATCTTATGTCAAAAGAAAAAGCCAACAGCTTGGGCATCGAATACATTCCTCTTGAAACTAGCTTAAAAGAGATAGTTGAGAGTTTAAAGGAGAAAGGTTTCATTAGCTTTTGACAAAGAAACCATCGTTGTCAACTGCACTTTATAAATTAGTGTCTCGTCAACTGCACTTTACAAAATAATGTCTTTAAACTAGACTTTTTATAATTAAGGATGTGTTTGAATTTGGATTAGTGAAAAAAAAAAAAAAATTGCATCTTCCTAACCTATTCGGATAATTCAACTTTTTGTTTGAGTGATTTCCAAAAAAATAAAAGGGAAGGTCAGGCATTTTTGTTAATCTCGAATTGAATAAATTTCTTCTACGCTTGCTCAAATCTGAATAAATACTAAGCTAATAAAACCTTGTTTTCTTACTTAATATGTAAAGAGCACGTAAGGGTTCAATTCTTCTGTCCTCGGATCTCTTGTTACCATCCTTTCTTGTCACCGTCAACCATTGATTTCTCCATGATAATTACTAAATCTGATTCAGTGGACCCCACATACTAATAAGATCATTTTAATCAATGGTTGAGATTTAATCAATGATTAAATTTAATCCATTAATTCAACACAAGCGATGTTAAATACACTTTTTTTCTTTCCCATTGATGTTTTTTGTGGAGTGACATGATGAAATATACAATGAAGCATCATTGCAGCGTAAAAAATGTTTAATTATTTTTTTTCTGGACAAACAGTAATTTAAGATTACCACTGTAACAGTTACCAGTTTATTGGTATACTAGCCCCTGATATCGGTAGATGTAACGGTAAGCAATTTTGGTTTAACAATAAAAAACATACGGAAATGGTATTTGCGCAATGGTAACGATGACCATTACTGTTACAGTCCTACCCAGCATTGCTTGCAGATTATATTCAGTGGTTGATTCTTTTATTGCACTCTGTAATGTGCCAGAACTAGGATTGTACAATTTTTTTACTACTGCATCAGGGAACAAAAGCAGATTGAAATAACCAAGGCCTAGGTGGACCAATTCATTCTCCATCACATATTCAACATTTTCTTTTATTTTAATCGATTAAAGTATCATAATTGTGTGATAGGGATTCAATTGGTCCACGAAGACATCGAAAAATAGGACCGGGTGATTATTTCCTAGGAGAAGCATATATTTTCTCTCATATCCCAACTGCTCTGATCTCATGATGATGATGATAGCTATAGTAATAGTAATTAATAAAAGAAAAAGTGGTAGAAGAAAATGCTAAACATCTTCCAAAATGTTTACACTCTTATACTCGTTAAATATGTAACAACTTGTTTTTTGCACCGTTGTAATAAATAGTTTATATCAAAATAAAATTCAAGTTCGATTTTTTTTGAGAAAAATGTGTGATCCTTTAGAATAGAGAAGAACAAACATAATTCAAGTTTGATTTTGGATTATTTTTATTCTCAAAAATATATTTATATGGATTAAAGATTATTTAATAAAAGATTTTGTTTAATAAATTGAATTAATTAATTCTTTTCAAAAAAATATATTAAACTCAAATAAAATATTTACAATATTTACAATGAATATGAAATATTTCTATATTGTAAATAGTTTACATATAGTTGAAATAGACGGAAACAAAATTATTTGACAATGATAAATTGATTACTTCAACGAAGATAAATAATTTGTGAATTTAAATAATTTATAGAAATTATCAAAATAAACTTTGTGAAATATTTAATAGTTAAATTTAAATTGGAAGTATATCCAAAGACAAATGATAGAATTAATTAAAAAGGTAAAAGAAAGTATAGTGTTTGGGTTAAAAATTAGAAAAGGGACTTATTGTAAATAACAATACTCCAGCACAATCCTTAACCATCTCAGCTCTTATAGACAATTCTTTTTAGCCCATCATCCGCTCAAACCCATAGCACCTTCCTCCCTTATTCTCCTGCCCTAATCTCCCTCTCGTGAATCCATAAACGAAAATAAAAAAACACGTTAAACGACCCACTCTTCCATACAGTTTAAGCGACCAATAAAACCACACATAACCCACTCAAATTGAACGGAAATGCGAATATTTAGGGAAAAAAGAAGGTGAAAGAAGACAAGAAGAAATTAACAACACAGAATCTCACAGTGGAACAAAAAATGTATAATATAAAATAAACCTTTACACACAAAAAAAGCTGTAATATATGTATATACAGACATCAATCAAAGTATGCTAACCTATTTCGGCATGGACAGTTGTAACAACTAATCCTCACAATTGCTGATAAATACAACAATGAATGCAATGGAAAAAAACCATGTACATTAATACGTCTCTGGATTACCAGCTCATCTCATCAAGCTCTTAAACATCCAACTAAACCTGAAAATATGCTCGGTCTGACCCAAGTATTATAGGAATACGACGCGTAGGTCAGTCTGGTAAAATCAGCGTGAGAAGCACAATCAAATGGATTCTTAAAGTTCAAATAAACTTTTTGAACCAAAGGTATTTCGTAAGACCATACCGCACATAAACACTGGACGGTTTTTAACTTCTGATAATCAAGACATTTATATCAAAAATATTCAGTTATATTATAATAATGTCTAAGGGTGAAAATAATAATAAACAAGTAGCTGTGATGCTCGTGAGTGTACATCACAACAACACTAGGTATATAATCAAAAACCTATAAGGCTTGTTCGCTAATTGTGTAGGATTCCTTGGAAGCTCTCAATACTTCAAGAATGGTCCACCTACACAAGGATCAGAGATATCCTTTCGAAGCAGCATACATCCCTAGTGTTGTACTATAGGAAAAACATGCTTGGTCTTACTAAGATCGAGTACATCGCACCATGCATGCACAACAACTGTAAGTAACGTCTAGGAGGAGCCTACTACACCCTATGGGTTTGCTAACCCTACTGGCCATGCCTTCTATCTCTAGTTTTAGTCATGACCGCTGGTGAGCCTACATCCGACATTCTAGCTCATGCACCACCGCCAAAATAGATCATGGAAACCCATATGGATTGCAATATCCTAATGGGTCTCGGAATAACACATGGATTCCCATTTCTCAAATAGATCTTGGAATCACCCATAGATACCTATATCCCAACGGGTTCCGGAACCACATATGGATTCCAATATCTCAATGTATCACGAATCTCCTCCATAGAACCGTATATGCTTTTGGAGTGGAGATGGCTTTCGAGTCATCTCTTATAAGTACACTCTTCCGCTTTTCGATTTCTCCAAAAAAGAATCATCGATTTTTGGAATACTCAATACCAGTTCTTTAGGAAAGAATCAGAGAATACATAAGAGTGGGGATCACCCCTTAACGGTTTAAGTGGATGGATCTCCTTATCATTTGACGTGGAAGAATAAAATGAGTTTACACGTATAATATATCACTACCGACGATAATTGTACCATATAATTTCTGTGTTTTTCCTAGATATTTTCAGAGTTAAAATCCTTTGGTGTTAAGTAGGGATATTCTCGTACCACCAAAATTAAGAATGATTTCATATTTAGGCCAAGATTTTGAAAATCGGTTATTTAACAATCAGACAAACAAACATTCAAAATAGGGATAATATTTCCTAAGGAAATCACTAAGCGTCATCTAATTAAATTTCCATTAATTCAAATCTCATCCAGAATATTTATCAAAGTATTCATATACTTATCTCATCGAAATAAGTATATTCACAAACCGTTTCCTTCAAAAATACTTGATTTTTTTTTAAAAATAGATATGGAAAACATCATTCAATAACGACTTTGAATCACAGCTTATACAATGGTTACGTCGCTATCTCAGCGAATCCACGGTAAACTGTAGGTCATCTTTGCCCCTCGAATTTGCAGAATGGGGATTTATTCTGCTAATTAATTGCCAAATTAATTTAATTAGTATAATGGTGTTTTATTCCACTAACTGTGTCCAATTACCATATTCAGTCCGGTTTGATTCAACAGAATTTTATTTGGCCAAATAAGCATCAATAATTAAGGTTTATAAATTTAAATGACGTTTCTAATGAAAATAACGTAATTTAAATCTTGTCCATTTTTACATGTCATAAATTTATACATATTCAAAGCTATCAGTAAGTTATACTATAACTTTGTTCTCGTCCGTACGAGTACAATATAAAAATCCATGGGTCGAACGGATTTAAAATGGATGAGATATGAAAATTTGAACTTAACACTATTTATGTGAATAAATCAACTAATAAAATTCAGATTTCTCACCCAAACTTCCAATGGACCAAGGTCTAACTCCATAAATCCGCTGCCCATCCAAAGGCAACAGTTCCTTCCCAAAATTCAAAAATGGTTGCTCTCATAAAATCGTGCACGCCGTGCACGTGCACAAATACTCCGGTTATCAAACGACGAAAACAAGATCACCAACACGTTGCAATTGACGATCTCATCATCTACCCTTGCCATCTCAAACTTCAAGCCCCCACTTCAATTTTTGACCAACGAACCCAAGCTTAGCAACCTAAAAAACGCATTAAATCATCTATTGCGACCGTCAAAACTAGATCGAAGGCCCCCAAAATATCAACTCTGACCCGCCATGCCACAAAAAACACGACCATAGCCTCGAATCCTTCTCACTCTGTCTATATCATGGATTAATCCAAACCCTAAGTTTGAACGACCATTGTCGACCATCACGGAATGCCGTTGAAACTCCACCAAAGGTACTACGCTCTTATACGATCTCAACGACACTAGTGGCGTCGAATGGTTCTACTCGGATTAGGAGAAATAATTTTCTGAAGTTTAAAAAAAAAATATCCTCTTACTGATTTTTGGCAATATCTCGATCGTTGCTCAACGAAAATTCGAGCGACGAATTTCTTAAAATACTAGGGACAAAGATGCATAAGTTTCATTCTGATCACTTGAGCTAAAACTCGACGGTTTGGAAGCGATTGATTTTTGAACATGAAAGATTGTTTTCTTTTTTGTTACAGGAAAGCAAAGTTTGAATGAGGACCAAGAAACCCATTCTTTCTCTGAGCATTCGTATTTATAGCCAAGGTAAGTGATGATTCTTGATCAAAAGTCACAATCAAAACCAAATTATGGTGGAAAAAGGTGGCTGGTGGGGTGGAAGGGAAGATAAAGAGGACAATGGAAGGTAAGGCAAGGAAACAAAATAGTGGCTTAGAGGGAAAAAACAGTGTACAGCGCATTATTTTGAATAAATTTCGGCACCCCGCCAAAATGGATCGCACCCGATCACGAGCCGCGACCGACAGAAAATGAAATAAGATTGTGTACAGAATTGGAATGCGATCACAAAACAACAATAAAATAGACAAGTTATTAAATTCTATGAAGTTTCAAAATGCCAATGCTTGCCGTAAAATATGTCAAATGAAAATTTGCTTATTTTCCCAAATTAAAAATTATGAAAAAATCCTAAAAATTAATTTAAAAATACGTCATTGAAAATCAAATAGTTATTTGGAACATAGATTTTATTACAAAAACCTCAAATCGAAGATTTTATTAGAAAAATCAAATAGTTATTCGGATCGTTACACTCTCTCCACTTAAAAAGAATTTCATTCTCGAAATTTCACCACATGAACATCTAATATTATTCTTTATCCCTCATGATGTTCATAGATCATTCATATATAAAATTTGGTTCCATCATTACTCGAATACATAACTTCACTTCCAAACTAATATTGCTCACCCAATTTTCTAGTGTGGACTCCGATCATGCTCCTTGATTAAGAACCTCCAACATCCTTACATAGGTATAAACTATGATAGAAAACCTTTGTTCCATATCAATAACTATCATTAAGTGCTCGCCATCAAAATCAAGTAATAGATCCTTATTTGGAATGGTGTGAAAACCTCAATGCATTGTACTCGAATATTAGATCCAAACTATATGAAAAGAGAAATGGTCTACATCCATTCAACATACTTATTTAATTGGTTGTTTCTAATACCCATTCTGTTCCCACTAAATTATTTATGAAGACGTTTTCATAAAACATGGCTTAAATTTACAAATTGGTATAATACTCCATCATACCCTAAGGGTATACACAACTATGATTTCCTTTACTTAAGAATTATGAACACCCGGTTTTTATCCAAAAACCTTTTGAAATGATACTATATATTTTAATCCATAGAATATACACACACACGCACGCGTGCGCGTGCACACACAGATATATATATATATACATATACATACATACATATATATATATATAGCTCAAGTAACCCAAAATTTATACCAAGAAACTAGGTACTACTAAATAGTATCACATATACCTTACAAGAAGGATAATACTGAATAGAAACGTTTACCATCCGAATGCAACTCTTACCCATTTTTAGTTATTTTCAAGCCACTCGAACTAGTTAATTTAAAACCACTTTTTTTGTTTTTAAATCCATTTTGAAACAATACTAAATATATTTTCAATTATATAGTTTTTATCAAACTATCAATTTCCATCTTACTTTTGATTCGTGTGAGTTCGAACCCGTCTCGATCGTATAATGGAAAAAGAAAATAATTTAATAAGTGCATTATACTGTTCCCCTAGGCAAACATCCGATCGTCACTTAGAAGATTATTCTGATCACTACAAAACAAATCGGGACTCATTCCTCGAACCAACCAAAGAAAACACATCTTTATATAAAATTCCTGTTCAAAGATATTTATACTTAAAAATATTTCTAAGCAAACTATTTCCAAAATATTGATACACCAAAAATTCTTTTAAGAAAACTATTATTACCATCTCCAAAATCATTCATACTCCAAAACTATCTCAAATTAAACTATTATTTCATTTTCTACAAATCATTTAAAATGATAATATATATATTTACCCTACGGTAAATCAAACCATAATTTTGAAATCAAATCATAAGTTTTTCTTTTAAAACAATTATATAGCGAGATCCTAATGGTAGCAACCCCTACTTAGAAACTTGAAAAAGAACACCGACGGCATTGCAATCATCATCGGAATTATTTTCCAGCGATTGAAGCAAGTTCAGTGCTTATATCCCCTTGAAAACCTTAAAGTATTTTTATCCAAAAAAATATTTTCAAATATTATTATTAACTTTTTAAACCTCAAAAACCATTTTTCCAAAATCATCGGAATTTAAACTCTCGAATTCCATTTATTTCTATGCATATTTTTATAAATTGAATTTATAAAATATCCCTCTTTAAAGGAAACCATTCTCAAATGTTTATTGTGAAAATATTTTAGCTTCCTTACGTAAATCATTCATCAAATATTATTTCAAAAATATTTAAGTTCTCTTTTAATAAACTTCTTTATAAACCCAAATTAAATATAACCAACTTTTACATTCAATAATTTCTAAATAATTATTTCAAAACATTCCAAATTCTTTTTAATAAAAAAACATTTTTTAGAACCAAATTTTTATCAAATCATCCTTTGTATAAAACTATTTCTAAAATATTCATTAAAAATTATTCAAATTTTTTAAATAAATAACCTTTAGAAACAAATTTTAATCCAACATTATCAACGAATGCCTTATATTCAAATTGTATAACTTAGTTCACAAGGTGTTTGTTTCAATGTTCTCAAATTTTCTATATACCCAAACCAAGTTTTAAAAACGAAGATTCAAGATAGATTTATATATAATAGTCAATGCTCAGAACTGGGTGAGTAAGTCAAATCAAAATTCTAGATGATAATGATGGAATATTATCCTTCCTAACAAACAAGTAAAACCGAAAAGAACTATATTGAATTTTTGAAAAATCGTTGTTATGCAAAAAATATATTTTTTCCTATGTAAAATTATTTCATTTTCCCATTTTTAAACAATGCATGTTCTTGTTTTGGGGTTTAGAAATCCTTATCGATAACCTTGGCCAAATGCACCGACCAAAATTCTTAAGCCACTTAACGGATCAAACAACACAATATAAATGGTTTTGTATCACTAATAAATACACACTCTTATACAAACACACACACACTCTCAAACTCATCTTAGGGTCTCGCTTACCCTATCACAAACAAGTAACCGCACCAAAGCCTAGGTGTTCACTCAACCTTAGCTCTAATACCACATTATAGTGACCAACTCTTCCGTATAGTTTAAGCGGTCAATAAAGCACACATGACCCACTCAAATTGAATGGAAAGGCAAATGGTAAAGGGAAAAAATAAGAAAGAAGACAAGAAGAAATTAACAACATAGAATCTCACAATGGAATGAATAATTTATAACATACAACAAACCTTTACACAAAAACAAAACTGTAATATATGTATGCACAAACATCAATCAGAGTATACTAACCTATATTAGCTCGGACAGTTGTAATAAACTATCCTTACGATTGTTGATAAATACAACAATGGATGCAACGGAAAAATAACCATGTATGTGAATACGTCTTTGGGCCTCCATCTCATCACCTCAAGCTCCAAAACATCCAACTAAACCTCGAAATACGCTCGGCCAGACCCGGGCATTATAGGAAACGACATCCGGGTCAGTCTGGTAAAACTAGCTTAAGAAACACAATCAAATGGATTCTTAAAGTTTAAATAATCCTTTTAAAACAAAAGTATTTTGTAAGGTCATGCCGTAATAAACACAGACAGTTTTTACTTACAATAACCAAAACATTTATGTCAAAAAAATTAGTGATGATATAATAATGCCTAATGGCGAAAATAATAATAAAAAAGTAGCTTTGATGATTGTGAGTTCACATCACAACAATACTAGATATACAATCGAAAACCGATAAGGTACATTCGCTAATTATCTAGGATTCTATGGAGGTGCACTCGGTACTTTGAGAAGGATCCACCTGCATAAGGATCATATCCTTCCGAAGCAGCATACATCCCTAGTGATGTACCATAGGAAAAACATGGCTGGTCTCGCTAAGACAGAGTGCATCGCCCCATGCATGCATAATAACTGTAAGTAACGTCTAGGAGGAGCCAACTACATCCTATGGGTTTTGTTATATCCCATATTTTTGGTAATATTATTTAGGATATTTAATTAGTTAAATTAAATAAAATAATGTGTTGATTAAGGCATTGAGATTTGATTTTAACTAAGGGGTAGCTGTGCTATTTAACCAATGAATTAAAAGAAGAGTTACCATTAAATAGGGGAAGGGTAAAATAGGAAAGAGACCATTACTATATCCTTAAAACTTGGCCGTGTATCCCCATACACATTCATTTTCATTTTGAAAATTTTATTTCGAGGCCGGCCACCATTAACAAGAATAAGGGGAAAAAGATAAAGAAAAGCTAAGGAAGAAGCTTAAGCAAATCAAATCCATTCACATCTCAATCTCTTTAATCTCTAAAGCTAAGGTGAATAATGACTGTATCTCACATTTCTTATTGTTTTTGGTTTTAATTTGAATTCGAACTTATTTGCAATGATATCTCATGTTTTTGAATGATGGAATGATTATATATACTTGTTGATGAATTATGGTCATTCATATAGATTTTATGACATGTTTTGATATTAAAACCCTATTAAATGATATCCAGATGTCTTATGAATTTTTAAATAGACCAGAAATATTATTATAGAAGTAGTTTTCAATTTTTAGAATTTTCTAAATTTATGTGGAATTTATATGAATTTTCTTGTGAAGAAATGTTATTTTGGGTTAAAAATTATTTACGGTTAAATAATTATTGGTTTGGGTCTGAAATTTATATATATTAGAAAACATAATAAAAGTAATTTTTTGGAATTTTTGTAGAATCTTCCTAAGTGTTTCAATGGGTATATAAAATTATTTAAGGTATGAGACTTAAATATTTTATATATTTATGAAAGGAGAATGAGCTTTTTGTAAACAAATTCAAATTGTTAATTCTGGAAAGTCGGCAGTACTTTTAGAAAATAAAAAATTGCAACCAATTACAATTTGACAAACAAAGTAGGTTAGGTACAAAGAAATAGTTTAAAAGGACAAATAAATATGTTTTTCACTGTTTCGATTCTTTCAACACCAGGTTTCGCCTCCTTACCTTCGCCTCTGATGTTGTCAAAATCAATACACATGGTGTCAGGGAACTGGTACATAGTGAATTGGATGTAGGCGGAAGGTATAGGGTCGAAACCATCGGTTTCGAAGGTGTTAAAGAAATTCTTTGCTTTTAAACGGAAATGCGTCTGCTTGCTTTCGACTAAGTAGCTTTTGACCTGGTTAGCTTTCAACCAGGTCAAATGGTTTTAAAGGAAATGGTTTCGAGTAGGTTGCACCTTTGTTTTTACATAAATTCTTTCGAATGGATTGAAACCCTTGACTGCCTCTTTCTACCTTTCGGCTCGGATGGATTTCGAAAGGGTTGTTTGCTTTATTTTTCTTTTTAAACTTGATCACTTCTCCAATGCTTTCGAAGGGATGGTTTTGACACCATCATTTCCTTACTTAGGAATGATTTTGAAAGGAATGCTTTCGACTTTAATGAGTTTATGATCTGTTTGCTCTACTTGAAGGCATAATCCAAATGGTTTCGACCGAAGCGGTTTACAAAGGTTTCGAAGGAGTAATTTTTTGAATGGTTTTAAAAGGTTTCCACGTGTTTTGAATTGAGTCCAAAGGCTTTCGAAAGATTTAGTGCTTTAATGCTTTCAAAAGGGTTTTAAATGAAGATTTTGAAGGGGTGGTTCCCAATGATTTCGAAAGGTTTTGAATAAGGTTTTCCAATGGTTTTGAAGAGTCGAAAGGGAAGGCTTTTCTTGTTGTTTCGAAAGGATTAAAAGAAAAGGTTTTTCAAATGTTTCAAAAGGGTAATATTTAAAGGTTTTAATGGAAAGGTGTCTAAGGTTTTTAAAGCTTTCGAAAGGAAGGATTTCCACTGGTTTCAAAAGGGATTTGAGAATGGTTTCGAAAGGAAAGTTTTGGCATTTTGGGCTAGGTTAAATAAAGGGTCTTACGTGGTATTGAAAGGGATACTTTCAATGAATTCAAAAGGGGTAGTTTAACATGTTTAAATGTTTTCATCAACTAAGATTATATATATATATATATATATATATAGCACGGTAAGGTGATTTTGACTAAAGCATATAATATATATAAATTTTTCTTGTTTGAGTTTGATTTAAAGATTTCAAATCATTTGAAAAGTTTTTCAAGGAAAATTATGAGAAAGGATTCCTAAGTAAAATGACTCAGATATTAGAATACCAGATGTGGTATAGGGTCGCGCCTGATACATTAGCTATTAGCCCCAACTAATTTTGTCCAATATTCCAGTGTGTAGGGCTTTATCATAGGTAAGAATAAAATTACGATTACACATAGAAAATAATATTTGTTTATATACAAATAGGTTATTGGTAAGCCCGCAAACCATTATGATCAAGTAACCCTGGAAGATATTAAGTTAGAGACAGATTGTCCGAAAGAGAAGTATTTAACAGATAGTTAAGGGTAGATCATCTAGAAGAGGAGTGTCTAACAGATGTTAGACAATTTTTTATATATTTTCTGGTAAGCCTGAGTCAGCCAAAGGTTAATAATTAACCGAACAATACTGTAATGTTCAAACATATAGCTCATTTATTACATAATATGTATGTTTACATAATGATGCTTTATAGATTTTAACCAGTTTTGGTTGTAGGAAATGATTTGCAAAAGATATGTTTTAAAGGTTGTTAGTGAGTGGAAACCTGTTCCATTAAGCGGTGTGGTCTCAATTAACTTAAAATAACCAAGATGTATAGTATTATTCACACCAGGCTTTACTAACTCAAAGTTTTTTGTTTTTCCCTTAAACCCTCGGGTGCTCAAAATTGATTTGAGTAGGCCGAGGATTGAGGTTTATAGGTTTTAGTAATTTTGACGAATAAAGCTTTAGAAGACGAGCATGTGGCTGACGGATAGCTAAGGAGTTAAAGTTTATTCTATTTGTTTCCGCTGTGTATATTAAGTCAAATGTGACTATATTGACTCTGATCAACCAAGGGGGCATCGTCATATGTCGCTTTTGGCGTATTTTATAATTGATGTATTTAATCATTGCCTGGGAAACTTAAGGGATTATGTAACTTGGATATGAATTATTGTTTTCAAATGTAATCAGTAAAATGATGTTTTTGAAATCTATGATTTTTTCATATTCAAGTGCTTCTGATATTATGGATACCATTAGCATTACTGTATTTTGTCACTAGAAGTTAATACTATAGATGACTGCAACATCTATAGCGCTTAGTTTTTGACCTCCAGACATGGGATGTTACAACTTGGTATCAGAGCATAGGTTTATGAAAAACTTTAAACTAAAAATGATTTTGAAACCATAGCCTCGAGGAATTAGAGTAAGATTTGGGTATGGGACAACACTATAGTAACATACTTGTATTTGCTATATATAAGTATACGCTTTATTTCTAGTCTCCTATCTTTGTTAGGTTATTTCTGTATCTCATGAGGTTTTAATACAAATACGGATAGTAGAAGAGGAAGAGTTAACCTAGGAAGGGAGGGCACCAATGGAAATGCGAGACCTAATGCGAGGAGGATCTAAGGTCAGGCACAAGCAGAGAATGTGGGTGCTGGAGTCCCACAAGTTGGAATGGAAGCTGTGTATCAGTTTTTCATGAATATGATGTAAGCATGAGTTGTTGATAGAGTAATGGGGGGAGGAGTTCAGGAAGCTTCGGTTGCAAATGATTATGATAAGTTGAGCGGAGATTGTATTAAACTTAGAGGGAATCCATTTATTGGGACCGAGGATGCAATCGAGGTGGAAAATTGGTTGCTGAACTTGTAGGATTGATTTCACCCTAGAGGGGGGGGGGTGAATAGGGTGATACTATTAATTATAAAAATTAATTGCGGAAGCTTATAAAATTATTGCAACACAGATATATCGAAATTATAGCAGCACGGATAATAGCAGAATAATAAATGCAGAAATAGAACGACACAGAATTTACCATCTTCGGCAAAACCCTGCCTACGTGCTATCCCCAAGGTTTCAACTAGAAATTAAGTAGTCACATGCTTACACATGTAAACTCGCGACATCCGCTACTGACTAACCTAACTCTACGCTCAAAACCCTGCCACAACTCAGCCACTGAGTTACGAATTCTTAAACTACGCCACGTAGTTTGTCCCCTAGTTACACGACTAGAAATTACAACGGTTTAAAATTTGAAAACTCAATTTAAACAAAAAAAAAACAAAAACCCTAATTATAATTATGAGCCTTATATAATTATAAACCCCAAAACTAATATAACGGCCGGCCCAATAATTATTCTTTCTCTTTTATCTTTTATCGGCCTGTTCCGTTGTGATGGCGGCTCTTGTTTCTCGTTCGTTCCTCTTTCTTCAAAAATTAGGGCTTCTGTAAATTTGAAGAAGCGACTTTAAATACTCGATTGAATAGATGATTTCAGCGTTCCTTTTCTGTCAATCGATGGTCTCTTTTATTTACTTCGACTGCTTCGAATTTGATCAAGTTCGAGATGGCTTCGGTATGTAATTTATTCCTTTTTGCTTTTTTTGTTATGCTTGATTGAACTCGATGATTTTCGTTGCCGAGGATGAATTGGTTTACATATGATATGAATCCCTAGATTTTCGTTCGTCTAAAATTTTCAATATTTAGCTTTGGCCATTCGATTTCGTTTAGATGTTGATGATTTCACATACTTTTTCAATTTCGTATAAATTGATACTTGACACTCACGGTTTTGATTTATGACTCGGTCAATTTTCTTGGCCACCACGATTTCGACTTGTTCATCTTGATGTTGTACTTCACTGTGTATATTTTTCTGCACTGTAGCATGGTCGTGGTTTTGAGATCTCTGATTCAACTTGGTCATGCCATGCTTTAGCTTGATTGCTTTGGTCTGGTTCATCTTGTAGTCTTGTTCATTGTTTCATTTGGTATGCCTTTATCTACTGTTGTGTTACAGTTTGCATTATCCCGGTTTTGATTTCTTCATGACATATATGCATGTATACATATGTGTTTATGAGAGAATAACTACCACATCCAATTTATACTCGAGGCTGTATCACCATATGTACACATATGTTGTTCATTTGATTTTTTTTTTGCTTTTCACTGATCGATTTGTTATCACTTGCCCTTGTGCACTCGTGTAGCTGATTGCATCTATAGTGTACTGCTTGCATTCCTGTATATGGTAAAGGTGACTTGAACTGTTATCCTTTGGTTAATTTCTGATTCATTGTTGACTTTGGTGTTGTTTGGATAAGCTTGTTTCAGTTGTCTTCACCATTTTCATGAACTTGCACCTGTGTTGAATCCATCTTATAGCTCGGATTTGACCTTGTGCTGAAAGTTTTTTAATGCACTTGAGTTGAATCCGGTATTTTGGGTTTGACCTGTGCTCACCTGTCCCTGTAAATTTATCAAGTGTATATATCGGTGTGCACGGCCTTGTGGCATATACAGTGATACATTGTATGTCACAAGCTGTTCATGTATGATGAATTGAAAATTAAATGATGATGAACAACCCAAATAACTGAGGCAAATATTATTTTCAAAATTCACATTTTGTTTTATACTGCAAAAATATTTCCTTTCCAATTTTACTGCGTCAATATTTATTTTTGCAGATTGCTCAGATGCTGGATTCAATTTGAAGTAAAGTTGAAGATAAAATACGAGCGAATGAGCGATATGTAGTGAGGACATTTATAAATTAGAAATTGTGATGTAATCGAAATTGTATTATTTAATTTGTGTATATATATATATATAGTGAGAGCTCAAAATTGTACTATTCAAAATTGTAATAAATATTTGTTTGAATAAAAATTCTGTTTGAATTCAAATTCTGTGTTATTTATTTTTATTTAGCAAATATTTATTTAATCTATGAAAAAATAAAATAGTACATTAACAAATACATTTAAATGAATATATATATATATATATATATATATATGTTTATTATCATCAAACAAAAATCATATAATCGCATATTCAACAATCTCCCCCTTTTGATGATAACAAACATATATTTAAGATTTTGAATATGTTAAATGTATTTGATCATTGATATACTCTAATTTCTCCCCCTATTTAAATTCTTCCTCTCAACACAAAGCTCCCCCTACATATATGCATACAATTGAAAATATGCAAATGGGCCTAGATGCAAATATAAAATATTTGACGTTTACTTGATTTTATTTGACAAAATCTTAACTTTTCTCTCCCCCTTTTGTTATCAGCAAAAGAGTAATAGTGTTAGAGAAAATAGAGATAAAGTGATCGATATTAATCGAACATTAAAACTCAATTGAATATAAATATTAAATTTCAATAAAAAATCAAACAAAAATCATAAATACTTTGTTAGGCGCATATTCCACTTTTAGAATGATGGGAATGATGTCGTCATATAAAACCATACAGTTGTGTCTATTTGTGGTATATTTATATCAGGAATTTGAATATCTACTAATCATGCATAACCGTTTGGACTTTTAAATGAGATTTGTAGTATTCCAATTTTATTTTTAAAAAATGAATTAAAGTATCTTCTAACCATGCATAACCGTGAGGACTTTTAAACGGGATTAGAATCAACTTGTTTATTTAAAAAAAAATCAATTTTGATATGCGTTCCATACATGCATTACCGTGAGGACTTTTAAATGGGCATGGAAGCACATAACAAATTCCAAGTAATTCACCCATGCATAACCGTGAGGACTTTTAAATGAGAGTGAATACTTTGGTTTTTATTTTAATTTATTTTATTATTATTATTAATAATATATTTTTAAAAAAAATGTAAAACGAAAAACGAATGATTTCTGTTTAAAATACCACATATTGACAAACTATATTGAATTTTGATGAGTGATGGTTGTTAGAAATATGATAGAAATAGAGATGGTCATGGAATTTTTACCAACAAAAAGTTTTATACTCTTGTTTAAAGTTCTAAAGAAATTTTCTAATTATACCGTCTCGAGTCATAATATATGATAAATAATATTAACACTCTTCACTTTTTCAATCACTATTCATCTTTTCGATAATCATTAGGGAGTCAAATTAGTCAGTGTAATCATTTAAAATCAAATTCAAAAGTAATTATAAAATCAATTTTTCTAAAAATGAATGATCTGAAAATATGGTCAAAAATGATTTTCTCGAAGGGGTTATATGAGAAAAATTTCTGCTATTTGAAAATTATTTGAATTGAAAAATATGCAGATATTTTCTTAAATAAACGATGCAGTTACTAAATGTCTCTACAAAATTCACATTCAACGAGTAATTTTTCGATTAACTAGATTACCAGTGTAATCTGCATCTGAATTTCTCTTTCTCTCAAAATTATCACTAATTGAATTTGATAGACTAGACCATGAAGTGTGCATCAAAAATTTCAAACTCAATTTTAACAGCATTTTAAATGACATTCTCTTGAATTTGAATTGAAGTCGCGTAAATAATTAGAAACTGTGAATATAGAGTTAGCTGAATTATAACCAAATGTATTATCATCTAACAAAACACTATTTTTAATCCAAACTAATATTGTTGAAGTAATTCAAAAAATCTAGAGATTTTTATAGTGCTTTTGGCATAAGAATATAATTGGCCAACAATTTTGTATAAGTCAGAATCAAAATCATCATTTTTTTTATCATCTCATTATTCGCTGATTTTACGTAGATCACGGTGCAGATTATCACATTTAATATATCGTTCAAATAAATATACCATTACCCGTTTTACCTTTACGATATTTTTCGTTGTTGTCTATTGTGATTATGTCACCTTTATACCAGGCTAAGGAACTTTGCTTTGTCGCTCGGTTACCCTTGGAACAGTCAGAATCCAAGTGGCACTATTGTTTTTCCTTAGCCTGCCACCACACCTACACGGGAAAAGATTTTTGTGACCTATTTGTTTTTATAGGTCCATGGTTGTTAGTGGCAGAATATTTAGAAAAATAATTTTGTGGAGACCCAAAACTATTTATAATTGTTCCCTTTGGCACCCAAATTTGTTTGACTTTGAGAAATTTATATTTGTGCCTTTTGGAACCCAAATTGGTATAGTTTTTACATGTTTGGGTCTATACCAACAACTATTTTGATTGTGTCCAAATTTTCTACAAATTGTGCACATTGTATTTTCTTGATTAATCTCATTTCTAACATTTTTAGATTGATTATATCCAAGTCCTTGTCTAACTGTATTAACATTGTTTCCCTAAGAGCATATTCAACGATTTTTCACTTTTGAAAAATTTATCTAAAGTCATTGACAATTGTTGGACTTGTGTTTTGAGAGATTCATTTTCGTTTAATAATTGTGTGCACTTTTTAATAGAATTTTCTCTCCTAGTATTTTCACTTTCTTTTAAAATCAGAATTTCATTTTCAAGTGATTTTATATTAATTTCTGATTTTTTAATTTCTTCTTCAAATGTTGGACACTTATCACACTAAGAGATCCTACTTTGATAGGTTTTAACTAATTGGTCAAGTTGTTCATTTAATTCTATCAAAGTGTCTTTTTGTGATTCAAGTTTGGCATACTTCTTCCTAAGTCGTTCAAAATAGCCATTTACTTCGTGGAAATATATAAGTAATTCTGAGTGAGTGAGTTTTGATACCTCGCTTGGCTCGTCATCGTCGCTATCAGTTATATTTCCTTGAAGGCACATATCTGCTTTCTCACTTTCACTGCTAGTGCTTTGCTTATCTTCATCACTTGTATTCCACATGGCTGCAAAACTTCTCCTTTTTTATTTCTTTTCAAAGTCGCGTCGATTTTGAGGACAATTGGGCTTGATGTGTCTGGGTTGGTTGTACTTATGACAGATGATCTTCTGTTCTTCTAAGTAGTCCAGTGCTTTGCCTATTTTGCTTTTCAATTTTTGAATTCGAGCTGGATTTCCGTATTTGTAATTCCACCTCTTGAATTTCTTTATTAACAGCTCCAATTCTGCTGCTCCATCATCATCTTCATCACTTTTGGTTGTTCCTCTTAGAGCTATTGATTTCTTACGAGTATCTCCTCCTTCACGCTCTTCCTTGAATTTCATTTTTAGCTCATAAGTGGTGAGATTTCCGATGAGTTCTTCAACTTTCATCTGTTTTAAATCTTTTGATTCTTGAATGGCAGTCACTTTTGCTTCAAATCTTCGTGGAAGGACTCTGAGGATTTTTCGGACTATTTTCAATTCCGTGTGTGATTTTCCGAGAGCTTTTGATTTGTATACGATATTGGAAAGTCGTTCATACATCTCTTTGATATTTTCTTCCTTCGCCATTGTGATGTTCTCGTATTCGTTGCTTAACATGGAAAGGCGAGATTCTTTGACTTGAGATGTCCCTTCGTGAGTCACTTCTAGTGTGTGCCATGTTTCCTGCACAGTTAGACAATGTGAGACACGATTAAATTCAAATTGATCTAATGAACAGAAAATAGAATTCATAGCTTTAGCATTAGAATTTTGTAATTTATCTTCTTGTTCTGTCCATTGATCCGGTGGTTTCTCTATTTCCTGATTATCTACAGTTATAGTTGGTATTCTATAACCTGTCTCAATAATATTCCAAGCGTCAATGGTTTTTAGAAAAATTTCCATCCTATTTTTCCAGTAAGCATATTCACCATTGAACATTGGTGGTCTAACTATGGATTGACCCTCAGCAAAAACAGTATTAAAAGAAGCCATTTTAAAAATTCAAATTTTTAAAACAAAAAATTGGTTTTTGTAAAATCAAATTTTTTAAACAAAAACGGCTTTTGCACCGAGCTTTGATACCACTTGTAGGATCGATTTCACCCTAGAGGAGGGGGAGTGAATAGGGTGATACTATTAATTATAAAAATTAATTGCGGAAGCTTATAAAATTATTGCAACACAGATATATCAAAATTATAGCAGCACAGATAATAGCAGAATAATAATGCAGAAATAGAACGACACAAAATTTACCCAGCTTCGGCAAAACCCTCCCTACGTGCTGCCTCCAAGGTTTCTACTAGAAATTAAGTAGCCACACACTTACACACGTAAACTCGCGATACCCGCTACTGACTAACCTAACTCTATGCTCAAAACCCTGCCCTAACTCAGCCACTAAGTTGCAAATTCTCAAACTACACCACGTAGTTTGTCCCCTAGTCACACGACTAGAAATTACAACGGTTTAAAAATTCAAAATACAATTTAAACACAAAACAGAACAAAAACCCTAATTATAATTATGAGCCTTATATAATTATAAACCCCAAAACTAATATAACAGTCGACCCAATAATTATTCTTTCTCTTTTATCTTTTATCGACCCGTTCCGTTGTGATGGCGGCTCTTGTTTCTCGTTCATTCCTCTTTCTTCAAAAATTAAGGCTTCTGTATATTCGAAGAAGCGACTTTAAATACTCGATTGAATAGATGATTTCATCGTTCCTTTTCTGTCAATTGATGGTCTCTTTTATTTACTTCGACTGCTTCGAATTTGATCGAGTTCGAGATGGCTTCGGTATGTAATTTATTCCTTTTTGCTTTTTTTGTTATGCTTGATTGAACTCGATGATTTTCATTGCCGACGATGAATTGGTTTATATATGATTTGATTCCCTAGATTTTCGTTCGTCTGATATTTTCAATATTTAGCTTCGACCATTCGATTTAGTTTGGATGTTGATGATTTCACCGACTTTTTCAATTTCGTATAAATTGATACTTGACACTCACGGTTTTGATTTATGACTCGGTCAATTTTCTTCGCCACCACGATTTCGACTTGTTCATCTTGAGTACGGTCAGTTGTTCACGGCTTCAAATTGATTTTGCTTGATGTTGTGCACGTAGTATCAAAAGGCAATGCATTTTCTACTTCTACCCAGTCATTTCTATTATCGTCTTTTGAATTCTTCGTAACTGTAGAGTCAAATTTTTCATCACCAACATTTCTTATTTCTGGCTTAACTTTTCCTGACTTCGACAACTTTGTGTATTGGGTGCAGTTCTATGACTTTGGCATTTACCGTCTTTGGTTGTGAATTGAGTTTGATCATGTTGTATCGACCTGTTTTGCTTGGTGGTCTTGTGGCATTAAGTTTGATCATCCTGTAGCATATATTGATAGAGCCATTTGTGTTCATGCTACACTGTGTTGAATAATAGCTTGACCATATGCATATATATATATATATATACATATTTCTATGTTCATGCATTCTGTTGTCTGGTGGCTTTTGATCTTGATGTTGTACTTCACTGTGTATATTTGTCTGCACTGTAGCATGGTCGTGGTTTTGAGATCTCTGATTCAACTTGGTCATGCCATGCTTTAGCTTGACTGCTCTGGTCTGGTTCATCTTGTAGTCTTGTTCATTGTTTCATTTGGTATGCCTTTATTTACTACTGTGTTATAGTTTGCATTGTCTCGGTTTTGATTTCTTCATGACATGTATGCATGTATACATATGTGTTTGTGAGAGAATAACTACTACTACATCCTATTTATACTCGAGGTTGTATCACCATATGTACACATATGTTGTTCACTTGATTTTTTTTGCTTTTCACTGATCTATTTGTTATCACTTGCCCTTGTGCACTCGTGTAGCTGATTGCATCTGTAGTGTACTGCTTGCATTCCTGTATATGGTAGAGGTGACTTGAACTGTTATCCTTTGGTTTGTAATTTATTATTCATTGTTGACTTTGGTGTTGTTTCGATAAGCTTGTTTCAGTTGTCTTCACCATTTTCGTGAACTTGCACCTGTGTTGAATCCATCTTATAGCTCGGATTTGACCTTGTGCTGAAAGTTGTGACATTATTTTATTGCACTTGAGTTGAATCCGGTATTTTGGGTTTGACCTGTGCTCACCTGTCCCTGTAAATTTATCAAATGTATATATCGGCATGCACGACCTTGTGGCATATACAGTGATACACCGTGTATGTCACAAGCTGTTCGTGTACGACCTTGTGGCATATACAGTGATACACCGTGTATGTCACAAGCTGTTCGTGTATGATGAATTGAATTAAATGATGATGAACAACCCAAATAACCGAGGCAAATATTATTTTCAAAATTCACATTTTGTTTTATACTGCAAAAATATTTCCTTTTCAATTTTACCACGTCGATATTTATTTTTGCAGATTGCTCAAATGCTGGATTCAATTTGAAGTGAAGTTGAAGATAAAATATGAGTGAATGAGCGATATGTAGTGAGGACATTTGTAAATTAGAAATTGTGATGTAATCGAAATTGTATTGTTTAATTTTTGTGTGTGTGTGTGTGTGTGTATATATTGTGAGAGCTCAAATTTGTACTATTCAAAATTGTAATAAATATTTGTTTGAATAAAAATTCTACTTGAATTCGAATTCTGTGTTATTTATTTTTATTCAACAAATATTTATTTAATCAATGAAAAAATAAAATAGTACATTAACAAATACATTTAAACGAATATATATATGTTTATTATCATCAAACAAAAATCATATAATCGCATATTCAACAGAACTAGGAAAGAATATTTGCAGACCTTAGGCTCAATGATGAGCAGAAGAGGATGTTGGCATCAAGACAGCTTCAGGGAGCTGCTTTATTTTGGTGGAATAGTGTGACTATGGCAGTGGATGAGGAGACCATGACATTGGTAGAGTTTAAAAGGAGATTCTAGGAGAGGTTCATGTCTATGATGGCACAGTCTGTTTTGATCCGAAAGTTTGTCGAGCTAGATCAGGGAGAGATGACTATTCTGGAGTATGTTAGTAGATTCGAAGAGTTAGCCGAATATGGTTATGCTGTTGTGGACACGGTGATGCAAAGGAATGCGAAGTTTATTAAGAGATTGAAGCCTGAGTTAGCGAGGGCTATCTTACCGCATATTAGAGATCCTTGTGATGTGATTGTGGAGATGGCATTGAGACATGAAGAGATGCTTGCTTGTCAGGAGAAGAATAAGGTAAAAGAAGTTCAGGTTAGACAAGGTCAAATGAGGAAGTTCTTTCACAAGAAGGGTGTTCAGAAGGGTTGAACATCCAAGAAGGGGAAATCCTAGGTGGTCTATTTCAAGTGCGACAAGAAGATGTATTTTGCTAATGAGTGTCGTAATGGGAAGGCTAATGAAGTGATCGGGAAGAAGAACATCAGATGCTTCAGCTGCGATTAGATAGGCCACTATAAGAATCAATGCAAGGAGCCAGCTAAGTTTGGAAAGGGCAATGTGTATGCATTGGAGCCTACTGCTTCGAAGCCAACGGCTCATGAGAAGGGAAAGGTAGTTTTGGGAGTTATGCTTCAGATTCGTGGTATGTCTGTTAGCATTCTATTTGATACTGGTGCATCGCATTCTTTTATATCTAGATGTTTGATAGATAAGCTTAACCTAGAACCCACATAAATAGTTACTTCCTTATGGGTTGTGAATCCAATAGGAGGGTATGCAACTCTGAGGTTGAGATGTGACCAGCTAGAGTTTGACTTGTTCGGTCATGATTTTGTTTACGGTTTGCATATGTTTGATTTTCTGGGGTTCTGGATTATTCTTAGGATGGATTGGTTAAGCAAGTACGATGCTAGAATATTTTTCCAAGATAGGAAAATATCACCTAGGCACCTTGATAGTAGCAACAAGATTGTTTATACCGTAGAAGGTTCTAGCGGTGAGGTGAATGCTTTGTAGGGTGTTATGGAATTCGATGATGACCTGAGTCGAGTTTCGTGGTTAGAGAATTCACATATTTTTTGAGCCTGTAGTAGGTTACCACCGAAACGAGCCATTGATTTTCAGATAGATTTGGTTCTTAGAGTAGAACAAGTGAGTAGGCTGCCAAGCAGGATGACTCCTACAGAGATGAGGGAAATGAAAGTGCAGTTGGTGGATTTCAAAGGCAAGAACTTTATTAGACCGAGTAGTTCACCGTGGGGAGAAACCGCAGTGTTTGCTAAGAAGCCGGATGGATCATTAAGGCTATGTATTGATTATCATAAGTTAAATGAGAAGACAATAAAGAATTGATGTCCATTGTCGAGAATAAATGATTTGTTTGACCAGTTGAGTGGAGCTAAGATATTTTCTCAGTTAGATTTGGCGACGGGTTTCCATCAGCTTAGAGTAGTAGAGGATAGGATACCTTTGACGGCGTTTAGGACCAGATATGGATTGTATGAAAGGTTATTTATTTCATTTGAACTGACTAATGCATCGGCTTTCTTTCTGGATTTGATGAACCGAGTTTTTCTAGATCACTTGGATAGATTCGTATTAGTTTTCATAGATGATATCTTGATATACTTTAAGGATGAAAGAGAGCATGAAGTTTATCTTAAAGTGGTACTTGAGACACTTAGGCAGCATCAGCTGAAGGCGAAGTTTCAAAATGTCATTTCTAGAAGAAGGAAGTGAAGTTTCAAGGTCGTGTAATCTCAGAAAGAGGGTTGTCAGTAGATCCGACTAAACTTGAAGCGGAGAATAGTTGGAAGATACTCGAGACAGTGACTAAGATAAAGAGTTTCCTCAGATTAGCTATTTATTATCGGAGGTTCATTAAGGATTTTTCGCGGATAGCTGCACCGATGACCAAGCTAACATGGAAGGATGTGAAGTTTGTGTAGACCGATAAGTGTGAGGAAGCATTGCAGAGTTTGAAACACTTTTTAACCCACGCACCTATGTTGGTTGTTCTGGAAGGAAATCGGGATTAAGTGGTTTACACAGATGCGTGTGGAAAAGGGTTAGGAGCCATGTTGATGTAGAGAGGTAAAGTGATTGCCTATGCTTCTAGACAGCTTAGACTACATGAGGTTAGATACTCGAGGCATGATTTGGTATTGGCCATAATGATTTTTGCATTGAAGGTGTAGAGACATTACCTTTTTGGAGAGAGGTTTGAGTTATATACGGATCATAAGTCATTAAAGTACTTTTTTCTCTCAAAAGGAACTGAACATGAGACAACAGACGTGGTTAGAGTTTATCACTGCTTATGATTTTGGGATTGAACACACACCAGGGAAAAGCACCAAGGTTGCAGATGCACTTAGAAGGAAACATCAGAATGCTGTGTTAACGGTGATTCCTGAGTGGAAAAATTTGGAAGCATTAGTAGTTTGCGGAGTGCAGTGGAGATCTGAGGCTAGGTCTAGCGGAGAAACCATAGTGTTATCTTGTTTGGAAGTATGACCAGTGATAATTGAAAGGATTGCTTCTAAATAGAAGGAAGATCCGCTATTAGCTGAACGGATCAGGAAGTTAAGAGATGGAACCGAGAGCGATGACTTGAAGATTTCAGTCTTGACCAGAATAGGTGGTTGAGAAAGAAAGGAAGGTAATGTGTTCCGAGTGTAGAAAACATAAGGAAGAAGTTTTGGAGGAATGCCATCATTCGAAATTCACTATTCATCCAAGAGGAACTAAGATGTATCGGGATATGAAAAGAAGTTTTTCTGGGAACGTATAAAGCGGGATACTGGTTTATAGGTAAAGCAGTGTTTGAATTGCCAACAGGCAAAGGCCGAACACCAGAAACCAAGTGGATTGCTTCAGCCATTAGATATTCGGTTTGGAAATAAGATTCTATTTCTATGGATTTTATTGACGTGTTGCCAAGATCGAACAGAGGAAATGAAAGCATATGAGTCATAGTGGATAGACTGACTAAGATTGCCTATTTCGTTCCAGTTAAGTTAACTATGCCGACACTTGTTTTAGCGAAGTTATTTACGAAGAATATGGTTAGACTGCATGGAATTACTAGTAAATAGTAAGTGATAGAGATTCCTTATTCACTAGCGAGTTTTGGAAGAGTCTATAGGAAGTTTTAGGAACCAAGCTCAAGATGTGTATCTCTTACCATCCGTAGACAGATGGGCAAACAGAAAGAGTTAATAAAATCTTGGAAGATTTGTTAAAAGCTCGTGTGCTAGATTTCGGGGGATCATGGGAAGACCATCTGCATTTAGTCGAATTTTTATATAACAAAAGCTATCATACTAGTATTGGGATGGCACCATTTAAATCTTTGTATGGAAGGCCATGCAAATCTCCCGTTCGTTGGTTAGAGACCGATGATAGGTTGGTTCTTAGTCCAGATTTGGTTAGAGAAGCTACAGAAAATATCGAGGTCCTTCGGACTAGAATGAAGGAGGCTCAGTCTAGGAAGAAGAGTTATGCAGATAAAAGATGGAAAGATTTAGAGTTCTCGGTTAGATATCAGGTTTTCGTTAAAATGTCAACGATGAAGAGTGTGATTAGATTTGGGAAATCGAGAAAGTTGACACCGAGATTCATTGGACCTTTTCCTATTGTTGAGAGGATCAGGAAACTCGCATATAGAGTTGAGTTACCAAGCAGTTTGGCAGGACTCCATGATTTTTCCATGTTTCTCATCTCAGAAAGTGTGTTAAAGGCCCAAGACTACTATAGCACTGACTGTGTTCAAGGATTTAGTAGCAGAACCGGACTTGACCATAGTCAAAAAGCTAGTTGGTATAGTTGCGAGAGATGAGAAGTGGCTCAGAAATAAGATAGTCAGATTAGTGAAAGTCCAATGGAGCGATGATAAGAGAGACTGTACTTAGGAGACTGAGAGCAGGATTAGAGATGCTTCTCCTGACTTATTTAATGATATTTTTTTTACCTCTTTGATTGATGTGTTGTGTACCTTACCATAATTTCAAGGATGAAATTCTTTAAGGAGGGGAGTTTGTAGCATCCCATATTTTTGGTAACATTATTTAGGATACTTATTTATTTAATTAAGTAAAATAATGTGTTGATTAGAGGATTGAGATTTGATTTTAACTAAATAGTAGCCATGCCATTTAACCAATTAATTAAAAGAAGAGTTAACATTAAATAGGGAAAGGGTAAAATAGGAAAGATGTCATTCCTATATCTTTAATGGTTGGCCGTGTATCCCCATACACGTTCATTTCATTTTGAAGATTTTATTCTGAGGCCAACCACCATTGACAAGAGCAAGGGGAAAAAGATAAAGAAAACTAAGGATGAAGCTTAAGAAAAATCAAATCCATTCACATCTCAATTTCTTTAATCTCTAAAACTAAGGTGAATAATGATTATATCTCAAATTTCTTATTGTTTTCGGTTTTAAGTTGAATCTAAACTTATTAGCAATGATTAGCCATGTTTTTGAATGATGGAATGATTATATATACTTGTTGATGAATTATGGTTGTTCATATAGATTTTATGATATGTTTTGATATGAAAACCCTATTAAATGACATCCAAATGCCTTGAGAATTTTTATATAGACCAGAAATATTATTTTGGAGATGGGTTTCAATTTTCAAAAATTTTAAAATTTACGTGGAATTTATATGAATTTTCTAGTAAAAAAAGTTATTTTAGGTTAAATATTATTTAAGGTTAAATAATTATTAGTTTAGGTCTGAAATTTATATATGTTAAAAGACATATTAAAAGTGATTTTCTGGAATTTTTATCGAATTTTCCTAAATGTTTTAGTGGGTATATAAAATTATTTAAGGTATCTGACTTAAGTGTTTTATATACTTATGAAAGAAGAAGGGGTCTTTCGTAAATAAATTCAAATTGTTAATTCTGGTGAGTCAGCCGTACTTTTAGAAAAGAGATACTTGCAACCAATCACAATTTGACAAACAAGGCAGGTTAGTTACAAATAAATAGTTTAAAAGGACAACTAAACATGTTTTTCACTATTTCGATGCTTTCGACACCAGGTTCCGCCTCCTTACCTTCGCCTTCGACACTGTCAAAACCAATGCATATGGTATTAAGGAACTGGCACGTAGTAAATTGGATGTAGGCGGAAGGTATAGCGTCGAAACCAAGGGTTCCGAAGGGATTGAAGCAATACTTTTCTTTTAAATGGAAATGTGCCTGCTTGCTTTCGACTTGGTTAGCTTTCAATCAGATCAAATGGTTTTAAAGGAAATGGTTTCGATTGGGTTGCACCTTTGTTTTTAAATAAATTCTTTCGACTAGGTTGAAACCCTCGACTGCCTGTTTCTACCTTTCGACTCAGATGGATTTCCAAAGGATTGTTTTGCTTTGTTTTGCTTTTTAAACTTGACCACTTCTCCAATGTTTTCAAAGAGATGGTTTCGACACCATCACTTTATTACATAGGAATGATTTCAAAAGGAATGATTTAGACTTTAATGAGTTTCTGATCCTTTTGCTCTATTTGAAGGCATGATCCAAATGATTTCGACCGAAACTGTTTTCAATGGTTTCGAAGGAGTAAATTTTTGAATGTTTTCGAAAGGTTTCCACATGTTTTGATTTGAACCTAAAGGCTTTCAAAAGGTTTAGTGTTTTTATGATTTTGAAAGGGTTTAAATGAAGATTTCGAAAGGGTGGTTCCCTAATGATTTTGAAAGGTTTTGAAGAAGTGGTTTTTAATGGTTTTGAAGGAGTTAAAAGGGAAGCTTTTTTGGTTATTTTGATAGGATTAAAAGGAAAGTTTTTCCTTAGGTTTCAAAATGGCAGTGTTTAAAGGTTTTAAAAGAAAGATGTCCAAGCTTTTTGAAGCTTTTGAAAGGAAGGGTTTCCAATGGTTTCGAAAGGGCTTTGAGAATGGTTTCGAAAGAAAGGTTTTGGCCTTCTAGCCTAGTTTAAATAAAATGTTTTACATGATTTCAAAAAGGATACTCGAAAGGGGTAATTTCGATGGTTTAAATGTTTTCATCAACTAAGATTTGAGTAATGTGTGTGTGTGTGTAAAATGGCAAGGTGATTTTGAGTAAAGCATATAATGTATATAAATTTTCCTTGTTTGAGTTTGATTTAAAGATTTTAAATCATTTTGAAAATTATCAGAAGGGATCCATAGGTAAAATGACTCAGATATTAGAATAATAAATGGGACTGGTATAAGGTCGTGCCACATACATTAGCTATTAGCCCTAGCTAGTTTTGTCCAAAATTAAAATTTGTAGGGCTTTATTATAGGTAAGACTTAAATTATGATTACACATAGAAAGGAATATATGTTTGTATACAGATAGGTTACTGGTAAACCCATAAAACCATTAGGATCAGGTGACCTTGGGAGATGTTAGAATAGGGACAGATCGTCCAGAAGAGAAGTATTTAACAGATAGTTAAGGATAGATCGTCCAGAAGAGGAGTGTCTAACAGATGTTAGATAAACTTTGATATATTGTCTGGTTGGCCCGATTTAGCCAAAGGTTAATGGTTAGCCAAATAAAACTATAATGTTCGAACAAATAGTTCATTTATTACCTAATATGTATGTTTAAACAATGATGATTTACAAATTTTAACCAGTTTTGGTTGTTGAAAAAGATTTGCAAAAGTTATGCTCTAAAGGATGTTAGTGAGGGGAACCCATTCCACTAAGCGGCGCGATCTCATTTAATATAAAATAACCAGGATATATAGTATTATTCAGACTAGGATTTATGTCTGACTCGAAGATTTTTGTTTTTCCCTTAAACTCTCGGGTGCTCAAAGTTGATTTGAGTAGGCTGGGGGTTGAGGTTTATAGGGTTTAATAATTTTGGGGAATAAAGCTTCCGGAGACAAGCAGTGAGTGATGGATAGCTATTAAGGAGTTACAGTTTATTCTATTTGTTTCCGCTATGTATATTAAGTCAAATATGACTATATTGACTATGGTCAACCAACGGGGCATCGTCATATGTCGCTCATGGCGTATTTTGTAACTAATGTGTTTAATCATTTCCTGGGAAATGTTACAGGATTATGTAACATGGATATGAATTATTGTTTTGAAATGAAATCAGTAAAATGATGTTTTTGAAATCTTTGATTCGTTCCTATTCAAATGTTTCTGATATTATGGATACTATTAGCATTACCGCATTTTGTCACCAGAAGTTAATACTATAGATGACTGTAGCATATGTGATTCTTAGCTTTTGACCTCCAGATACGGGATGTTATGGGTTTGCCAACCCTGTTGGCCATGCCTCCTATCTCTGGTTTTAGTAATTACCGTTGATGAGGCTATGTCCGACATTCCAGCTCACACACCGCCACTAAAATAGATCATGGAATCCCATATCGATTCCAATACTCCAATGGGTTTCGGAAGCACACATGGATTCCCATAACTCAAATAGATCTTGGAGTCACCTATGGATTCCCATACCCCAACGTGTTTTGGTACCACAGATGGATTCCAACATCTCAATATATCATGAATCTCCTCCATAGAACCATATATGGTTTCAGAGGGCTTACTGTTTTTGAGTTATCTCTTACAAGTACACTCTTCCACTTCCCAGGCACTCCAAAAACCAACCATCGATTTTCGAAATGCTCAATAGCGGTTCTTTAGGAAATAATCATGCAACACGGAAGAGTGGGGATCATCCCCTAACCGTTTAAGTGGACGGATCTTCTTATCATTTGCCCTAGAAGAACAAAATGAGTTTATACGTACAGTATAACACCGCTACGGTAACTGTACCGTATAATTCCCGCGTTTTTCCTAGATATTTTCAGAACTAAAATCTTCGCTATTAAGTAGGGAATATTTTCATACCACCAAAATTAAGAAGGATTACATGTTTAGGCTAAGATTTTGATTGTCGATTATTTAACTATCAAATAAACAAATATTCAAAATAATGATTGCATTTCCCGTAGAAATCACTAAGCCTCATTTAATTAAATTTCTATTAATTAAAATATCTTCCAGAATATTTATCAAAATATTCATATACTTATCTCACTGGAATAAGTATATTCACAAACCATTTCCTTCAAAAATACTTGAAAAACTTTTAAAAAGAGACATGGAATGTATCGTTCAATATAGGCCGTGGATCGCAACTTACACAATGGTTACGTTGTTATCTCAGCAGATCCATAGTAAAATGCAAACAATCTCTACCCCTCAATTACACCATGAAAATCAACCATTCTTTCAATCAATCTATTTTATATATTAAATATCTCCAAATCTATTTATAAAATTTCTTTATAATCTCCAATTTATTTATAAAACATTCTTGTAAATCTCAAAACTCCATTTACAAAACTTCTCCTTTTTAGATCTCTAAAACTCATTTATAAATTCTTTATGAATATCCAAACCATTTATAAAACTCTTCCCATATTTAAACAACTTATTTACTAAACTTTTCAAGGCACTAAGATTTCCTTAATAAACCATAAATTATATTAAATAACTTTAAATAACAAGTTATTATTTAAACATCAATCTATTTCATTCTAATTAAGTCTTATTTAAATAAATGAATTTAGAATCTTAGTAATATATGTTAAATAAAATTTAAGCACTATTGTTGTATGTAAAATTAACTTCAAATAATATTATTATAATAATTTACTAACTTTAAAGCATTATTAAAACAATAACTAATTAACATTAAACCAATATTATTATGATAATTAATTAACCTATAAATATCATTAAATAACTTAAATCAATATAATTAATAAACTTTAATTAAAGTATAGTTAAATAACTTTAAATAAATAATTAAAATAAAATTAAAATATTTTAAAAAAAGAACTAAATAACTTTAAAATAATAATTAAACATCCACTAAGGAATAACTTTTAAGAATCGTATTAATAAAATTATTAACTTAAAACATTATTAAAAACAATTATTAATTATCTTTAAAACATTATTAATAAATAATTATTACTTTTAAAAATCTTATTACTAAATGATATTTATTCTTAAAATAACTTTCAAATAAAAATTTAACTTTTTTAATTTGAAGGAGGTTTACGATCACATGATACTTAAACAAGCTGCCATATTATTCAATTTAACTTCTCAAGTTAATAACAAATACTTACATAATCATCGACTATGTAAAGAAATCGAACACTTAACCAGCATTGGTTAACATATCACTTATTAAAAGCGAGATATCAATCAATGATATATAATCAAATGTCCAAATCTATAAAATCCACATGTTATGGGTTCGTCATTCTCTGATTTTATGCGCGCGCATGCAGGTAAGGGGTGACTTGGTTGCAAGTGGCACTAGAGGATGGTGCGGCGGCGTACGACTCGGTGGCGGCTGGTGGTGCGTTCGTTGGCGAGTGAGGATCGGGAAAAAACAAAACATGTTGCCTGGTTGCATATAAACAAGGGAAACTAGGGAGATAAGAAAAGGTTTAATAGCTAATTAAAATTTGTTAATTATATTATTAATTATCTCGTTATATTAATTAATTCATAACTTTCTTTTACGGGGTCGGATTCGAGCGAAACAAGTTGTATTGGGTTCGTATCAAAGTCATCTGCAACATGGAGTTGGATTCGAATTTTTTGACTCTGAAAATTTTTCAGTTTCAAATAAAGGTGAGCATTTTAAAATGCTCACGAAATACTAAAATATTCCAATGTTTATTAGATCGAAATCGTAAAGTGATTTATTTCTATTAACTGTTGTTTGGTAATTTAACTGACATATAAATTTACATATGGTTTGAACTGATAGGAATTCAAGTTTACAGTTAAATTTGAAATTGGACTGCTAGTTAAACACCTGATATTGATGGCTAGTTAACTATTGTGATATATTGACTGTTCTGGATGTTGATGTGATGGATAACCATTGGTTGATATTTTGGATGAATGGATGTTTACATATATATGTATGTATACATACATAAATACATACATACATACATACATACATACATACATACATACATATATATATATAATGCTATCACCATGTGTATTATTTGACAACATATAAACTGTTATTTGAATTATATACGAATAAATTAAGAAGTAGGTTGAAATGATACATACCTATGACAATTTTATTTAGATTGAAATGAAATATATCCATCCCTGCAATTAAAGTTGAAATAACTGATCACTTGGCCATAGGATAGGAAATTATATACAGATACCAGATTGGTTAAACTAAATGGTTCTAAGATTTTTTTTGTGTTGAAATTATATAAATGATATCGTTTTTAAAGAAGTAAAGGACAAGTTTACTAGAATTGAATTAATTTCCAATTTGAGCTTTGAAATGATTGAATTTAAAATTGGTTAAAAGAAATTGTTTTAAAGAAATAAATTTGAAATGTGAAGTTATAATCGACATATGACTTGAATTATGGAAATTGAATTGTTTAAAGGTTTAAACTTTTACTTGAACTTTGAATTTATCTAAATAAAAGTGATATAAATGGATATCTTAAATTTGGGCACAAAATTGAATTATTTTTAAAGATTTGAACCATAAATTGAACATGAAGTTTAATTTGATTTAAGTGATCTAAATATGTAAATTGAAATTGGATTTTACATTTATATAAATTGAAATGGTTTAAAATGAGAATTGAATTAAAATTTAAACCATCGAAACAAATCGTTTAATTGAATTTGAAGTTAAAAATGAACATTTCGAAATTGAATTAAATTTGAATTTAAATCGAAATTGAAGTTGATGTGAATTGAAATTGAAATTGAGTCAATTTGAATTGTTTCGAAATTGAAGATGACTTGAATTAGAAGATTTGAAATTGAATTAGTTCGATTGAAATTTGGATCTAAGTCCAGATTTGTTGGAAATGGAAAGAAACAGTTTTAAATTTGAAACAATTTTCATTATAAACAATTTTACTATAAACTGTTTTGAAATTCAACTTTTTAAAATTTCAATTTATTTAAAATTTTCAAATCATTTAAATATGTAACCCATTTTCAATTCTCAAGCTATTTTATTTTAAACTATTTAAACTATTCTAACTATTTCATAAATTCAGGTTGTTTAAGGTCAGAACTATTTATGTTTAAATCATTTGTTTAAATACGAATGTGGTTAAAATGACGTTATAACTTAAGTCGAAATTCAAAATGATTTTAAAATGAAATTGATTTTGAAGTGAATAATGATTTTGAAGTGAAATTGATTTTGTGGTGAATGAAATAATATTTTGAAGTGAATATGACATATTGAAGTAAATATGATATTTTGAAGTGAATATGATATTTTGATATCAAGTATAAATCATTTTCGAAATTTAAAAGAACCAACCAGTGTGTAAAACAACATTTGTTTGTTAAAGAAACTAGGGTCGATTATTGGCTTACTCTTTGTTAATGTTGGAACTACTTTAATAACTGTGTACATGGAGGAGATTCTAGAATGAACTGGTTTGATTCGGTCTACGTTGCTAGATTTGAACAAAGAGAATGATGATGGATCACCCCAATACTCGTGTCAATTTGAAATGACTAAAATTGAAGCCCTATCAACCGATCAAGTAGGCCAGCTACCTCTAGTGGACATCTGTTCATCGATTTTATTTTTGGACTCGGTCTATACTATTACTTTTGATGTTGGTTTTGATTGGTGCTCCTTGATTTGAGACGACTTCTCTTTGACTTGACATGGCATAGATGGATGCGGTGGGCTGTTGTGGATACGATGGGTTACCATTAGCTGGGATAGGTAAACTGGTAGTATCATACCTTGGGCATTGCCTCACGTGCCTTGTCATACTTTTATCCATATATGAGACCACTACGAGTTTGGTTCAGTGTTGTCGTATCACGGCGCATCCCTATCCCCCCACGTTCGATCGGGGTATTATATGAAAACTGTATGCCGATGCTTAAAAAAGCATTAAGGGGATTAATGTAAAGCCTTAACGCTACGAAAAGTATTTATTTTATTAATTAGACATCATATATACAACGTATTCTACTATATATAAATATTTTGACGGATCTTTAAGAGATGAAAAATCCCTAACATCTCTTAAGTAATTGCACGTGGTTATACACTGGATAAGAGATGTAAAATCCCGTAAACATCTCTGACGCTATGACACTTCTTTAATATGTGATATTAATTTGACTTATATAAGAATATTTTAGTTCTGACTCGAGTGTATTGTTTTAGTTTATACTTGGGTCAGCCCTAAGTTTTCAGTATATTGAAGATCGTATTATTCTAGAGGGCAAATACGAAGATTTTATATACTATATTACTAGTATTATTCTCTTGCGTCATGTTGTTCCACTGCATTGTTTTATTTTGTTTCTACTATATGTATAACTCTTATTGATGTTGTAAAAGTATAATCAAACGTATAGTGTAAACAGCTTCATGAAATGTTTATTTGATTATTATATTTTGTTGTTCCACCGTGAGATTCTATGTTTGTTTTCTTCTTTTCTTATTTCTTAATTAACCCCATTGATTATCCATGTTTCAGATTATTTTGAGTTGGATATGTGTGGTTTATTGTCGGCTTAAACCTTTCGAAATGCGGTTTATCATAGTTGGTATCGGAGCTTTAGTTTAGCGATAACTTTAGCTTTGGTAGGGTTGACTCATTAGAGATAGGGCAGTAATAATGAGTTTGTATGTGAGTGTATTTGTATATGAGAGCGCGTACTTATTAGTGTTATAATTTTTTTTATTTTCGTCTACTTATCTATTGAGTTGTTTATGAATTCTGATCGGTTCATGAGGCACCATGATATCGATAAGGGTTTCTAAACACTTAAATAAGGCAAGTCGACATAATATTGTTTTAAAATTGGGTAAATGAAGTAATTTTACCTAAATTATATTGTATTATATATATAAGAATAACTTTCCATAAATAACCATACCGGTTTATGAAAATTAAATTTTGTGTGATTTATGAAATTATTCAAAAATGTTTGCTGTTAGGAGATGATAATATTTAGAAGTCATCAATTATTGGTTGAATTAAACTAAATACAAATACTTTGTGAACTCTATTTCATGAAGCATTCGATAATTAGACTGAATTGAAATCTAATTAGAATAAGAATTGTTTGCAATAACAAATATGTAATTAACAAAAGTTTTTCATAATAAAGTAATGGAATTGTATAAGTCTATTTATAATATGGCTTATAAATAGAAAGGATTTAAAAGCTGAGAATTTTAGAATTTAAAATCCCGTTGATTTTTAAAACTTATTTTCAAAGTTTTTAGAAATAATAATAATATCATTTGGAAGTGGTTTGACTAGAAATATATTTTTAAAAGAATTTTAAAATAAATAAAAAAAGTATTGAACTCGCTTTAGTCACTGCGAAATACTTTTGGAGATGACTACAGCATCGTCAATATTCATTTTCGAGTTTCCGATTGAGAATAGCTACCAAAAGGAATTTATTTCTGGTTAAAACAAGTTGTTTATATTTCAAAGATATAATATGATATATAAGGTAGATATGTATGATATTATTTCAAAATGATTTTAAATGTAAAAAAATCCGGTGTTCGAACTTTGAGATTTTCAGCCAAGCAAGGTCATAATACAATCCATGTGAGTTTTAAACATATTTGAACTTGTTTGGTAAAGTTTAAAAGTATTTGAACTAGTGTATAAATGGTTTGGAAGTTGTTTAATAATTTGGGTAAGTAAAATGAAATCTGAATTGGTATATACTCTTTTGGACATGAGAATATTATATAAATTTGAACTTGAATTAGAGAATGTTTATTCACTTAAGTAAAAGTGTTAAGAAATAATGTGAACTTTAAGTTTAAATTGTGAAATGAATGGATTTATAAAAAAATTGAATATAAAGTGAATAGGTTATAAAACCAAGTTTGAAATGTTAACTTAACTAATTTGAGTTTATGGATGTTTATAAACTTAAGTAATGAGTTCTAAAATAAATTCTAACTTTAGTTTAAGCTAAAGAATGAGCTTAAACTGAGAGTTTGAGAACTTAAATCCCTATGCTTTTGAATTTTTTTCCAATATTTTGAAAATAATGTTAGTATTATTGAACAATATTTACGAATGGAAGTTGTTTCAAAGCGTTCTTAAAAAGAAGTAAATCCTATACTCCCCTCTTCTATCATTGGAAACTAGTTTTGTTGATGAGGCCGCATTCTTGACATTCATTTTCGAGTTTCAAAGTGGGTGAGGCCTCTTAGTTGCTTTGCTACACATTCGGTTAGATTAATAGATTTTGAATTAAAATTTCTAAATATTATTTATTTATAAAGGATACGAGTATATATATTATTTCAAAATGATTTGGAAAGGAACCCAGTGTTTAGTTCTTACGTTCTTTGTAAATTAATAATTTTCGCTTATTGAAATGGAATGAATTAATGAAATAATCTTATAAAATGGTCCATGAATGACTTGATATGAAATCTGTTAAACATACAGTAAAATAGTTGAAATTTGAAAAAACTGAATGTAAATGAAATAGGTGTGAATAAATTGAAAGTAAACTAATTAGATGTTAATAAAGAATGGATGTTAATAAGAGATGAAAGTGTATAAATAAACTGTTGATATTGGATAATGTAAATTGATATAATTTGGATGAATTAGATGAATATTAATCGTTGAATGGTTTCTTTTGTTGCAAATCATTGTTTTAACTGTTTTGGTTACATACGATCGATATATTGTGTATTAGTGTGTAATGACCTGTAATTTTGATAATTAGAACTATTAAATTAAATAAGATTTTAAAATTTAATATTGTGATAAATTAAATTATTTATGATTTATTAAGGAGAAAAGTTATTTGAATATGATTTAATAGTGTAGCTTGAATATTATTAACAACTATTTTAATGTAATTTCAATCAATTAAAATAATTGTAAAGGTGATTTGGTTATAATTGTAAATAAGGAATAAATTAGATGTTGGATTAAATGTTGGAATTATATGTTATAAATTGGAATAGGGTTATTATGAAATATGAAATCAATTAATTAGTACATAAATTTATTATCTTCTATTTTGTAAACAATAAATTTAGAAATGTGTTTGGATTATTAACATATGATAATTGCTTTGTTTATCACCTTATTATTTAATCCGTTGAAATTAATTGTAAATCAATTGATATTAAATATAATTAAATAATACAGTTAATATGAGTTAAGATGATAACTGTAGAATAAGAATACAATAAAATGTAAACTAATGTTAATTATATTTATATGATATTGGATGATTGAATAATAAGAGTGTAAATCGAAATAAAAGAATTTGATTGAGATTAAAATATAATTAATTAGGATTTTATTACAGTTGTATTTTGATGGTGAAATTATTCTATGTTTAAACCATGAAATTTGCATGGAAATTTTATTTTAAAACACAATAAATTTCTCTGTAATTAGAAATGATAAAACGATTAACTTTTAAATTTTAACTTTAAGGTGATTTAAATCAATTTAATAATAATTTAATTAATTAACATGAAAATCAACCATTTTGGCCACTGTCTCGGATTTTGATGAAACTAGTTTCATCGGATCTGTAATAGTGAATTATTGTAGGATTTCATATTTCATAGCGACCGGACTTGTCGTTTGATCGTGCAAGCTCGAAATGCGTAGAAATCGATTTATGGAATTTAAATGAATATAATCTGATTTTTATAGCTAACTTCGGTATACAGTGGAATTTGGATTTTGAATTAGTTCCATTGAATTTAAAAATATCGAAAATCTATATTTTGATATATTAGATGACCTACTTTCGTTTCGGAAACGAAACGGGCTTTTCGGATCGTTGTTATCATTTCGACCTAAATTGATCTATCTATCCATTTATTATCTATCTCTGCCTATGTATAGACTCTTATAAACCCTAGCAACCTTTTATTTTCTATTATCTATACGTACATTCCTTTCGCATCTCCTCCTTACCAATGGCAGACAATCCAAACCCTAATTCCAATTTCAAATTCAAACTTCAAAATTTAAACTCCTCAAGTCATAGCAAATTATATATCATTGGAAAATTCTCAACGAGCGCAATCTACTGCTGCAATTCGTTTTTTGATTTGATGCATTGTTTACTGAAAAACGATGAAGAAGCCTCGACCGTCCATATTGAGGCTTTTGATTTCAACGGTGGATCGTCGATTTTACGATGATCGGAGGGTACCACGACGTAGAGCTTGGCGAATAAGATCGATCCATGTGGTTAGTTTGTTGAGATCGTTAATGATCTCGCCAGAATTCAAGCATAAAATAGCGAAGGCGACTGGAGCCATTGGCCACGGCGGTGCAATTTGGGGGAGGGGCCTTGAGACGTAGGAGGTTTTGGTGGTGCTTGATCGGGGTTTAGGGTCGTGAATCGGTGGCAGTGGATGGTCGAACGCTAGTGGGTAATGGTTGTAGGGTTTCTTGTACGTGCGTAATTAGGGTTCTGGTTAGGAAGTTTTTACGTTTTTGCCGTAGGGTTTGTTTTATTTAAATTTTAAAATTTAAATGTTCTAACATGTATAACTTGTTTATACGAACTCGGATTTGGATGTGGTTTCTTGCGTTGTGATTGTATCAAAATTTTAAGACAATATGGAACTGGTTTGGTTGGATTCTGTGACTATTATATTTTTGGGCTTTATTTAAAATTTTAAATTGACGACAAATCAAAGTTGAGTGATTTAACCCACTCACGAATATTAAACCTTATAATGTTAGTTGAATTAAATTTATGATGTAACAAGAATATTATCGGTTGCTGTTTGGTTGTTTATTTGACATTTTAATTTAATTTGAATTTATATTGAATTATATTGTCATATAAATTAATATTGAATTTAAATCATTGGTTAAATACCTGATAATGGTAACCAGTTAACTGTTGTGATTTATTGGTTGATATGAATGATGATTGTGACGGATGCTTAATTGTTGACATTTTGGTTGATTTGATGTTATGTTTATTTTATATGTTGTTATCACACTGCAAATTCCCTAGTTATTGTTAGGAAAATCACTATGCATTGAAATGATACATACCCGAACGATCTTGTAGATTAGGAAAAAATCATCATGGGCTGAAGTGATAAACCGAGAGATTTTATGGATTTGGAGAATTGTGATTTGGGGTACGGTTGAAATGATATATATCTGATAATTTAAATTTATTACGGGTTGAAATGATATATATCCGTATCACTTGACCATAGGGTAGAAAATTATATACGAACACTGTTGGTCGGTATTAAATTATTTTCTAAAATTATAAAGTATGTTTGATTTAAGAAATTTGATTTTTAAATTTAATTAAATGATTTTATTTAAAACTTATATTTGGAAAATAAACTATTTTGTACGTTTGAAGTTTAAAATTATAAGCTAATATATGATTTTAAATGTAATCTTAAGAAGTTAACTTATAATTTTGTTTAGTTTTTAAATATATAATTTAAATAGTTTAAAATTTAATTTAATAAAATAATAATTATAGTTTTAAAAGATTTATTTCAAATTTAGTTTAGTATAATTTTAATATATATATATTATTAAATTTAATTTAATACAACAAATATAGTTTTGATTTAATATAATAAATATGGCATAATAACTTTAATAAATAAAAATGTAAGAGGTTTGTAATGAATTTATAAAAAGTTTTGTAAGAGATTTATAATGGATTTTATAATGGAGTTTTCATAAAATAATTTTATAAAGAATTTTATCTGATTTTATAAAGTTTTTAAAGATTTTAAAAAGGGTTTTATAAAGAACTTGTATAAAAGGGATCTAAAAGTGTATTGTGACAACCCGGAAATTTAACTTTATTATTTTACTAAGAATTTAATCTAATTAATTAAAATATATACTTATTCTTTTAAAAATAGATATATATATATATATATATATATATATATGCATGTATTTTTGGGGGGGCAACAATGAACTGGAGATTTAAAATAAAGAGTTTTAAATATTCAAAATTTAATAATGTTTAAAAAAAAACATATGTATCTTATCAATTTAAAAATGAAGTATAAAACAAAATATGGTTATAAATATATAACATAAGAGAACTATGAAATTAATATAAGTATAAAACAAAATAATAAATATGCAATTAAATGTTGGTAGTTTAACTTTAGAAAGAAATAAGAATAAGTATTTATATTAGCAATGAATAATATCTCAAATAAATTTATGGCTAGGTAAACATATGAATGAACATAAGTTCATTCTAGAACAGTATATATATATACTGTTAAGAGACATGGAAGACAAAAGAAACAATATAAATGATATATCATCTCCACCCATTTAGTTCATCAAATTGAGTACAAATAAATAAATAAATAAATAAAAGAAAAGCTACAACTTGAAAACAATTAACAGCAACTTGGTCAAAACCATTATCATCAACAAAAACCCAATTGTCTACCTGCAAAGTGTACATCTACATACAAATATGAAAACATAATAATAGTGTGTAAACATATATTGAGACAAGCATTAAATTGTAGCCTACCATATATCATTTCAAGCATGCATCAGACCAAACTTGAGCTAGAAGGAAATTCTTGCCTGGTCAAAGAAGGAGGCTACAAAGAAAAATCTCTGACCCAAACAAGATATGTTTTACACCAGTAAGTATTTTTCCTCTATATATGTATATCTCCTAGTTCTGGTTCGTTCAGAGAAATACTTAACATTTCTACTTTGCAAACATAAAATAACAATTAAACCAGCAAGGAAAAATAAAACAAGCAAGGATATTTAGGACGAGGATCAAGCTAATAGCTTTCCAAAGCAAAAGTTGCTCTCTGTTTTCAAAGGTGAGTAATTTCTTTTATTTTATTTTATTTTAAAAAAAACCAGTTTTAATTTATCTCATGTGACAATCCTATATGGAATATTGAATTTATCTCTGCATGACTGTTTTCTGGATTATGTCCGAGCTACTATGTATATCAATGTAAATATCTATGTGAATATATATCCACTGCTCTGTTAATCTATAGGCTTCGGTTTCATTTGGAAAAGAAAAAATTCGTATATCTTTCTGTGATCAAATTTAAACTATGATTCTTGAATAAAAAATGATCATTACAGAGCAATATGAATTTTTAAAATAAATTCAAGGATAGGTATCAAGTAGTAATCTCAAAATATATAAATTACAGTGGATATCATAAAAATGGGTTAAAAGCGAACTTGTTAATTTAAATCTTTGATCATAAATCCTAGTTCGTGAAGCACCTGAATTTAGGTGTATAAGTTGAGATTTTTAGTTTGGTATCTTATGAGATAATGGGGTTTGAATGAATTTGGGTTTATCGCCAAATTCTAGCGATCGACGCAACTTGGGGTTTCGAGATCATGGTTGGAGATAGCCTGGGTGTAGGCGATCTCGGGGAAATTGGTCACTAAATTTTTAAGCCACTGAGGCGACGGCGAGGAATAGATTTAGGGTTTCTGTTCAAGCTTTGGCTGGGGTTGTTTCATGGCAAATGCGGCGTCGTGGTGAACTGTGAAGGATGCGGTATAGGGGGATAACCGGAGGGTAAGGGGACGAAGGTTTGGCCGAAGTATCGTGGCCACCAGTGGTCTTTGGTGGCAGTGCGAGGGGATTTCAGGGATCTGTGTTTTTCTCTGAGGGTACGTGATCGTTCGATTTGAATTTCGGAGGCGATTGTAGGTTTTGGGTGGTGGAACACTTGGAGCAGGTCACAGGTGACTTGCGAGTACACCGGGCGATGACCAGAGATGGTCGGCACGGTTGTGCATGTACACGATATATATACATATCTGTGGTCATTCGTTTAAGTAAGGAAGAAGCAGGAAGATTGAGTTTCATTTGGCATGAGCATATTTAGGTCTGGTTGCTTTGTTGGGTCGTGGGCTTCAGTCCACTAAGTTCTGATTTAATTGAAAGGTAGATTTTATCAATGAAGGAAAATTTAGATTTTGAAGTATAACAAAACTTTCCAGAGTTTTAACAAGCTTATGTTTTTTCTTCTTATGACTTGGTTTATTCAAGAGTTTTATATAGTCAAAGAAATTTGAAAGAAAAATAATAATAAACTTGATTTAGTAATATGACTAATTAACTAAGGTAATTAATTTAGAAGATGACTAAATTTATTGAAAGTTAATTACTTAGAGATTATAATAAAAGTAATTACTTAATGTCATTAATTCAGAAGGGTAATTAACAGGTAATCACTTGATGTGATTTAATCAATGTAAATAATTATAAGAAAATTATTTTGAGGAATTATTTAAGGTTCAATGTATTTAAGGTAGATGAGTAAAGGCGAATTAATTTGTGTGATTAATTAAGAGTTAATTACTTATTGTATGTAAAGAATAACTAATCAAGGACGATTAATAATTATGGATAATTAGTAATTAATTAATTAATTGGTTTGTAATTAATTATTGTTAAGTAAGAAAGATTTAAAGGTGATTAAATTAATCAATTTAAGTTATTTAAATTAACTAGAAATGGTGTGATTGATTAATCTTGCTTATGAATGATTGATTGATGTTAAATGCCTTGAATTGATTGATATCTTTGATATGAAATGTTTTGTGAGATGCTATGTTTGGGTGGACAAAGATATTGTGGTTATCTATCGATGATGAATTGCTGTGTAAAAAGTGTCATCTTGTATTTAAAGTTGAATTGCATTTCACTTGAATAACTTGGATTAAGATGATATTGAATTCGAAGAGACCGGAGTCAGGTATTAATAAATACCCGAAACCATTTCGATTCTTTATAGATTGATATGTGAAATCAATAGACTGGAATGGAATAATTTAAGTGAATTGGACCATTTAATCTAAGTTGACACTTAGAGATTGATGTACGAAATAAGAGATATCTATAACAACTTGTGAAATTGTAAATTGATGGGTTACCCCGGGTTTATACATGTTGTTTGATTGGATATTCAATGAGAGTAGGGTTTACTCACGCTGGTTTCCAGCCTGACTCGGGTGTTACTTTGGTGTAATGCTCGGGTCAGACCGAGCATTACAGTTTTCCAGGTTAGGACGTTCTGGATCCCAGGAGGCGAGCTGGATGGCAGTATCGTATAGAGTATTTCCGCTGTAATTATATTATTGTTAATTCGAGATATGATATGATAATTGTAAAGATTCAGTGACTGAATATATGAGAAACTCTGATGTATATTAAATGTAATCGACAGATATAATATTCTTTGGTAGACTGTTATAATTTATTATTATTTTTTTATCCGCTGCGAATGTGAGATGTTAATGTTTCTGTCCTTCTTCTTCTATCTCTTTCTTCTTTTCATAACTATCTGGAATTTTCGGGTGCGAAAATTTCGGGTCGTTACATGTATAAAGGAATTTGTATAAAAGTTTACGATAACGGGAAGAATTTTAAATTGTTTTGGGAATTTATAAATAGCTTTATAAATGGGTTTAAAGCATATAAACGGTTTATAAACGGTTTAGAAGAGATTTTTAAATTATTTTCAGAATTGATTGAAAGAACTCTTCCTCGATATTTATGAATATATTACCCTGTTGGAATAAGTATATGAATATCTAGATATAAAAGAGTAAATCATTTTCTAGATTTATTATTATAAATGTTTTACAAAATGACCATGGTGTGAAAAATATCACGATTGGTTGTTAAAGAGACCGGGGTCAGATATTTTCATACTCTCTGCCAATTCCGAAACCACTTTAACAACTGTACATGTGATGGAGAATCCAGAAAGAAGTAGGATTGTTTGGTGAACGCTACTGTATAAGGTATGAACGCATCCCTGACCCCCTTTGGTCAGCTTGAGATGACTAAAACAGGAGCAATTGATGAGCCAAGTGAGGTCGCTCCTCCGATTAGACACACTTCTTTGATACCATATCTGTTACTTTGTGATTGACTTCATGGCCACCTTCGATTTGATTATGAGAGTGTTGTTTAAAGGTGGACGGTAGCTGCGACTATGCGTTACCACCAGCCCGAAAGTGTAAACGGTAGAATCCTACCTTGGCATTGTCTCATTATGCCTTATTATCTGCCTTATCGAGCTCATTACGATTTTGGTTTATGTTGTACCTATGGAGTGCTCTTTGATAGCCCATCTATTTATGGTGGAGTTTAAGTACTTTATAGACTACAACATTATATAAAATGTGTTAAGGAAGATATGAGTGACGCCTTAACGCTATTTTAACACTTTACTTATAGACATATTATAATAACGTATTGCATTATATATGTAGAAAGTTTAACGAATCCATAGGAGATGGAATCCCAAACATCTCTTAAGTCATTGCATACAGTTTAGACATTGGATATGAGATGTAAAATCCCGTAAACATCTATGAAGTCGCTGCACTCATATTTACTTATTTTGATTTAACATCTCTTAAGTTATTGCACACACGTTAAACACTGGATAAAAGATGTAATATCCCGTAAACATTTATGAAGTCGCTATACTCATATTTACTTATTTTGATTTAACTTACATGAGATCTTTTAGTTCTGACTCGAGTGTTTTGTCTTTTTATTAGACTCGGGATCAGCCTAAGCATTTTAGTATTGAAGACCTTATTTCTGGAGGACGAAGACGTGGTTTAGTATTATACTATATTTATTACTATCCGACCGTATCATGTTGTTCCGCTGCATTATCTTATTATTCCTGCTGTGTGTATAACTTTGATTTATTGTAAAAGTGTAATCAAATATCATTTGTAAAATAGCTCTGTTAACTGTTTATTTGATTATTATATTTTGTCATTTCGCTGTGAGATTCTGTATTTTGTGTTTCCTTCTTTTCTCTTATTTTCTATTAACCCCATTAACAACCATCCCTTTTGAATGGTTTAAGTTGACATGTGTGATTTGTTATCGATTTAAACCGTTTCAAAAGAGGTAGGTCATTATAGTTGGTATCAGAGCGAGGTTTAGCGATAACCTTAACTTGTTCGGGGTTAACTCATTACAGGTAGGGTTATTAATACCCTGAATGAGTTTGAGAATATATATGAGAGAGCGTATTTGTTAGTGTTATAAAATTGTTTTTATATTGTGTTAATTTGTTCTGTTTAGTACTTATAAATTCTGGTCGGTACATGGGATGCTATGGCATCGATAGAGATTTTTGAACACTTAATAGTGCGGACCGACACAATATTGTTTTTGAAATATAGGTGAATGAAATAATTTTACCTAGTATATTATTTTGTATATAAAAGAATAATTTTTATATATGGATATAGTTTTATGTGATATGTTTGTTTGTTAAGAAGTGTATTTTATAAATATTGGTTACAAATTGGATTTATAAAAATGGATTTAATTGGAAATTTGAGAACTTAAGTTCCTGAGGTTTGAATTTGGTTTTCAAAGATTTTGGTATATAATATTAGTATTATTTGAAAGTATTTTCGATTATAAATATTTTCAATGTGATTTGAAAGAAATGTGTTAAAAGAATTTTAAAAGGAAATAAGTTCCGTACTCCCCTCTTCTTTCGCTGGAAAAAATTTTCAATGATGACGGCCGCATCATCGACATTCATTTTCGAGTTTCAAAGTGGAAAGACCACTGTGGTAGCTTTGCTACACATTTGTCTTGATAAATAAATTTTAGTTTTATTTTCTTAAGTATGATTTGATATATAAAAGATATGAATATATATATATATATATATATATTATTTGAATAAGATTTGAATTAACCCGATATTTAGTTCTTTATTTCATGTTAATCAATGATTTTTAGTTACTGTAATACAATGAAATCTTAACTATTTTGATAATTGGAAACTTCCAAAATAAAAACTAAGAAATTAGAAGCAAAGGTAGTGTTTGATTTAAAAATGAATTTTGTATTTTTGGTTTTCAATATATATGTCAAATATGGAAAGAATGGAGAGACGATAGAAGGGATGACAAAAAGACGGATGGAAGGAACAAGGGAATAGATTAATGGCAAATGAATGGATTGTTTCACGTGCTTGTGTTATTTTCCAAAATATGGAAAATAAAAAAGTTATTATCTATGTTGTATGTTAACTTCGTTTTCTGATTTAGTTGTTTTCAACACTATACTTGCGTCATGTGCATTTTTATATAGATGAAATTCCAAAACTAAAAACAACAAACCAAACACTACAAGAGTGATTAATAAAATTGTAAAGAAAATGGAGATTTGTCACTTGTAAATTAAAAGGGTAATGTATTTAGAAGATGGATACTATTGAACATTTTTGTTAACTAAAATAAATAAGATAAATTTTGTATCACATTCTATTTCATTCTTAAAACATATATATAACTTACCAAAAATATTTAAAAGTTGAAATGTTAAATATGTATATGTAATAGAATATTATACAACTGAAAACTTAGGTAATAATAATGTTCAAAAATGAAATCATATCAATATATAAATTAAGAATTAAGATGTTACAAGACATGACATAAACTTAAGTTAATGGTTGAAATGCTTTATAATTAAATTGAATAGTAAAAGGGAATATCACTTAAGTAAATGATTATAAACTTAGGTATATATTTTGAAGTAATTTATAATTAGATTGAATAGTAAAAAGTGAATGTTATCTAAGAAAATGATTATAAGCTCTAAGAAATACTAAATGAGTCACCAACAAGTTTAATATTTAATGATACTATATATGAAGCAATGAATGTAAATTTAAAAGTTAAGAAACTTAAGTATGAATTTATTCACTAATGAATATTAATATTAAATGGAATCAAGTTTTATAAGTAAATAATAATTGTGAATTAAAGTTGCAAAGAAACTTATATAATATTTTAAGTATTAATTTATTGATGTTCTAAATAATTGAATGGAAAATAACATACGTAAGTAAATGAATGTAAGTTAATGGAAAAATGACATTGCATGGATGAATGAAAATAAATAAAAGAGTAAAACGGAAACCAATAAAACAAACTTAAATAACATTTACATTATGTATTGTTTGGCTAATGAGATCGGAAGGGATACTTCTAATTGTTTGAGGTTGTATGAATAATCTATTAAGTAATTATGTACGGCTGTTGAGCCTAAGGTACACCTAGTAGTTTATTTATCATCCTTGAACGATGAGAAGTTTTTGAAACGGGACAAACCATTAGTTTGATTGCTATGGATGTATGATCGATAGTTTGATTGCATATAATTGTTGTACTGTTTTGTTTGCATATGTTTTTGTGTTGTATTTCTTTTGTTACTAATTGGAACAACTAATTTATTAATCATTTAAATAATCTAAACTCTTTTGTATTATATAAGTGGAATACAGGTTTATAGAAGCAATAACTACTACTTTTGGTTTCATAAATCAAATTGTTTGCCCGACAAAAAGGCATGTTTTCGGATTACGGTTTTGAAATGATATTTTATTGCTTTTCCCATAGTTTGGTATGTTTATTATTGAAATATGATATATATTACAATTATTGGTATTATTATTTTCCCGACCTATCCGTACAAAGGGGACTCTTCCGAAATTTTTCGTAAATTTAAAACTTAGAAAATTTTCGTAGAAGTTGAGTTATTTTCAAGTTTTGTTAAACTTAAATATGTAAGTCAAATTGTAATGAATTGATTACTTTGAGTAAAATATATCAATTTCTTAATTTCTAATGACCCGCAAATCTGTACCCCTTGAACCGACAATAAATCACACATGCCCGATCCAAAAAGTACAGAATGATGGAAGGTCATGAAAAAGAAGAGAGAGGATACAAGAAAGAAAGAAGAAATAGAAGAAATGGAAACAATAACACAGAATTTAACATATCGCAGCGGAAAAATATATAATAGATAATAACATATCTTTATACAAAAAGAACTATATATGTTATTATACATACCATCAGCAATGTACAACACTCAACAAATCAATCTGGATCGTTATAATAACTAGTCCACACAGTGCTAAATACATAGCCTACGCACACGTCGAAATTTAATCAAGTACATGAAATAGCCTAAGAATCCTCCAGCACATCCCCTGTGCTCCACAGCATCCTAACCTGAATTTGTAATACTTGATCTGTCGCAAGCATTATAATAAAATAACACCTGAGTCAGTCTGGAAAACCAACGTGAGAAAACAAACTCAATATGAATTATTACCGTTATCAAAATCCTTTGAAAAAAAGGTATCTCGTAAGACCACGCTACAAATAAATACGATGGGTTTTTACCTTACGATAACCAAAACTTTTTATATCAAAATCATCTGATATTATAATAGTGTCTATAGAAAATAACTATAAAATTGCTGAAATGCTTGTATCTCATGTTTCAGCATAGTTGGGCACATCTAAAACCATACAGGCTCATAGTGGATATTGGATTCCATATAATGACAGAGCTACTGGGTATCGCTCGCCATAATACACCTCTAGAAAAATGTACTGAGATCGTACCTAACAATCCCTACCAACATAGGGCCGGCCTACCCTTTACATGATAGTACCGAATATGTTATCACCCGAAGTGTTCCCACCCTATCGAGCGCTCTCTTTTCCATGCACAACCATATTCATAATTATAATATATCCAAGGGTATATAGAAAAGTGATAACATACCATACTTGAGTGTGACCCACTTAGCCCTCCTGCATCTTCCATGTTTTAGTCATTCACAGTTGACGAGGCTTGAGGCTACGTATTACCTTAGTTTTAGCATTCATGTACATGGAATGCTAACACCGCCTTCCAAGCAACAATGTAATTATAGCATTCATCCATAAAATTTGTTCTGGGTATGAACAAACCGAATATCTAAAATCACCATCTTCATTATCTTCACGATATCACAATTCGTAGCGCACAAGTCGGATCGAAGTGGTTTTTGGATAATTAAATCCGATCTCGGTCTCTTCGAAATGATCAACAAAAATTGGCTAGATTTGATAGTCGGTTATTTATCTATCCAATTGCACACATAAGCAGTCACTCGACAAATTTATAAATCTTTCAAAACATTCATTTCAAAATATTTTTACAAAGATATATATTCAACTCTCTTCCAATAATCCAACATTTGAAAACAATTTCAAATACTTAACTATAACAGAATATTTTTAAACCATTTCAACACTTAGAAATATTTCCGAATTCAATTTATAACACTTAGAAAAATATTTTTATATAATTCATTTCACACTTAAAATATTTTCCAAACCCTCTTTTCAATACTTAGGAGAATATCTATAGACAGATTCTCCAAAATCATTTTAATCAAACTTTGTAATATTTCATAACTTATTTCATAAATCTCTAGAATTATTAATAAGTTCCATTTTACAATTTCCAAAACCGATTATTCTTATTTTTAATCCCAACTAACAATTTACGACTTCTTTTATTAATTCAGATTCAGTTCCAATGTTCTCGTATCTAAACATTTTTGATATTTTCTCAAGTTTCCAAAATTCCGTTATAAGATTTTATCTTATAAAATCACATTCATTAAATAAAACCCAATTTAAAAATATCAAGAGTATTTATAAATAACTTCAATCAATTTCCAAAGCTCTATATTATAAAATAAGTATTTTTAAAGAATAGTAATAAATTTCAAACTTAAGTGATTATTAAAATATAGAACACTTTAAATAGACAACGATAACAAATTTCTAATTTGTAAGTAAAACTAATCGATTTACAAGCTTATTTTAAAATTAGAATGTATTTCGATTAAGATTAAATATTGAATAATTAACTTTCCAAAATATTTCAATACAAAAAATAATTTTTAAACAACACAGTTTAACAAATAAATAAAATTTCTTTTTAAAACAAAATTTAACTTCACGATAAAAATTTATTTTAAAATTCAATCATAACCATTTTACATTGATAAATCTCTCTCGATCTACCATAAATCGACTTGCATCTCCAATTTCATAACCATTCAAAATTCAAAAAAATAGAATCCACTATTTCTTTCTAAACCTATTTCTATATCTCATTATAAATTCTCACTATGAATTTTTATTTCCAATTTATCAAATGGAAATCATTTCACTTTATTTATAAACATCGTTTATAAATTTATAAACTCATTCGGGTTTTACTTGTTGATAAACCATTCTCATTTATAAAATTCACTATCACTTTATAATCCCGTTTATTTTCCAAATCTAATTTAAATATCGATTCCAACTCCTTTTCCAAATTTCAAAAATACTACTTTAAATCCATTGTTCAAATTTCCTTATATAATTTATTTTAAAACCTCTATTTAAAATATCTTTCGAAATAGATAAGTACAAATTCCAAACTCAAATCATTTATTTTATCCAAATCAAATCCTTTTTAAATAATCCAAAATTCAATATAAAAATTATCAATTCAAAAATCGCTTTTGAATTTCCCTTTTAAATTCAAGAATATTATTAATGGTATTTAAAATAGCAAAATTAGGGTCAGCGCTACTATGTAATCCAATATAACAAATCACAAAATAATCAATAATAGATTATTTAATTATATCATATATCACTATATATGAAAACAATTGATATATTTGAGGAATCCAGTTGGGTCCCTCCAACCTGTTTTCCTGCATCCACAGACGTTATATAACATAAAATAATAGTCCCGCTTCGATGCGGGATATCGCAATAAAAAAGGTCATCCGCTATTATGCGGGGTGCATAGTGTCTCGTCTGTTCTAATCAGTAGAAAATATATCCTACTAATATATACTACTATATATATAATAATATGACATCCAACTGATAATTATTTATCAATCCATCCAATCAAACAACAAATAATTTTTTTAACATTTATATTAAAACCACTAATCCAAATGAGTGAGATTTACTCACCTTGATTTGGATTTGCGAAACGTCTCAAATTTTAAATTAAATCTAACTACATTCAACTTAATCTAAAATCCCAGTTGGCTCCAAAAATCCAAACCAATTTTGTTGCGTAGCACTCGTCGATACGAATATGTTGCCGCTTGTTTCGTTTCGATCGAACCTGCATGAGATGGTTATTGATATTAGAAGATTTCTAAATTAAGTATTAGTTATTACTTAATTACACTCAAAAATTAATTACCCCGCATAATCCAACACCATCTTCCCAAATCTCTCCCTATGCACGAACGAAGGACATGGCCGTACATCACCAACATTGATACGGAGCTCCAATCGTTCGATTGACAAACCGACTTCGTCGTTGCTCCTTTCTCTCCAATCTCCACGCACCCGTACCCAAAAACCCATGAACGACAATGCCAAACAAATCGCGACATGCCCATAGCCCTCTCGCACATAAATAGGTCGCAACGACCATCATACCACCGCGTGCTTACCGTACGTTCACTCTAAGTGCTCTTCGATGCTACGAGCACCATAGCACTTCCCAGTTTCCAATTCGATATCTCTAGCTCCCACTAGCCTGAAACCTAGTTCGGCTACCAACATCAACCTCTCCCCAACAGCGATCGAATTCCACCAAATCGCCATCGTTCAAAGCCCTTGTTGCCACAAACCCATAGGAAAAAGAATCAAAATTTCTTTTTATGGAGTAAAGTTTGAATTTTTGAAGTTCATCTTTTTTCTCTTTTTTCAAAAGTGGGAAAGATGGAAGTCGACGTATAGGGTGGCTATATAGTGGCAGAAGTGAAGGAAGGGGCTACATGGTCAAATCGAATAAGAATATATTATTTAAATTTTCAAAATATCTAGATACTTAATTCCATACCCATATCAAGGCGTGCTGCTTGGCGTTCCTAATATTATACCCCTATTTCGAACGCAATGGAACAAATCTCGAGACTTAATTCGACCGTATGGAGAAAATAACTTTTGAATTCAATTATAATATTAAAATTTTCGATATTAATTTCAACGTGTTTCTATCCCGTATGACCCAACAATAACTTCAAATGCTATAAAAATTGAAAATGATAATAATACACTATTATGGATCCAATGGAATTAGTTTCGTCGAATCCCGAGACTGTGACCTGGATCGCTATTTTAGCGCGTCGATAAAAATGACGATTTCAAAATTTGGCGAAATTACTTGAAATTTCAGTTTTAAAAACTTACTAACTCAATTATAATTCAAATAGAATTTATATCAAAATTTGAATTCATTTCTATGCATTTTCAACATAAATTCCAATTATTCACTATTTTCGTATTACGATAAATCGCTATATTTAAAATTTAAATCCAGTCAACAATTTCTACCAAAATCTTCATATTCACAAATCAATATATATTCCAAATCCAATAAACCATTTAAATATTCAAAATCAAACGATCAAAAATTCGGGTCATTACATTCCTCCCCCCTTAAAAGAATTTTGTCCCGGAAATTGCTAAGGCACGAAAAGTGCTCCAAACCCATTAACTTATCTAAACCCACTTAGTTAAAACTTGATATTTCACTTTTCTAAATCCTTTTAGTTCCATACAAACAATTTATTTCCATTCTTAATTCAGAACCCTTTACTTCAATTACAATTGGAAAACAAATATTAGTTAACAAAAATTTCCAAAAAATTTCTAATACCTTAAATTTTTGAATTTTTTTTGCAAAATTTCTCTTGTATGGAGAGCATTTTGCAATATGACAAATATGAAAGAAAAAGACGTACATCGGCTCTCATGGCCGAAAAACGCAATATATATCAATATTTTGTTTTTTGCGTGCAAATTTCGTAAGCATACCTTATTTTAGCATTATTAAGCAAGCGAGTTCAATTTATATGCAATTGTACAACCAAAATATTGCCAAATGGTCTTCTTATACCTGTACTTTCTCAAATAAAACCTATAAGTACCGAAAATATGAAATTCAATAACATTTTATTGAATTTAACTAAGTTAACACATACTTTATAACCAAAAAGGTTATGATATGTATATCCAGTAGATACATGCAAATACAAAGTCCAACAGTTTATTATTCACTTCTAATTCAACTTATACGCCATTCATTCAATTCCAAATGATTCACAACCATATTATTGGCATTCAAATCATATTCACATCCCTTACATTCATATCCAATTACAAATTGGTTCCAAACCAATTTATTCACTTACTACTTATTTGCACAATTTTGTTTACTTCCGTACATGTCAAACGACAATTTTTTTTCATGCAAATTCGATGATATTCATCTAATAAAATAACCATTCCAGTTTATAGCTATTTTAAATTGATTCCAAATCAATTTATCAATTTCTATTAATTCACATTCAATCTATTCAAAAAATCTTGTTTGCTTAATTTTATATTCAACAATAATCCAATCCATGCTAATTTCTTTATGAACCATTTCATACATTAGTTACTTAAATTGAATTTCATTCTCATTAACAATATTCCCAACCATATTCAATTTACAATTAAATTGAATTCATTTATAACTTAAGTAACGACCATTTCAAACCATTTCTATTTTATTCAACAACATTTCCAAATATATTAAATTTGCTTACATTTATGTCGAATTCCATTTAAAACTCAAGTTCCATTTCCAATATGCAATTTACTAACTAATTCATCTAATTAATTACTTCCATTTTCCACTTCACAAGTATATTTTTATTTCAAAAATCACTCCAGTTGGTTTGACCTGAGTTCACTTGATTTCATAATTCAAATTCGGATTTCCATTTCTTCACCAAAAATATCAAACCATTTTTATTTTGGTCTTACCATGCCAGTTTTTCAATTTATAAGTTACACAACTTATTTTTTTTTCAAATTTTCATAAATTCTCTACTTGATTTGATTCTATTTCAAAATTTGTAACTTATAGTTATATAATCATTTTACAACTCAAATTTATAGTTAATACAATTTGATATTATCTCACTTCCATTCCAATTCTATTTAACTTATCTTAAGTTAATCTCAATTCATTCAATCCATTTAAACTTACTCAATTTAAATTTTAATCCCAAAATAAAATTTTAACGCTTTCTTCCCTTACTAATATCTTCCTTAACTTAAGTTTTAAAAACTTATTTCCTGATATTTTTCTAAAATATTTAAATAAGAATTCCAAAAATCAAATACCCGATTTTATTTCAAGTCGTTTTAAAATCATATACACACACACACACACACACATATATATATATTTCTGTATGCCAAATAACGCTTTTTAAATTTAAACCAAACCCGATTTTTATCCAAAACAAATTCCCTTCGGAATTTCCAAAACAACCTTTGTTTCCAAATAAAAATCCTCATATCAAATTACTACGATAGCAATTCGTCACGTAGAAATTCAAAAATGATGACTGGTTATGCGGCCGTCATCACCAGAATGATTTTCCAGCAACTGTAGTGAGTTCAGTGCTTTATCACTTCCAAAATCCGTTTAAAAACATTTTTATCCAAATGCATTTCCACAATAATATTACCATTATTTATTTCAAAACACTTGGAAAACATTTCTGAAATTTTTAGGATTTAAATTTCCAAATTCTGGTTTGAATTTGATTTTCGTTTTAACTCATTTGTATAATTCATTCTTATATCTTTTAATTTGGTTATATATGACCATTCCCATTTATAATCTTGTTTTGATTATAATAATATCAACCAACACTCCAAATATACTACTATATGTTCAGAAAATTATTTCTTTTATATCAAAATATAATTTGGATAAAATTACTTCATTTACCCACTTCAAAACAATACTATGTCGATTTAACTTATTCCGAGTTTAGAAAACCCTATCGATACAGTTGTCCAGACCGTACCGACCAAAATTCATAAACACTCAACTGATAAGTCAAGACAATATAAAATAATTTATATTCACTAACAAATATGCGCTTATACCTATATACACTCAGACTCAATATAGGGTACTACTGACCCTATCTCCAATAAGCAATCCTCATGAAAGCCTAGGTGTTCGCTCAACCTTAGCTTTGATACTAAATCTGACGACCAACAAATTCGTATCCCTTGAATCGTTAATAAACCACACATATCCGACCCAAAAAGTACAGAATGACGGAAGGTCATGGAAAAGAAGAGAGAGGGTGAGAAGAAAGAAAGAAGAAGAAATAGAAGAAACAGAAATAATAATATAGAATCTCACAAATCACAATGGAATAATATATAATAGGTAATAATATATCTTTATACAAAAAGAACTATATCTGTTACTATACATACCATCATTAGAGTACAACACTCGATAAATCAGTCTAGACAGTTATAATAACTAGTCCTCACAAGTGCTGAATATACAGCCTACACACAGCGGAATATAATCAAGTACTGGAATACACTTGAGAATTCTCCAACATGTCCCCTGTGCTCCATAGCATCATGACTTGAATCTGTAATACTCGATATGATCCGAGCATTATAATAAAATAACACCCGAGTGAGTCTGGATAACCAGTGTGAGAAAACACTCAATTTGAATTATTACCTTTGTCAAAATCCTTTGAAAAACAAAGGTACCTCGTAAGACCACGCCATAAATAAATACGATGGGTTTTTACCTTAAGATAACTAAAACATTTTATATCAAAATCATCTGATATTATAATAGTCTTTATAGAAAATAACTATAAAATAGCTGAAATGCTTACATCTCACGTTTCAGCATAATTGGGCACATCTAAAACCATACAGGCTCACAGTGGATATTGGATTCCATACGATGATAGGGACATTGGGGTACCACCAGCCACAGTACACCTCTACAAAAATTTACCGAGATCGTACCTAACGATCCCAGCCAACTCTGGACCAGCCAACCCCCTATTGGATATTACCGAATATGTTATCACCCTAGGTGTTCCTACTCTATCGAGCGCTCTCTTTACCATGCACAACCATATTCATAATTATAATATATTCGAGTGTATCTGGAAAAGTGATAACATACCCTACTAGGGTGCGACCCACTTAGCCCTGCAACATCTCCCATGTTTTAGTTATTACCGGTTGATGAGGCTTGAGGCTACATACTACCTTAGTTTTAGCATTCATATACATGGAATGTAATGCCGCTTTTCAGGAAATAATGCAACGATAGTATTCATCCATACAAGTTGATATAGGTCCGAACAAATTGAGTCTCCAAAATCACCATCTTCATTATCATCACGATATCACAATTCATAGCACACAAATCAGATCGAAGTGGTTTTCGAATAATCAAATCTGATCCCAGAAATTGGCCAGATTCGACAGTCGGTTATTTAACTATTCAAGTACACACATAAGCAATCACTAAGACAAATTTATAAATCTTTAAAAACATTTATTTCAAAATATCTTTACAAAGATATATATTCAACTCTCTTCCAGTATTCTAAAATTTGAAAACAATTTCAAATACTTATCCATAACAGGATATTTTTAAACTATTTTAACACTTATAAATATTATTGAATTCAATTTCTAACATTTAGAAAAATATTTCTATATGATTCATTTCACACTTAAAATATTTTCCAAACCCTCTGTTCAATACTTAGGAGAATATTTATAGGCAGATTCCCCAAAATCATTTTAATATCAAAATTTAGGAAATATTTCATAACTTATCTCATAAATCTCCAGAATTATTAATAAATTCCTTTTTAACATTCCAAAACCGATTATTCTTATTTATAATTCCAACTAACAATTTATAACTTCTTTTAATAATTCAGATTCATTTTCAAAGTTCTTGTATCTAAACATTTTGGATATTTTCTCAAGTTTCCAAAATTCCATTATAAGATTTTCTCTTATAAAATCACATTAATTAAATAAAACCCGATTTACAAATTTCGAGAGTATTTATAAATAACTTCAACCAATTTCCAAAACTCTATATTATAAATTAAGTATTTTTAAAGAATGGTAATAAAATTTCAAACCATTTAAGTGACTATTCTAATATCAAACACTTTTAAATAGACAAGATAACGAATTTCCAATTTGCGAATAAAATTAATCGATTTACAAGCTTATTTTAAAATTAGAATTTATTTCAATTAAGATTAAATATTTGAATAATCAAATTTTCGAATATTTCAATACTAAAAACAATTTTTAAACTACATAGTTTAATAAATAAATAAAATCTCTTTTATAAAACAAAACTTAACTTCTCGATAAAAAATTATTTTTAAAATTCAATCATAACCATTTTACATTTATAAATCTCTCTCGATTTATCACAAATTGACTTGCGTCTCCAATTTCAGAACTATTTTCAAATTCAAAAAAATAGAATCCACTATTTCTTTCTAAACCAATTTCTATATCTCATTATAAATTCTCACCAGGAATTTATATTTCCAATTTATCAAATGAAAATAATTTCACTTTATTTATAAACATCGTTTATAAATTTAAAAATTCATTCGGGTTTCACTTGTTTATAAACTATTCTCATTTATAAACTTCATTTTTAAATCTGTCACTTTATAATCCCATTTATTTTTCAAATTTAATTTAAATATAGATTCCAACTCCTTTTTCCATATTTCAAAAATATCACTTTAAATCCATTATTCAAATTTCCTTATATAAATTATTTTAAAATCTCTATTTAAAATCTCTTCCAAAATAGATAAGTACAAATTCCAAAATCAATTCATTTATTTTATTTAAATAATCCAAACTTCAATATTAAAATTATCGATTTCAAAATCACCTTCGAATTTCCCTTTCAAATTCAAGGATATTATTGATGGTATTTAAAATACCAAAATTGAAGCCAGTACTACTATAACATCCAATATATTAAATCACACAATAATCCATAACAAATTATTCAATCACATCATATATCACTATATATGAAAAATAATCAATATAATTGAGGCATCCTGTTGGATCCCTCCAACCTGTTTTCCTGCATCCACCAATGTTTTATAGCATATAATATAATCTCTCTTCGAGGCAAGATATCGTAATAAAAAGGGTCATCCGCTATTATGCAGGGCGCATAGTGTCTCATCCGCTTCAATCGGTGGGAAATATATCCAACTTCTAATATATACTACTATATATATAATAATATGACATCCAACTGATAATTATTTATCAATCCATCCAATCAAACATTAAATAATTTTTTTAACGTTTACATTAGAATCAGTAATCCAAATAAGTGAAATTTACTCACCTTAATTTTAATTTGCAAATCGTCTCAAAATTTAAAATCTAAAATCCCAGTTGACCCTAAAAATCTCCAAACCAATTTTTGTTGCGTAGCACTCGTCGATAGAAATCCGTTGCTGCTTGTTTCATTTCGATCGAACATCGTATGAGAAGGTTATTGATATAGAAGATTTCTAAATTAAATAATATTAATTATTACTTAATAACACTCAAAAGTTAATTACCCCACATAATCCAAATCAATTTGCCCCAAATCTCTCATTGTACACGAACGAAGGACATAGCCGTGCATCACCAACACTGATACGGAGCTCCAATCGTTCGATTGACGAACCGACTTTGTCGTTTCTCCTCCATCTCTGATCTCTATGCACCCATACCCATAAACCCATGAACGACCATGCCAAACAAATCACGACATGCCCATACCCCTCTCGCACAAGAACAGGTCACGACGACGATCACACCACCGCGCCTTGTCGTACGTCGACTCCAAGTGCTCTTCGATGCTAAGAACACCATGGCACTTCTCGATTTCCAATTCGACATCTCTAGCTCCCTCTGAGCTGAACCCTAGTTCAACTATCAACATCGGTCTCTCCCCAATAGTGATCAAACGCCACCAAATAGCCATCGTTCAAAGCCCTTGTTTCCACGAACCCATAAGAACAAGAATCAATTTATTTTTTGTTGAGTAAAGTCAGAATTACAAATATTTTTTGAAGTTCACCATTTTTTTCCTTTTTCAATACAGCTGCGTTTAAATAAACGAAGAGGGAAAGATGGAAGTTGGCATATGGGGAGGCCGACGTGAAGGAAGGGGCTATGTAGTTAAATTGAATAAGAATATATTAGTTAAATTTTCAAAATATATAGATATTTAATTTCGAACCTCGATCGAGGCGTTCCGCCTTGGTGTTCCAAATGTTATAGCCCCTATTTCGAATGCAATGGAATAAGTTTTGAGTCCTAATTCGATTGCATGAAGAAAATAATTTTTGAATTCAATTATAATATTAAATTTCTGATATTAATCTCAACGTGTTTCTATCCCATACGACCAAACGGTAACTCCAAACGCTACAAAAATTTAAATCTAATAATAATACACTATTACAGATCCAAAGGAACTAGTTTCATTAAATTCTAAGACTGTGTCTCAGATCGCTATTTTCGCGTCGGTAAAAACGACGATTTCGAAATTTGGCAAAATCACTTGAAATTCCAGTTTTAAAAACTTACTAACTCAATTCTAATTCAAATTGAATTTATATCAACAATAGAGTTTGTTTCGATTCATTTTCAATTCAAATTTCAATTACTCACCATTTCCGTATTATGATAAATTCCTATATTTGAAATTTAAATTCATTCTACGATTTCAACCAAAATCTTCCTATTCAAAAATCAATTTATATTCCAAATCCAATATTTAAAACCATTTAAATATTCAAAATAAAATGATGAAAAATCTAGGTCGTAACATAATTCCTTCTTTTTCCTTTTCTAGGACGAAAAGTTTTGAGTGGAGAGAGTGTAACGACCTGTAATTTTGATAATTAAGACTTTTAAATTAATAAAGATTTTGAAATTTAATATTGTGATAAATTAAAAGATTTATGATTTATTAGTGATAAAATAATTTTTATATGATTTAATTATGTGGTTTATATATTATTGACAACTCTTTTAATGTAATTTCAGTTTATTGAAATAATTGTAAAGTTAATTTATTTATAATTGCAAATAGGGAATAAATTAAATGTTGGAATTATATGTTATAAATTGGAATAGGGTTATTATGGTATCTGAAATCAATTAATTAGTACGTAAATTTATTAGCTTTTGTTTGTAAACAATAAATTTGGATACGTGTTTGGATTACTAATATATGATAATTGTTTTATTTATCACCTTATTATTTAATCCGTTGAAATTAATTGTAAATCAATTGAAATTAAATATGACTAAATATTGCAGTTAATATGAGTTAAGATAATAATTGTAGAATAAGAATGTTATAAAATGTAGACTAATGTTAATTATATTCATATGGTATTGGATGATTGAATATAAGAGTGTAAATGAAAATAAAATAATTTGATTGAGATTAAAATATAATTAACTGGTGTTTTATTATAGTTGTAATTTGTAGTTGTAATTTGACGTTGAAAATAATATAATGTTCAAACCTTGAAATTTACAAGGAAATTTTATTTTAAAAGATTATAAATTTATCCGTAATCAGAAATGACAAAACTATTAACTTTTAAATTTGAATTTTAAGGTGATTTAAATCAATTTAATAATAATTTATTTCATTAAAGTGAAAATTAGTCATTTTGGCTACTGTCTCGGATTTCGACGAAACTAGTTTCATCGGATCCGTAATAGTGAATTACTGTAGGGTTACAAGTTTCGTAGTGATCAGACTCGCCGTTTGATCGTACGAGCTTGAAAAGCGTAGAAATTGATTTATGGAATTTAAATGAATATAGTCTGATTTTTAAAGCTGACTTTGGTATAAAATAGAATTTGGATTTGTTCCTTTGAATTAAAAGATATCTAAAACCTATATTTCGATATTTGGATGATCTACTTTCGTTTCGGGAATGAAACGTGCTTTTCGAGCCGTTGTTATTGTTTCGACCCAAGTTGATCTATCCATCCATTTCTTATCTATCTCGACATATATATAGGCTGTTATAAACCCTAGCAGCCTTTTATTTTCTATTGTCTGTACATACATTTCTTTCTCATCTCCTCCTTACCAATGGCAGACAAACCAAACCCTAATTTCAATTTCATATTCAGACTTCAAAATTTAAAACCTCAAATCATAGCAAATTATATATGTTGGCAAGCTCTCGGCGAGCGCAATCTATTACTGCAATTCATTTTTTGATTTGATGCATTTTTTGACCAAAAATGATCAAGAAGCATCGGTCGTCCATATTGGGGCTTTCGATTTCAATGGTGGATGGTCGATTTTACGACGATCAGAGGGTACCATGGCGTAAAGCTTGGTGAATAGGATCAATCCATGTGGTTAGTTGGTTGAGGTCATCAATGATCTAACCAGAATTTGAGCATGAAATAGCGATGGCTGTGCCCAGGCAGAGGCGACTGGAGCCATCGGCGGTTGCAGTGCAATCTAGGGGAGGCGCCTTGAGACGTAAGAGGTTTTGTGGCGGCTGATCCGGGTTTAGGGTCGTGGATTGGCGGCAGTGGATGGTCGAATGCTGGAGGCTGATGGCATAAGGGTTTCTTGAACGTGCGCTATTAGGGTTCTGGTGAGGAAGTTTTTACATTTTCACCCCTGGTTTGTTTTATTTAAATTTGAAATGTTATAACATGTATAACTTGTTCATACGAGCTCGGATTTGGACGCGACTTCTTGCGTTGCGATCGTATCGAAATTCCAGATAATATGGAACTAGTTTGGCTGGATTTAGAGACTGTTGGATATTTGGGCTTTATTTTTAAATCAACGATAAATCAAAGGTGAGTAATTTAACCCACTCACAAATACTAAACCTTCTTATGTTAGTTGAATTAAATTTATGATGTGATAAGCATATTATTGGTTGTTGTTTGGTAGTTTAATTTGGCATTTTAATTTAATTTGAATATATATTGAATTTAATTTCCACATAAATTAATATTGAATTTAAATTATCGGTTAAATACCTAATAATGATAACCAGTTAATTGTTGTGATTTATTGGTTGATTTGAATGATGATTGTAATGGATGCTTAATTGTTGACATTTTGGATGATTCGATGTTATGTTTGTTTTATATATTGTTATCACACTGCAAGTTCCCTAGTTATTGTTAGGAAAATCACCATGGGTTGAAATGTTACATACCCGAACGATCTTGTAAATTGGGAAAAAATCGTTATGGGCTGAAATGATAAACCGAGCAATTTTATGGATTTGGAGAATTGCAATTCAGGATACCTGTTGAAATGATATATATCCAAAAATTTAAATTTATTTCTGGTTGAAATGATATATATATATCTATATCACTCGACCACTGGGTAGAAAATTATATACGAACATCGTTGGTCGGTATTAAATTATTTTCTAAAATTATGAAGTATGTTTGATTTAAGAAATTTGATTTTTAAATTTAATTTAATGATTTTATTTAAAACCTATATTTGGAAAATAAATTATTTTGTATGTTTGAAGTTAAAAATTATATGCTATTATATGATTTTAAATGTAATCTTAAGATTTTAACTTATAATTTTGTTTAATTTTTAAATATATAATTTAAATAGTTTAAAATTTAATTTAATAAAATACCTATTATAGTTTTAAAAGATTTATTTCAAATTTTGTTTACTATAATTTAATATATATTTTTTAAATTTAATTTAATATAACAAATATAATTTTTATTTAATATAATAAATATAGATTTTATAATAACTTTAATAAATAAAAATGAAAGAGGTTTGTAATGAATTTATAAAAGGTTTTGTAAGAGATTTATAATGGATTTTATAATGGAGTTTTCAAAAATGTTGTTTATAAAGAATTTTATCTAGTTTATAAAGTTTTTATAGATTTTAAAAAGGATTTTATAGATAACTTGTATAAAAGGGATTTGGAAGTGTATAAAGGAATCTGTGTAAAAGTTTATGATAACGGGAAGAATTGTAAACTGTTTTGGGAATTTATAAATGGGTTTATAAATGGTTTAAAAGAGATTTATAAATTATTTTCAAAATTGATTGAAAGAATTTTTCGTCGATATTTATGAACATATTACCCTTTTGGAATAAATATATGGATATCTGGATATGAGAGTATAAAATATTTTTTGGACTTATTATTATAAATGTTTTATAAAATGACCACGGTGTGAAAAATATAATGATTGGTTGTTAAAGCGACCGTGTTTGGATATTATCATACTCTCTACAATTCCGAAACCACTTTAACAATTGTGCATGTGGTGGAGAATCAAGAACGAAGTACGATGGTTTGGCGAACGCTACTGTATGAGGTATGAATAAAGCCTTGACCCCCCATGGTCAGCTTGAGATGACTAAAACATGAACAATTGATGGGCCAAGTGAGGTCGCTCTTCTAATCGGACACACTTCTTCACTACCATATCTGTTACTTTATGATTGATTTGGTGGTCACATTCGATTTGATTATGGGAGTGTTGTTTCGAGGTGGACGGTAGCTACAGCTTTGCGTTACCACAAGCCCGAAAGTGTAAATGGTAGAATCCTACTTTGGCATTGCCTCGTTGTGCCTTGCCATCTGCTTATCAAGCCCACTACAATTTTGGTTTGTGTTGTACCTATGGAGTGCTCCCTGATAGCCCATCGGTCTACGGTGGAGTTTACAGTACTGTAGACTACAACATTATATAAAATGTGTTAAGGGGGATATGGGTAATGCCTTAATGCTATTTTAGTACTTTACTATACTGTAGACATATTATAATAGCGTACTGTATTATATGTATAGATAGTTTGAAGGACCCTTAGGAGATGGAATCTCGAACATCTCTTAAGTTATTGCATGCACGTTAGACACTGGATAGGAGATGTAAAATCCTATAAACATCTCTAAAGCCGCTACACTCATATTTAATTATTTTGATTTAACTTACATGAGATCTTTTAATTCTGACTCAAGTGTTTTGTCTTTTCATTCTGCCATGATCAGGCTGAGCATTTCAATGTTGAAGACCTTATTTTTGAAGGACGAAGACGGAGTTTAGTATTATATTATTATTATTCCACTATATCATGTTGTTCCACTGCATTATCTTATTATTCATGTCATATGCATTACTTTGATAATCGTAAAAGTGTAATCAAATGTTATTTGTAAAACAGCTTCGTGAACTGTTTCTTTGATTATTATATTTTATCATTCCGCTGTGAAATTCTATGTTTTGTTTATCCTCCTTTTTGAATGGTTTGAATTGACATGTATGGTATATCATCGATTTAAACCGTCCAAAGAAGTGGGTCATTATATAGTGCTTATGCTTATGGTTCGGATTAAGAATGCATGTTATATGGTCCTTTTAAACTCATGCATGCTTTTTGTATCTTTTTATAAGCAACTAATATTCAAATTAAGTTGAGATGGGTACATATGAAGACCGTTTGGATGTATAATCAATTTGACCAATTTTTGCTCCCTTAATGTAAGCGAATTCGCTCATATTAATAATAATAAGGTACATATCTCGGATTACATACCATACTTTTATATTTTTCCTTACGGGATGCCTCATCACTAAGATGAGATGCATATTTGTTATATATATTTATATTGTAAATTTTTTAGATCGAGCCGCGCAAATGAGACACTGCCAAATTTTCCGTAAATTCGGGTGTTAGAAAAATTTTAGGACTTTAAAATTTTATAACTTGTTTTAAAAATAAGTCGATATCAGAGTAGTGTAGCGAAAGCTTGGTAAAGGTTTTGCAAATAAGATTTTAATATTTTATATTTTGATTATTTTGAGTAAATTATATCAAACGTTAGACTCCTTACTTAATTCTTTTTCGAGGACGAAAAGTTTTGAGTGAGGAAGATTGTAAAGACACGTATTTTTAACTATTTTAAATTATTAAATTTAATATAGTTATTGAACAAAAATGGCTAAAAATATAAATTTAATGATTTATTAATGTAATTTAAGAGATATGAACTTAGATAAAAAAAATTAATAAAAAATTCAATAAGATAAAAGATGATAATTTATATTAAAAAGTAAATTAAATGATATTGAATTGTAAATAATTGATAGTAGAAATTGAAATAATCGGTGTTAAGTTAATAAGGAATCAAAGGAATGTTTATTAAAAGTAAAAGCATAAGTTTATTTATGTGAAATTATATTTTTGACAAGTATAAGTTTCAGAAATAAGAAAACATTTATTTGGTAAGAAATGAATAATTTTCGCTGTATACAATAATTGTAAAGATGTTGAATTACTATAAAATGGAAGTAGTTGTTTTATTATTTGAATTCATTTTAGAAGCAAATTTTATATGTTAAATAACTTGAATTTCAAATATAGCGATTTATTTGATAATTAAATTTTTATATTTAGTATTTGGAATTATTTAAATAATTGATTTGAATTTATTATGAATGAAAATGATTTCGAAAGTTGATTCAAATCCTATTTGAATAAGAAGAAATATAGCGAGCTTTTAAATTTGAATTAAAAGGTGATAAAATTGGTTTTGGAAATTACTCATTTTAATTAACGAGTAAAAACAGATTTTTGGGCACTCTCTTGGATTTTGTAAAAACTAGTTTCATCGGATCCATAATAGTGAATTATTATAGGATTTCAAGTTTTGTAGCGATCGGACTTATCATTTGGTCATGCGAGCATGAAATGCGTAGAATTTATTTTTTGAGCTTCAGTTCATATAATTCGATTTTGAAAAGCTATTCTGCAAATGATGAAATTGGCTCCCGATACATATTACATTCTATTCGGAATAGGGGTATAACATGTATAATGCCAAACGGCATGCTTCGTTTGGAGTTCAAAAAGTTCACGGATGAATAGTGTCATGGGAATATTTTTATAAATAGTCCTCAACTTTTCTTCCATTTGCATAACCTTACCCTAAAAATAGATCTCAAGCACCATTAAACCTAGAAATCAACGACCATCGTTGATCGGAGTTTCTAGAGACCTAATTAGCCATTAACTTCAACTAGGAAAATGTAAAGAGCATCCATTTGAAGCCTTCCAACAGTCGGATCGTCGCTTGATGTGGCCAAAATCATGCTTCATTCACTACTAAATTTTGGTTCATCATTCCTGGATTTCATGCGCATGCGTAGGTGATAGGCGAGGTGGTCGTTGGCGGCGTTGGAGGATGGTGTGGTGGCGTACGGATTGGTGGTGGATGGTGGCGCGTTCATTCGCGAGTGGTGATCGAAAACAAAAATGTATTTCATGGGTGCTTGCAAATGAGGGAAATGAGGGAGATAAGAAAAGGTTTAATAGTTAATTAAAATTTGTTAATCATAATATTAATTATCTTGTTATATTAATCAATTCATAACTTTCTTATACGAGGTTGGATTCGAGGGAAAAAAGTTGCGTTAGATTCATATCGAAGCCGTCTACGACTTGCATTTGGTTCGAATTTGTTTGACTCTGAAAATTTTTCAATTTCAAATAAAGGTGAGTGTTTTAAACCACCCACGAAACACTAAAATATTCTAATGTTAGTTAGATAGAAATCATGACGCGATTTATTTCTATTGACTGTTGTTTGGTAATTTAAATGACATTTAAATTGACATATGGTTTGAACTGATAGGAAATTAAAATGACAGTTAAATTTGAAATTGAGATTGAACTGCTGGTTAAACACCCGATATTGATAACTAGTTAACTATTGTTTTATATTGACCGTTTAATTTGTTGATTGTGATGGATGGTTTATTGGTTGATATTTTGGATGATTAAATGTTTATTTGTTTATATGTGTGTGTGTATATATATATAAATCATGTTATCACCCCGTATAATATTTGACAGCATATAAACTGTTATTTGAATTATATTCAAATAAATTAAGAAATAGGTTAAAATGTTATGTACCTATGACAATTTGATTTGGATTGAATTGATATATTTCCATCCCTGCAGTTAAAAGTTGAAAGATCTAATCACTTGGCCATAGGATTGAAAATTATATACGGACACTGGATTGGTTAAATTTAATGGTTTAAAAATTATTGCTTCTGAAATTTTTAAAACAATACCGTTTTTTAAGAAATAAAGAAATCAAGTTTATTAGAATTGAATTAATTTGAATTCGAGTTTTGAAATGATTGAAATTGTAATTGGTTAAAATAAATTATTTTAAAGAATTTAATTTGAAATGTGAAGTTATAATGACATAAGACTTGAATTATGGAAATTGAATTGTTTAATGGTTTGAACTATTACTTGAACTTGGAATTTATCTAAGTAAAAGTGATATAAATGGACATTCAAACTAATTGAATTATTTTAAAGATTTTAACATTAAATTAAACATTGAAGTTTAATTTGATTTAAGTGATTTAAATTGGTAAATTGAAATTAGACTTGCAATTTATATAAATTGAAATGGTTTAAAGTGAGAATTGAATTGAAAATTGAACCATTGAATCGAATTTGAAGTTAGAAATGAACGTTTAGAAATTGAAGTTAATTCGAATTGAAATCGAAATTGTAGTTGATTTGAATTGAAATCAAAATTGAGTTGATTTGAATTGTTACGAAATTAAAGATGACTTGAATTAGAAGATTTGAAATTGAATCCGTTTGATTGAAATTTGGACTTGAGTTTAGATTTGCTGGAAATGGATAGAAATAATTACAAATTTGAAACTATTTTCACTATAAACTGTTTCAAAATTCATCTTTCTAAAATTTCGAATTATTTAAATTTTCAAAACATTTTAATATATAATCCATTTTCAATACTCAAACTATTTTATTACATACTACTTTATTTCAAATCATTTTATTTCAAACTATTTTAACTATTCTAACTACTTAAATTATTTGAACTATTTTCAAATATTCAAGTTGTTTAAGGTAGGAACTATTTATGTTTAAATCATTGATTTAAATGCGACTGTGGTTAAAATGAAGTTCTAATAACCTAGGTCGAAATTTGAAACGGTTTCGAAATGAAATTAATTTTGAATTGAATAATGATTTGAAGTGAAATTGATTTCACGGTGAATGAAATGATATTTTGAAGTGAATATGACATATTGAAGTAAATACGATATTTTGATGCGAATATGATATTTTTTCGTCAAGTATAAATCGTTTTTAAAATGCAAAAGAACCAACCGGTGTGTAAAATGACATTTGGTTGTTAAAGAGACCGGGGTCGATTATTGGCATATTCTCTGGTAGTGTTGGAACAACTTTAACAATTGTGTACATAGAGAAGACTCCAGAATGAAGTGGTTGGATTTGGTGTACGTTGCTGGATTTGAAGAAAGAGAACGATGATGGATAGCCCCGACGCTTGTGTCAATTTGAAATGACTAAAACATGAGCTTTATCGACCAGCCAACTAGGCTAGCTACCTCTAACGGACATCTGTTCCTCGATTTTCTTTCTGGACATGGTCCATACTATTACCTTTAATGTTTGTTTTGATTGATGCACCTTGATTTGTGATGACTTCCCTTTGACTCTATATGGGACGGATGGACACAGTGGGCGGTCGTGGCTGTGACGCGTTACCATCAGCCGGGATGGGTAAACTGGTAGTATCCTACCTTATGCATTGCCTCACATGCTTTGTCATATTTTTATCCTTATATGAGACCACTACGAATTTGGTTTAGTATTGTCTTATCATGGCGCATCCCTATCCCTCGACGTTCTACTAGGGTGTTATATGAAAATTGTATGACAATGCTCAAAAATGCGTTAAGGGGGATTAATGTAAAGCCCTAACACTAGAAATTTTATTTATTTTATTGATTAATCATTACATATATAGCGTATTCTACTACATATAGATATTTTAACAGATCCTTAAGAGATGGAAATTCCGTAACATCTCTTGAGTTATTGCACACACATTATACACTGGATAGGAGATAAACCCCATACACATTCCTGACTCTACTACACTCCTGTTATATGTGATATTGATTTGACTTACATAAGGATATTTTAGTTCTGACTCGAGTGTATTGATTTTCTTTATGCTCGGGTCAGCCTTGAGTTTTCAGTGCATTGAAGATTGTATTATTCTGGAGGACGAAGCTGAAGATTTGGTATATTATATTGCTCGTATTATTCCCCTGCAACATGTTGTTCTACTGCATTGTTTTATTCTATTTTTGCTGTATGTATAACTTTAATTGATGTTGTAAAAGTTTTAATCAAACGTATATTGTAAATAGGTTCATGAAATTTTATTTGATTATTATATTTTGTTGTTACGCTGTGAGATTCTATATTTTTTATTTCTTAATTATCCCCATTAATTATCTATGTTTTAGAATGTTTTGAGTTGGACATGTGTGATTTATTGTCGACTTAAACCTCCTGAAATGCTGGTCATCACATAACACTAGGAACCATTCCATAGAATTTTACTTAAGTCTATTATAAACATTTTACACAACCACTTATGTTTATTTTCACTTTAATACTTAAGTTCATAATTAATTCTATCAAACTACATTCGAAAGCATATTCAATTTGTTTTACAACTTAAGTTGAATTTCATTTTATAACTCACGTTCATATTCATTCCATTACTTCATTTCATCCATTCACTTTATTAATTCATCTAATTCATTTCAAATCCAAATCAATTTCCTTTAACTCATTTCATTAAGGCATTTCATTTATCTTTACTAGAGTCAAATTTCTTTTGAAAATTCATTTTGTTTACCTTAACTTAAGTTAAATTTTATTTCATAGTTCAATTTTAAATTTACTTTTCTTATTATTTATATTCACAAAATTTGAAATTTTTTCAGCTTATTGAATCTCAAAATATTATAAGTCATCAAAACTTATTTTCTTATATTTATCAAATCATGCTTTGGATTTTAGAATCAAAACTTGTTTTACCAAAACACAGCTTCAATGGTAGTAATCCATCACTTAGAAACTTGAAAATGAATGTAGATGATGCTACAGTCATCACCAGAAATATTTTCCAATGACTAAAGCGAGTTCAATGCTTTCTATCTCTTTTAAATCGTTTTAAAAATATTTCTAGTCAAAATATTTTCAAAATAATACTATTATTATTCTTTCAAAACCTTTGAAAACAGTTTTCAAATTCAAGGATTTGAATTCTCAAATTCTCATCTTTTGAGTCCTTTTTATTTGCAAATCATTTCCTCGTATATAATTTCACATTGGTTATATAAAACAATTTATTAATTATTTATCTTTGTTTAGATTATAATGATAACAACTTTTAGTAGAACAATAAATGATAATAATCAAATATTGTCATTCACTAACAACCAAACACACCATATATAACTATAATAATTTCTTATAAATTATTCCTTTGTATATAAAATGTAATTTAGGTAAAATTGTTTCATTTACTAATTCTTCAAACAATACTATGTTAGTTTGCCTTGTTTAAGTGTTTAGAAACCCTTATCGATATCGTGGCATCACACGTACCGACCAGAATTCATTTTAATTTCCATAACACTTACAAAAATATTTCCAAAGCTTCTGGGATTTGAATTTCTAAATTCTGGTTTGAATCCATTTTAATTATAATATATTTGTATAATTCCTAGTTGTACAATTTTCATTTGGTTATATATAACCATTTTAAATTTTGTAATCTTGTTAGATTATAATATTATCAACCAAACACTCCAACATACTATAATAATTTTAGAAAATTATTCCTTCATATTAAAATATAATTTAGGTAAAATTATTTCATTTATCCCATTTCAAAACAGTACTCTATCGAATTGCTCTGTCTAAGTGTTAGAAATTCATAGCGATACGGTTGTATGGACTGTGCCGACCAGAATTCATAAGCCACTCGATAAATCAACCGACACAACATAAACCAATGTATATCACTAACAAATATGCGCTCATATCTATTAATACACTCAGACTCATTCTAGGGAACTACTGACCTTATTTCTACTGAGTAATCCATACCCAAGCCAAGGTTCTCACTTAACCATCAACTCTGATACCAAGTATAATGGCCCGTATCTCTGTATTTTTTGAGAGGATAATAATTCACACGAGTCCAATTCAAATTAAATGGGAATACGAATCTTTAGGGGTGAAGAAGAAAAATATAGAAGAAAATAAAAACAATATCACACAGAATCTCACCATCGCAGTGGAACAAAACATAATATATAATAACAGATTTTCATACAAAAGAATTTATAGCTATTAATATATATATATATATATATATATATATATATATATATATATATATATATATACAAGTATTGTGGCACGTCCGTTGGATGTGTGCCAAGAAGAAAGGGTGAAAATTTTGCGTGCCATACATTTATGGTAGTGAAATACACACACAGAGACACATACATACATATGTACACAGATTGTGTGTGTGTGTGTGTATATATCTTTAATAATAGTTGTAATACCTTTGGTGTCACACTTTTTTGGTGTCAGCGTGAACTACCAAAAATATGTATGGCAAAAGAACTTCAAACGATTCACTGAAATCAACTGAATGGACAATTTTGTACGGCAGAAGCATTAGAAGGTCATAATTTATACTGTTATAGATGGGATAAAGCATAATATGTAGCACTTATTATTGATACAAACAAATATTGAAAACCAAATTGTAGATTACACTTCAAAATATGCATAGCAGAACAACTTCAAACGATTCAGTGAAATCAACTGAAAGGCAATTTTATATGGCAGAAGCATGAGAAAGTCATAATTTATACTGTTATAGATGGGATAAAGCATAATATGTAGCACTTATTATTGATACAAACAAATATTGAAAACTAAATTGTAGATTACACTTTTCGGTTCAGTAATAGTAATGTTAGTACCAATAACACCAATCTCCTAGTACAGTATAACTCATATTCCAATCCAATCACCATATAAAATAATAGTATGAATCAAATCTTTTGCAATATCAATCTCATTTGAAGACTCTGCCGTTCCTTGTTGTATTTCGAGCAACATTTCGCATTAAGCTTAACCTCAGAAGCCAAGTTCAATGTTCTGCTGATTTGTACTTGTGGTTCTACTATGCTTATGTTTTGTTTTCAACTGGTGCCTTAGCTAGAACGTTGGCCTTGGACTGTCTTCAAAATTTTTACAGTACTGTTGCTTCTACAATACTGTATATGCCGAGACAAAAGAATATCCCACTGGTGGATCATGAATCTTAGCTACCTGTTTCTTCATGAATGGCATATGGTTTCACTGTAAATGTCAACAATTAAATTTTGAATGAAAGATTATTTTCAATAGTAACTATGAGTAAAATGAAGCTGATAATGGATATATACTCATGGATAGCTAGAATGATGCGGAGAGAGGTTCCATACATGATGGAGACCATCTGATTTTAATCAGCGTTCAAAAAGAAGGGTTTAATGAAACTGGCAAGATGCAAATATGGGAAGCTACTATCGCGTTTGTTACCTCTATTTATTTCTTAGATTTTCCAATGAATTTGTCTATTTGACCCGAGAAATTGGGGCTATGGTGAAAAAAGAAGTAAATTTTGATTTGTGTTCATTATGAATGCCTAGAAGCTGGTAATAGAATGAGAATTTGACTTTGTTGATAGTCGTTTCTTGAGAACTCCTTTACACAAAATTTAACTTAACATGCGTAACTATGATTTTGTTATGAATATTAATAAAAATATCAACATATATGGAATAAATGTTGTTATTTTCTCAATTGTGATAACTTGATATCAAATTTAATCATATGTGAAAAAGAACATTTGGAAACAAATAACCAATATTTAGTATGTAAAAATATAATATATATATATATTATGATTTCTTCCTCTATTCTTCTCATATTCCTCCCTCCATATCGTGTAAACGCAAATAAGCTTTTTTATGTAACATTTTACTGGAAAAAAATAAGCAAAATATAAGAAACAGCTTCAGCACCTCCTCGCCCCAGTGTGATCTATGTCAAAAAAGATAATATTGCTTACCTATCATCCTATAGCTAGTATTATGCACAAATTACCGATCATTGAATCATGGTCGAATTGAAGTTCGGTGATTAAAGTTTAGTTGTACATTGATTGTTGTTCAGTGCTCGTTGACAACTATAGTATACTACTTATTATTTAATATATATTCAATGTAAATTATGTAAATACCTTTTTGTGTTCAATTTTATAATCTATATTTCTAATGGTTATTGATATGGGTTGTCTTCATTCTTAACTGTAATGTTTTGTATGTAGTATTTAAATCTGAAGAAACTAGGTTAAATTTATATTCTATGAATATTTTGATTCCATTTTTTTTTCTTTTTCCACTAATTTAGTTTTTGTTTTGCAGGTTAAAAGTGCTATTGGATTCAAGTGAAAAACCCAATTCCCTTGGAGAAAACAAAGAGCATGCAAAGTGATGCAGCTGTGATTCAAGTATTTCGTTGAGGTTATCTATTATTTACTTTTATATATATTGAGCATCGTCAGGCTTTGAGCCCTCTAAGAGCTAAAAAGATGGTGCAGATTTTCTTACTATAACAACTTCCTCATAGCTACCTAAACCTCTTTACTCTAATGCAAAGACATGGAGGGTGGTCATATTTCAGTGCCTTATTTGGCTTCGTTGACAAATACTCATAATAGGTGCAGCAATATTGATCATTTCTATTTCATCCTTAATCGTTTTGGTTTCAAAATACAATATTTTTTTATTTATTTCAATAATCAACTTGAGTTTCTTTTTCAATTATATGTTTCAGAGCACATGAACTTTTCTATTATTCAACGGGAGGTGCACACCCCCTTTACAATTTCTCCTTGATCATTGGTGTAAACCAACCTTTTCACACATAGTGATACGTGCACAAAACATTATTTGTAATAAGCAAACGATAACTTAAGCTATTTTATTCAAATTCAAATTTGAATTCAAAGTAAAATTACTCACAGTCTTTGAATCTCCAAAATCACCAATAGCACTGCTGGCAATTGAATACAACCTGAGTTTATGAGGCTTCCATTCTTGTCGACTCCATCAGCTATAACACCAATAGATTGACCTTCTCTGTACTGTACTTTTCCTGTAGTTCAATGTGATAAGTAGCTCAAAGCAATCAAATACGCAGTCTAAAGGCTCTCAAAACGTAGCTTACATGTGTTAAAGAAAATGGTATACATACCTTCAGTACTGAAGACCATATGCCAGGTTTCACCAGGTGCATCATCTCCAGTGATTTTAGTGTTAAGAAAGCATCTATCGACTATGGATGTTTGGGCTTATATGTGTTTGTGATCACTCCTTCAAGGTTCTTTTTTGATACTTTCACAGCTTTAGTTGGAGTTTCTGTTGTCACCTGTGCTCGTATACTCGATGACTTGTTGTTTGTGGTTACATTTCTTGAATACAAAGCTATCTGAATAGTTAAATTACTTTTCAATTAAATGGACCTTCTTTTTTGAAGTGCAAAATGCAAGTACAATATAGAGTTTGACAGTGGTAAAATCAAAATAAAGTGGATAAACCGACCTTGTTGAAATTGATCCCCGAAGCGATGGACGTTCTTGAAGAGTGAACAGTAGAAAGAGAATAATACTTACAGATGAAAATCAATAACTAATAATGAAGAGAAGAAAGACCATCTTCAATCATAAATCAACTCTGCTTTGACAATCAGTCCAAATAAATCAAATTTCATCATGGTAAACACCACTTAAAAGATACACTTATTGCAAACATCAACCCCTTAAAAGATACACTTATTGCAAACATCAACTGACATAAAATTTAGCCCACTAATCTCATTTGTATAAAAGTAATTTTATATAAAAATTTAACTTGATGCTACAGCTATTGCAAACACATTAATATTTATTGCTTAAGTGGTTTATTCTAGTTCTAGTGTAAGATAAGTATGTTTTATCTGATATTATTTTACATCATATTATACTAAACATGTTAAATTTCCCAGGAACATAAAATATATCGTAATATTTGAAAAAACAATCATACTAGATTACAAAGTAAATATTTTACCTTGAATGGTGGTTGAATTTCCTTCCAATCTGATAATCCCTCCAGCCTATTTGTCTATCCTAACTAATTCTTACAGAACATCTCCCGCATTCAATTAGATACACATCAATTGGACCTGTACTTAAAAAAAACCTCAATTACTGATGAAAAAAAGAGCTTTAGTCGGATCAAATAATTTCATATCAGTAGTTACCTTCCCAATATAGTTGTAGTCGGTCTCTTTGTCGAACACTGTGATGCTTTGACTATCGTTGTGCGATTAACGGACGGTGGAAGCTATCTAAATCTTTTTCCCTTTTACGATTCGGTAAGCCCATCCACTTTCTATGCTCTTTTCATACAGCATCTATGATAAAGTTATACCTTTTATCGATTTTAATTTACGATTTATTTCAGTAATTGGTAACCTCGACCCTAGGCCTTAAAAAGAGATCAATTTTGTGGTATTCTTATTTTTATTATTGTCCAAGCTCTCCATTGACTGATGATATAGCATGGCATTCAAAGTTCAAGTACACGGCGCAGCAATATAGAGGTCTTCTTTTTCTTATGCATGATAAAGTACAGTATTTTTCGGTACATGCAAGAATTAAATACAATGGTAAACAAAAGTTATTTTTCATATTGCTCCAACATTCTTTTTAGAGACGCACTAAAATACTCTTTTTTTAAATGCACTACAACGTATAGCAGCGCCTTACAAGCACCAAAATTTTGTATTGTTTTGTGTTTCATTTTCTTTTTCTTTTTCTAAGGTGCTGTTGCTAAAAGCAAGCAGACTATTTGTTGAATTCTTTTCAAAGGATTAGAAAAATCAAATAAATGGGCATTACATGTATATGAATAAAATGCACTGTTTGCAGTAGCAATAAACATAGACAACAAAAAGTAATAAAATACTATTATAACGTAGGGTAAAAGTAGGAGTAGATGGTAAGCTAGTTCGTAACATTTAAACTAATACTAGTAGATATAGTAAATAGAGCGAAATAGGTGTTGATGTACAATCTACCTATTGTAGAGAAGGCATGATAATGATGAAAGAGATTGATAAGGCAATAGGAAAATTGGTAGTGGGCGTACTGACACATGGTGAAGCATAAAGTCATAAATAGTGAGAAAACCATGAATTAAACTTTATCGATAAGCATAAGCAGCTCAATTTAATCACCCAGCCGACAACATAGCACAAATGCACTCACAAATAACAAACTCTATTGTAGACATGTATAGTAAAGAATATATCAGTCATAACTAACTCAATTGTAAGATTATTCAAACCTTTTGCAAAGCCATTTTTTGTACGTTTTGGACATTTTTCGCATCTGTTTTTTTCAAATTGAGGTTTGTCCACACTTTTGATCGGAAGAAGGAAGAAAAAGAACAGTGAAAGTGAAGCAGTTATCTGAGACATGGGACAGAATACCAATAACACCAAACAAAGGCTAAACCCTTTTTCACAGTAGAAATTGAATTATATTCTATAAGAATATACCTGATAGGAAATGATTAGATATGAATAGGGTAAAAAATCACCTTTGATATTAGCCGTCTAAAAGCAGTAGTAGAAAAAATGTATGTCTCATTTTCTTTTTTTATTCGCTGGGATAATAACTGAGAAAAAACAATGTATTTAGACATCACAATTTAAACATTTCAACTTACAGTCAATAAACATAAGCAACTCAATTTAATCACCCAGTCAATAACATAGCATGGATGCACTTACAAATAACAAAACCCTATTAGAGACGGATATAGTAAAGAATATATTAGTCATAACTAACTCAATTGTCTGATTTATCTTTTGCAAAATTCATGCAAAGAAACGAAGTAAGTGATTGGAATTTATTAAACATATCTATTTTTTCAATGAGTAAGCTCCAATCTCACTGTTCGTATGTTTAGACAAACATATAATTGTGCACAGGTAAATGAAGTGTAGGAGTTGTTATATTTAAATCCTGCACAGGTTCCATTTTTGATTTAAGTTTTTGAATCAAATGAGCCTGCAAAGTAACTACTGGGATGAAACCAACCAAACAAAGTAAACACTGAATAGGTAAAGCATATGAAAATAATTGATTAAGCAATATACCAAACACCATCGGAGCGTCTATGGAAGGTATACTCTGAACCATTTGGAACAGAAACAGAAATAAACAGTAGTAGACAATAGAACAGTAAACACAAAGTGATACTAATATAGCAAACCAAATCAGTAAAGTAGGCAGTAAATTTGAGAGCTTACCTACAGGAAGATAGGCGGACCACTGAATGGCTGGCGAAATTAGTGGTGGGAAGCAAAGGAACTATACGCTGATTTGGTATCCTGATGATCGACAATCATCACTGCGGTAGAGCGAGTCTACGCAGGAAACGCAATGGGAGCAAGGGGAGAATAGACTGCAGTCAGCTTAGGCCCATCGTTTTGAGAAGTGGGAATAGGGAAGTGGTAATGTTTTAGGCGGTGAAGATAACGGGGGAAAGTGAGAAACGAACAGAGAGAAGAGAAGGGAAGAAAACTGCATAGGAAGTTGGAGAGTCATGCGGGCTGGGGAACGTGGGTTGAGGCGGTGGGTGAAATACGAAAATGCCTTGAAAGAATTGTGTAGTTGAAGTTGGAGTGGGGGCATTCTGGTCAGTTCAAAAAAGGATTCACTTTGACCCGTTGACCAAAGGTTTTGCTTTATAGTATAGATACACACAATCATCAGAGAACAACAATCAACAATAAATCTGGACAGTTATGATAACTTGTTCTTACAAATGCTGAACATTCAGTTTTAACACACACAACAGAATATAAATCAAGTATGTGATATACGTCTAAAATCCTCCAGCTCGCCTCCTGAGCTCCATAGCATCCTAACCTGAATCTATAATACTCGGATTGACCCAAGCATTATAATAAAACAACACTAGAGTCAGTCTGGAAAACCATCATGAGAAAACATACTCAATTTGAATTATCATTGTTTTCAAAATCCTTCGAAAAACAAAGGTATCCCGTAAGACCAGGCCACACATAATACAATGGGTTTTTACCTTACGATAACCAAAACATTTTATATCAAAATCATCCGATATTATAATAGTGTCTAAAGAAAATAAATTAGAAAGTAGTTGAAATGCTTGCATCTCACGTTTTAGCATAGTCGGGCACAATCAAAACCGTACAGGCTCGTAGTGGATTTTGGATTCCATAGAATGACTAGCTATTGAGGTACCGCCTGCCACAGTACACCTCTAAAAAATGTACCAAGATCATACCTGACGATTCCTTTCAACACAGGACCGGCCTACCCCTTACTGAATAGTACCTAATATGTTATCACCCTGGGTGTTTCCACCCTAATCAAGCACTCTCTTTCCATGCACAACCATATCCATAATTATAATATATCCGTGGGATATCTAGAAAGGTGATAACATCCCCTACCTGGGTGCGACCCACTTAGCCCCGCTGCATCTCCCCTGTTTTAGTCATCCCTAATTGATGAAGCTTGAGGCAACGTTTTACCTTTAGAATAGAATTTAAACTTGAAATGCTAACACTGCCTTCCAGGCAAGCAATGCAATGATAGATTCATCCATACAAGTTGTTATAGGTCTGAACAAACCGAATCTCCTTTAAGATCACCATCTCCATTATCTTTAAGATATCATAATTTGTAACGCACAAATCAGATCTAAGTGGTTATTGGATAATTAAATCCGATCCCGGTCTCTTCGAAATGATCAACGAATTTAGCCAGATTTGATAGTCGGTTATTTAACTATCAAATAACATCCATAAGCAGTCATTAGGCCTTATTTTATACATCTTCAAACATTCATTCAAAATATTGTTTCATATATATATATATATATATATATATATATATTCAAATCTCTTCCAGTATTTCAATATTTGAAAACAATTTCAAATAATTACCCATAACAGGCTATTTTATTCACCATTTCAACACTTAGAAATATTTCCAAATTCAAGTTATAATTCAATGGTTAAGAACATTCGTAGATAAATCATTCCATTGTTAAAATAATCTCAATACCGTTCTTTTCAATACTTAGGAGATATTATAAGAAATTTTGAAAACCCATTTATAATAGCGATACTTAGAAATATCTCTAATTTTCAATTTCCATCTATAATTCAACACTTTGAAAATATTTCTATGATAATAATCTCGCTGGTAAATATTTCAAACCCTTCCAATTCGATACTTAAGAAATATTTATATGTATATTTTTCCAAAAATCATTTATTTCCAATACCTAGGAAATATTTCATTCATTCCTATTTCTCAAAATCTTTTACAATTTATTTATAAATTCCTTAACTCGCTTATAACGAATTCTATAAGTTCCTGAATTCATTAAATAATTTCCTTTAATATTTTTGAAATCAGTTACACATGTCTATAATTCCGAATATCCTTTCTAACTTCTTGTATGATTTCTAATTCGTTTTTCGAAGTTCTCTTATTTCAATGATTTGGAAATTTCGTTAAGTTTCCAGAATTCCACTATAAGATTTCTCTAATAAAATCATACCCGCTAAATAAACCCCATTTAGAAATCTCGAGAGGAATTATAAATAAACTTCAATCATTTTAAAACTATATATTTATATATGTTAAGTATTTTAAAAGAATAATAATTTATTTTTAAAACATATTTAAGTGATTATTTAAAATATTAAAACACTTTGAATGAACATCGATAATTCATTTTTAAATAAAACTAATCGATTTACAAAGCTTATTATAAAATGTAAGTTTATTTCAATAAATATTAAATATTTGAATAATCCATTTTTCAAAATATTTCAATATTAACAGCTTTAACTATATAGTTCATTGTATAGGAATTCCATTTTAGAACAATTTTAATTTCCTGACAAAAATTTATTTAAAAAAAAAATCCATATTCCAATTTCAATTTAAAAATCCCTCTCGATTCATATCCCCACGACTACATCTCAATGTCATAATCATTCACACATCCAATAATAGATTCCACTATTTTTTCCCAAAAACCAATTTTCATATCTTGCTATAAATTCACACTATGAATTTTATATTTCCAATTTGTCGATTGATATCCTTTCACTTTATTAATAACATTGCTTATAAATTCATAAAACTCATTTTCGATTTTACTTGTTTATAAAACATCCTCATTTATAAATTTCAAATTTTAAATCTATTATTTTATAAACCTATTCATTTTTCAAATCTATTTTAAATATGGATTTCAATTCCTTATCCATATTCCAGAAACATCATTTAAAAATTCCTTGTTAAAATTCCCTTATATAATTTATTTTAAAAAATATGAAATTTAAAACCATTTTACAAATAGTTAAGTACAACCCAAAATCAAATTATTGTTTTTATTCAAAAAAAATCGCTTTAAAATAATCCAAATTTCGATATAAATATTTTTATGTCCAAAATTTCCTTTTCAATTCTTTAAAATTCAAAAATAATATTTATGATATTTAAAATACCAAAATATAAGGCCAGTGCTACCATAGCATCAAATAAACAGACCATACAACAATACATAACAGATTTATCCAATCACATCATATAATATAATTTTGAGGAATCCATTTGAATCCCTCTAACCTTTTTTGCCGCATCTATAGATGTTATAAAACATAAAATACAAATTCCGCTTCGAGGCAGGATATTGCGGTAATATAAGGTCATCCGCTATTATATGGGGTGCGTAATGTCTCATCCGCTTCAATCGACGGGAAATATATCCCTGATAATAATATATCAATTCGACCAATCATCCAATAAATAATTTAAACTATTATAAATTAAACTAGTCTACCAAATCGAGTGAGATTTACTAACCTTGATTTTTAGTTTGTTGATCATTCCAATTTTTAAATTAAATCGAACAACGTTCGATTGACCTAAAATTTTAGCTAACTTCGAACAACTCAAAATCAGTTCTAGAATGTAGTATTCATCGCTACGATTCCAACGCTGCTTATTTTGCTTGATTTGGTCCTTGTATGAGTTATATATATATATATATATATATATATATATTTATAAACATTTGAAATAAAAATAATTTTTTTTTGTTTTCTTAATTACAGTTAAACGAATAAACAACCTAACCTAATCAACTCCCCATCGCACATGGCACTTCAGCCTCAACCCAGAAACACATGACCCACCTTACTACTGCTTGAACAAATTAGCACTATCAACACACGCACACGCTTCAGCCTCCAAATTGGGGAGAAACCCCGCATCCACCAACATCAGGTCATTGCCAAGCTCTACTATGTTGCAGCTCCATCACATGTTAATCAAACTTCACGCATAGTTACTCGCCGTCACCTAGGTCGCTCAACAAGAACTTGCAATCCAACACCACTCGCGATTCCCCACCTACCATCAATCACCAGTCACCAATATCCGGTCGTGGTATTCAATCATACTTGCCATGAGATCTCCAGCCACAATAGACTACGTCATCGAGACTCTCCATATATGCAGCATCGCAGGCCGTAGTCGAGCCATACATAACTGGTGCGACTATGATTTTAATTTTTTAATTCAATTGCGATTTTTTTGTTTCAAACTGATTTCTTTTTTTGAGAGGAAGAAGAATACTTACATGATTAAACACAGAAGAAGGCGGCTATACATAGGGTGGCTCATCTTAGGTCGGTCGGCCGATGGATAGTGTTGACTTTTTATTTTTAATTTTATATTCAAAATATCTTGTACTATATACAGGGAAATCTCGAACTCCTATTGAGGTGTGCCGCCTAACGTTTCTAATGTTATACCGCTATTTCCAACCTAATGGAACAAGTTTCAAAACCTTGTTCGATTGTATGTGGAAGATAGCTTTTTGAATCAACAATTTTTAATTAAATTAATTCTGTGTGTTTCCAGCTCATATGACCAAACAATAACTCTAAATGCGACGAAAACTAAAATCTGATAATAATACATTATTATGGATCCAATGAAACTAATTTCATTGAATTCTAAGACTATGCTCCGGATCGCTATTTTAATGCATCGATTAAATCAACGGTTTCAAAAATTAGGGAAACTACTTGAAATTCCAGTTTTAAAAACTTACTAATTCAATTCTAATTTAAATAGAATTTATATCAATATTCGAAATTGTTTCGATTCATAACCAACACAAATTTCAATTATTCATCATTTCCATATTATGATATATTTTAAATTTTAAATTCATTCTATAATTTCAACCAAAATCTTCACATTAAAAATCAATTTATATTTTAAATCAAATATTTAAAACTATTTAAATATTCAAAATCAAACGATGGAAAAATCCAGGTCGTTACATTACTCTTATAAGGCAAATGAAAAGCCAATTCGACAAAATCTAGAACATGTCCTTACAAAAGGAAGTGAAGAGGTTACTAGATCATTAAAGAAGTATTTTATCTAAGGTGGTAGGCAAACCCAGTATTAGGAAAAAAGTCCAATGAAAAGTAGAGGACATGTGTTGGTTACAAAGATCTCAATAAAGAATGCCTAAAAGGTTGTTTTCCCTTTTCAAGAATTGATGGACTGGTTGATCCCACAAGTGGATACAAGTTGTTATCTTTTATGGATGCATACTCTGATATAACCAAATTCCTGCATTCAAGCTTGATGAAGAGCAAGCTTCGTGACTAGTTGGGGAACATGCTACTGTAAGGTAATGTCATTTGAACTAAAATAATGTTGGAGCTACATATTAACGATTAATAAATATGATGTCTAAAAACAAAATTAAGAAAAACATGGAAGTTTATTTTGATGATATGCTAGTAAATTTCAAGGAAGAAATCGACCATATAAGAACTTCAATGAAGTGTTTAGGGTACTACGGAAGTAGAAACTGAAGTTATACCCACAAAAGCATTCGTTTAGGATTCAATCTAGAAATTCCTTAGGATATATTATAAGCGCATAAGGAATAGAAGCTAATCCCGATCAAGTAAGAGATATTTGAAATATGGAAGAACCTAAAATAAGCAAAGATGTAGTAGGACTAAATGGTCAAGTTGCAGCATTTAATCGATTTATATGAAAAGCAATCGACAAATATATTATGTTCTTTGACATAGTCGAGAAATGAAAAACTTTTGAACAGACAAAAGAATGTCAAAGGACCTACCAAAAATTAATTGATCATTTGGGTAAGTTAGCGATACTTTCTAGCTTATGGAAGGAGAAAACTTATTCCTATATCTGGCAGCATTAGAACATATGATCTAGTCAATTCTTATAAGGTATGAAAGTGGAATCTGATTGTTGATATATTATATTAGCAGGAGGCTAAAATGTGTTAAAACTAGATATCCGGTTACACAAAAACTAGCCTATTGCTTGATACCATCAGCATGAAAATTGAGATCCTATTATCAAGCACAATCAAGGTTTCTAACAACTGCTTACTTAAGAAAATCTTCGGTAAACCCAAAACATCTAAAAGGTTGATAAATGGAGGATGGAATTAGTTCAATAAAACATTGAACAGTTATCAAGATTATCTATAAAGGTACAAGTTTTGTTCGATTTTCTAACTAAGTGCACATGGTTTATTAAGAGTAGTTAGAGCAAGAAAAGAAACTTGATCAAAGTTGAATATGTAAGAATTACTCCTGATGGAAACAGATTGCATTACGCACTGAAGCTAGGATTTTCCATGATCAATAATGTGGATGAATATGAATCAATGATAGCTGGGTAAAACTTGGCGTAACTACTAAAAATTCCGAGAATCAAAATGTTTGGTGATTCAAAGTTAATGGAAAACCAACTAAACTAAACATAACAAACAAAAGATGACCTATTAACTCAATATTTTAAAAAGATCCATGAGACGTTGGCCTAGTTTGAAAACATTTCAATCCATCAAGTACCGAGGGAAAGGAATGCACATGCAGACTCATTAGCAAAATAGCATGTTCGCAAGGAGCGCCAAAAGTAAAAATTGTCTATATTGAATTCCAACAGAACCCAAGCATTGAGTTTGAAAAGGAAGGATCAAGTAATAATGCATTGGTTTGACCCTCTCATAAGCCCAATAGTCGTAAAATAGTAAGGAAAACACTTAAGAAGGTAATAATCATGAGAAAACCTATGATGGAATATGGATGAATAATCATGAGAATTAGTATGCGAATAATTAGACGGTGTCCATAGCCGAATATTTAGAAAAAAGGAACATTGCTTGAAAGTAGGAACGATTCAAAGAAGCAAAGATATCAAGAACCTCCTATACTATGATCCATAAAATATTATAGAAAAAGGTATATTATGTTATGCATAACCCATAAAAAATGAAATAAAGCTATTGAAAGAAGCTTGTCAAGAGTTCGATAGAGATAGTTGTAATGATGTAAAATTTAAAAAGAAAATTACGAGACAATGCTATTGTTGGCCTCGCGTGACTGAAGATACTTCAGCTTATGTGAATAGATGTAATAAGTGTTAATGGTTCTAAAGAATTTCATGACTATCCCTAAGTGAATTAACTCCTATCATATTCCTTGGCCCTTTGACATATGGGGAATCGACTTGATAGGATCCCGTCCTTTAACATCTCCCTATTTGGTTGGTCATAATAAAATTTATTTTGGATTTTAATTTGAAATTTTAACATGAATTTCAATTGAATTTGGATTATGAAAATTACTTATACTTGATAAAAAGGTTGAAATAATTAGTAAATAGGATTAAAAAATAATTTTTGAAATTTTATTCAATTTAATTCAATAAAAATAGTTTTCTTGTTTATTTGAAAATATGATTTAAAAATTCTAATTTGAAGATTTGAATTATATTTTAAAGTTCAAAACTTATTTTAGAAACATAATATATTTGTGAATTTGGGAATTATTTGAAATAAATTAATTATTTTAAAGTTGTTGAAAATTAAAAAGTGATATTTTGATAAAAGAATTTTTTTATAAGAATAAAATTTGGATAAAACTCCACCGAAAGATTTTTAAACGAGTATTTAATGGCGGTTTAGGATATAAGTCGATTAAGGGTACAAATTATTTAAAGAAAATACAAATAAATTAAAAAATCATTTGACCATACTTTTTAAACTTATCTGCATTATCATTATAATTTAACTTATCTAATACCATAACCCTAAAGTATCCTTCACAAAATCCAAAGCCCAACCTTTGTCCATCTATTTCAAGCCCTAATAGACGAAATTGAAAATGTAAACAAAAATGCATAGCTGTAGTGCATGGATTTCTAACGACGATGTTAGATGCGGCGGGAGGCTGAAGCAAGCATCAACGAGGTAGAGGATGTTGCATATGCGAGGTCAAGAGGTAGTGGTTGACACGTGATAATTGTGAATGAGTTAGAAAAGTGGGAGCTCGTGCAGTGTTTATCTAAGGCTATGCGAAGTTGAGGCTAGCGACAACCTGGTGATGGTCCAGCATGGAGTTGAAGCGGCAATATGTGTTGTGCTTGTGACATATGTATAGACGATTGTCATTGCAGCTTCAATGATGGAATAAAGGATTGGTGACGTATGGATTGGATGACGATTGGAAGTAGGGATTAAATCAATGTATAAATGTTGGTAGGAAGTTTTACATAGATCTTCAGTGAGCAAACGATCCCCTTTACAATTCAACTCATATGAAAAAAATTCAATCACTTGGTCGATGAAATTTCTCGATTTTAGTGAGTAACAACTTATTATATTTATAGATTCATACCAATACATATAACTTTTAAATTTGTTAACCATAGATGATTATAACATCCATGAATTTATAATTTTTTTTACTAAATTGAAGTATTAAAATAAGGAAAAATGGATTTAATCATTGTTATGAGCGTGGTTTTAAATTTTCTATCGGTGAATTTAATCTGTCATTTTGATTTAACTTGATTAATTTGATTACAAATGAAAGAAGATGGCTTGGTAGCCTTGATTACTATTAGTAGATGTTTGATGGTTAATTGTTTAATCAATGCTTATTTGAATTTAATTTTAAAAGTTGAATGGTACGCTATATACTATGATATTGATATTTTGGATGGTAGAAATTTAATTAAAATTAGCGATTTGAATTATTTATATGATATATAATGAGTTAAGATATTAATAATGAGATAGTGAACTTACCATTTTGATATATTATTGACACTTATTAAATTGAATATCAAAATATAAATAAAACTGATAAATGATTATTTATCATGGAATTTTGTTGTTTAACTTATTTTTATATTAGAATGAAAAAATATTACAAGTAAAAATATTGACCAAAGTTGAGTTGATTTCGATTGGTTTTTTAAAACTACTCTAATCATTCTAACACTTCCATAATTGTTTCTAAAAATTATTTAAAATGGGATTTATGTTTTCTTTATTGATTTCTAGTTTTGCATTTATTCAAATATATTTAAAATATTGAATATATTTATGAAGAAGATATTATACTTTTTTAAAGAAAGAAGTGTAAACATTATTTGAAATGGTTTTTCTTTGGCTTATAATTTTGAAATAAACAAATTTTTTAAATTTTTATATGAAAGAAATTTTATTTTATTTACTTTTGAAATGAAAATAATGGAAGTTCGGTTTGAATTTGAATTATTATTATTTTAAATAGAAAGTAAAGAGATTTAAATTAAAGTCAAATTTAAATCCTATATGATGAATACTATATTTATTGATGAATATTAAATGAGATAAAATTTTAAAGTGATTGCTTTTAGTATTGAGTATGGCTTATGCAATGATTAAGATGATTATGAAAATAAGGATGTATGTACGTGTGTATGTGTGTGTATACACAAACATATATACAATTGAGATTTGAATTGGACATTTGATAATAGTGAAGATCGCTTAGTTAAACTGTGGAAGAATATATTAAATATCAAAATTGGGTTTTCATCATCATTATCATTATGAAGTTGAAATTTTGGAATCATGAACATTAACTGATTTGGTAAAATAAAGTGATATTTTGATAGTGTTTCTATTATTGAGAATTTCCAAATTTGAAAGAAATACAATTATGATTTTTTGTATATTCCCCAATTGAAAATATTTTAGTGATTTTATATTTTTAAAGAGGTTACTACTTGTTTCATAAACCATTTGGATGTATTATTTCTTTTGATATATATTGCTCAAGGTAATGCCTTATTGGTGGAGGGCCTGAATTGTAGGGGTTGGAATATTAGATTCCTTCTTTGTGTGCAATTCAGATGATCTATTATGACAAGCATTTATCATATAAGGATATCTATTTTGTACCGAATTTAGTGAAATTATATTTGTTGACTATACAATTAGCCAACCTCGAAATCAAAATAATGCATTGTGAAAGCAAAGGTTACATGCTAATCCTAGACCTGAAAATGTGAAACGAGGAAGAAAGTATTAGCAAAAAATTTAATGATGCCAAATGTAGAGTGGTGTCGCAGGCTTGGCTACGTCCACTATGAATATCTTTTACTATTTTCTCTCCTACGATAATAAGAGAATAATAAGAAACCAAACATTTAAGACTAAAACGATAGCTAACCTAAAGAACTTAAGGTTTTGATTTGTTGTGAGGGGTGGCTGAGTTAAGAGAGAATGGCTTAAATTCAAGCAGATGTCAAATATTTTTCAACCCCTATGAAGTTGCATGGCTGAAGATATTTATAGTGGTTGTAGGAGATGATGGATGGTTGAGATTACATTGGAAAAGAATCAAAAAATGCGCTCGATCATTGATCTTATTACCATAGCTGATGGAAGATAGTTGTAAAGGAGGGTTGGAGTGTATGGATGGGAAACACGCTAGTTGTCTCTCCGTACCAAGCGCATGCATTTCATTTAATAAGCATTAAATGCTGACAGCTAGCTATAGGATTAAGTATGATTTTGGTCGCTTTACTATGGTACCTACTACTACCTATTATATGACTCGTCATTTACTTTTGCATTCGTAAGTAGTAAGGCAAGTGAGTGGTTCTAGCCGGGCTGCAGATGATGCTTGAAGGAAGTTGAATTCTGCTAAGAACTAAGGTATAAAGAACTTGTTGGGCCAACTGTGATATGATGGGATAGGCTATGGTGATGACCGGCTAAAGACGGGTCACGCCTGAGCTGATCTTAATAGATAAATTGGTTGTTGAAGTAGTCTTGAGTTGCATAGGCTGAAGATGGAATGGTCTTGATGGGTTAGCCTAGAGCCAAATTGGATGCGAACTGCCATGAGTGGGCCAGTTGCTTAATGTCCAAGTTTCAAGAGGATATTGAATGGTGCAAAGTATCAAGTTACAAGAGAGATGCCAGGCCAGCTACAAGATGATGTGAGGGCTGCTTGGAACCTATTGAGGGCGGTTTTGATGAAGTCAGGCTAGAGATGAGTTATGCTAGAGCCAATCTTGCCTAATAAGCTGGCTGTTGAGACTACTTTGTGTCAATCCAGCCGGCAATTGACTTGGAGTATGCTGAGTAAGCGGGTTGACCCAAAGCCATAATGAGTGTAGGTCGGCATGAGAGGGTAGTCGTAAGTGAATCAAGCCAGTGTGAACTAAGAGAGGATGGGCTATACTTAGCCGTCAAGCCCTTACCTGGTGAGTTGACTGTTGAGGCTATTTCGGGTTAGGCTAACTGGTTGTGGACCTGAAGTGCTACTAAATAAATGGGTAAGCTTGAGGCCAGCTTGAATTTGGGTCGACATGAGTGGGCCGACCATAAAATAGCTAGGTCGACATCAGTTAGTCCTAGATGTGGCTTAATCGGCTTGCTAATTATAATTGTGAGAAAATTGAGCAACAATATTTTATTTTGAAATATATTTTTGATGAAACTATTGAATATTAGGAAATTGATTTCAATAAATGGAAAATTGACATTTAAAAAAAATTAAGGGGAAATATTATTTAGCACAATGTATTGGAAGGTGTTTTCGATTCTGCAAATTGTTTTGAGAAATACATTTCAATGATTTGTTTTATACAAAGTAGATAATATTTTGATAGATTTGTATTTAAAACCGATATTTTGGCATGGTTTGTAAAGTGGATCTCTGGTATATGATTCTACATACGTGAGATTTTTATGATTGAAGTGGTTTTATGAAAGTGATCTGGAAATTTCTTTCGAAATGATTTTAAAAAGAATGATTTTGGAAGAAAGGGGATTTGAAAATCTATTTTAAGCCATTTTGATTAAAGAGCTTATATCAAATTATTTATGGGTGTAGACTAAGTGAAAATTGTGTGTTTATAATCAAGTAGACTTGTATAATGTGTAGCATATTTAAACCTGTCGCATATATTATGTTATATTTTGAGCACGGGTACACTAAGAGCTATCTAATCTGACTTGAGGTTTGTTATGTACTTGAAAACCTCAGGTCAAAATGAGGTTGTTTTGCAGGCCAATATTATGATTATATATGCTTAGTGGGCTACTATATGGAGTTAGAGCAAAAGATAATGGCAACTATTTATTTTCATGTACTTTATTAAGATTTCATTGTATTAATCGATGTGATGTATTTGTGTGATGAGTTGTATATATGAGATAATGTGTTAAATTTCCAAAATGATATATAATTAATCGTTTTTGTTCAGCTCGATCTGTTAGGTGGGAAATTTTTATTTATGTCCCTAATGCTATATTATTCAGTTTGGGCAACTTATATATAATACTTTGCGTCAAGATGAAAAAAATGTTAGTTAAGATGTATTTAGGTGCTGTAGTGTATCCATGTTGACCCAAAGTATTGTATACGAGAGATTGTTCCTTCCATGCCTTAGCGGTAAACTCCCTTTGACAATTCGGTCCCTGTAGCCGGAGCATCATATCATGGTGTCATAGCTTAGGATAAAGCAATGCAGAGATGGATATATATTTTGACCTTAGAGGGGTGAGATTTAGAATGTTTTACCGATGTTTATTTGATTCTCATAATTGATAAGAGAGTTATTGAATGATCAAAGGGTCATGTAACAATCAATAATTTTAACAAGTGAATTTTTAAATGATTTATTTAAACATTTGATCGTTAATCAACAGAACTCCTATTATACTCGATTTTTCAGAGATGGATGAATTTGGTCTCGAGACACTCATAGTTATGACCTCTTTTCCATCACAAGAAAATGAGCATAAACTTGACTATGTTTGAAGTCGATGGATTTTTATGGTGAATGGTGATTTCAAGAAAGGAATGGAAGTCGGATTTAGGTTAAGCCCATTAGCTTACCCATAAGTTAGCTTCTTATAAGCTAACTCCTCTTCTACTTTTCATTTCACATTTCATTTTCCTCCTTCTACTCTAATCTTCTCCTAATTATCTTCTTAACCCCATTTCTTTAACTAGAAAATACAAGCTAAAATAAATTTCCCTAAATTCAAATAATAATCACCATAACTCTTCTCTTCTCGTTCTCTACAAAACCTACAAAGGAATCAACCTAGAATCGAGTTTGGGGTTTAATCTAAGATTTAAAGAAAGCAAAAGGATGGGTTTTGGTGATTAGGGATTGGTTTAGGGGAAAACAAGGTGAGTGGGATGATACTCTTACTTAATTTTTATGTTATACTTCATATATTTGTTTATTTGTGATTATGAATTGGTATCAAATAATTTGGAGAATTCTATTTTATGTTTTAGGCTTATATTCATGTTAGAAAAATGAATATATCATTTCATCATTTGTTTAAGACCTTAAATAATCATGTTTTGAAAAGTTAGTATGCCCTAAAATTAATTTGGGGTTAATTGGATGATCATTTGTGATGTTATGGTTTGATATGTAATTAATTAAGTAGCATAATGATATGTATATCATTAGACAATACTAACTAAATCACTTGAATTGATCTAAGAAAAGTTAGCTTACTAATTAGTGTGTTAAGACCTCTACACTTATTGCTAAAGTGATTAGAGGCTTGATGAAGCTTAATTATTATTTATAAAGTTTACTTAAGATAAGGAATGATTTTTCAAAATAATAGAATATTTTACAAAATGAAGTTAGTGAGCCAATTGATCAAGTTAAAAGATCTGCACCTATTAGTAAAGTGATTGGAGGTGATTGGAGGCTTAACGAAGCTTAATTAGTATTTAAAAATATTATTTATGTAAAAAAATAATTTTATAAGTAAAAGGTATATTGTCTAATTGATCTATCATGGTGGCAGTAAGGTGGAAATCATAGGGAAGGAAAAAATCGGGCAATGTTGAAACTATACCTTGTATTCATATTTTGGATAACAAACTTGATCTATAAGTTAAAATTTGTACTAAATTAAACAGTCATATTAGATATAGCATAAAGTTTACATTTTCTATGGTTGGTGAATTAAAGATAAAAAGGGATGGCAACTGCAAATCTACAAAAAGGTGACATATTTTCCCATCTTTAGGAAGAAAATCAAACTGACCGGAAATAAAATTTAGATATAGAATTTTATAAAATAGAATGAGATTTCATAAAATAAGAACAAAGATACATTTTATAAAATAGAATGAGATTTTATAAAATTGTAATAAATAGGTATTTGGAAAATAGGATGAGATTTTATAAAATAGCCTAAAGGTGATCAAAGTATGAGATTTTATAAAATAATATAAAGCAAGTATTTTATAAAAGTATGAGATTTTATAAAATAATATAAAGGAAGTTATTTTATAATGAGTTTGTAGGGTTTTATAAAATAATTATGAGATGAATACTTAATTTTAGTGAAGAAATTAAGTATTATAAGGTTTAAAAATGATTTATAAGCTATTTTGATATTTTATAAAATGATAGAATGATTTTTTAAATAGTATATCGAACATTTATAGAAAGGATTTGATAAATAAAAGTAAGATTTGATTATTTAATAATCATGCTATATTTATAGGCATACACGATTATGTGATGTTATATTAGAGATACATATTTATACGACATTGGTGTTCCTTTGTGGTCCCGATGGCGTATTATAAGGAATGCCTTTCGTTCTGAATTGTAGAGACACTATGTGAATTTGTCTATATATCCATGATAACTAAGGAGGATGATGACAATCATCTACTATAGGATCATATATTAGTTATGCTCAAATATGGGGTATGGTGAGGTCCGCAAAGGTCTAAGGTATATAGAGTAGATCATATTTCACATACGCTCAATATAGGGTATGGTAAGGTGTACACGAGTGCAATCACTCTAGTTGCGACTCAGGTTCCATGGTACAATATGGTACTAACTCTACTTATTTTGAGAATAGATTTCGGTATATAGAGTAGGACATATATCACTTATGCTCAATATAGGGTACGGTGATACCTATACGAGTCCGATCAATCAGGATAAGGCTCGAGTTCTATGGTATAATACGGTACTGAATCTATTTATTCTGGATTCTCAATAGAAATCATTGGATTATGATTCATATCTATAGTATAATTCAGTATTAACCCTATTTGTTTCAATTCTAGATAGGGGTCGATAAATCTATTGGTATCCATAGCAAACTCACCTATCAGAAATGATGATTATCAAATTTATATTCACTGTCTAATGCTTATTGTTATATTATATATGTTATATTAGTTGGTTGATAATATTGTTCTGTACTCTAGAAGATGCGTATAATACGATATTTATATTACTGGCATTTGTTATTAGGTTACGTTTACCATAGTACTGTTACATTCAGTCACATTATATTAATTGTGTCGACTCATTTATTACACAAGAAGAGCATGTTATGATATGATTCCGTACTTTTATGATGGGTTTACACTACTTGTTAATAGTTTATCTAGATTACCCCTGAGCCACATTTGTTGAGTGGACCGGATGTGCTTAGTAGCTTCATGTTTTATATGTATATGAATTTGATATATAACATTTTAAGATAGTTCCCTTTACACAAGGCTTTATGTCCGACCCTCTTTTTGTCTCTATTTATTTATGTCATGACAACTATTAGGTACTAGATTAAGTAGTTTATGTGTCAGGTGCTTTGGAGATACGCTATCAGAGTTGCGCGGTTGGAGCTTTGGAGGCAAAGATGATACTTTGGTTATATACTTGATACTATAGTAGTACATGACATATATGTTATTTGTATAGGAGATTTGTTGCCTCAGATATTTTATTATTACTTCCTATTTTATTATTTATTTACCAATGACTTCCGCCAGTTTCTTATATACTGTCCATTCTATTATGTTCATGTATATTCAATATGTTATATGTTATATGTTATCATTCCACCGTGAGGTTTCTTTTTCTTTCTTCCTTTCCCGACGGGCAATTTTTTGTGGAATTCGATAAATCAGTTTGCGGGTTTTTGGGGTTTCACAAAGGGCAGATTATTACATTTGATATCAAAGTTCAGGTTCAACATTCAGTATCAAATAAACCATTTTGAGTTGGACAAACTAATAGAAGAGGATACGTTGAGAAAGCATACTTATATTTTTCTACTATACAATATTGCTAACACCGCTTTCTTTTGAACCCTAATTTATTTGTATCGCTGGTTGCTATGGTATCTCAGGCTATCAAGATGAGTAGACGGGATACACATTTAGTGGAGGTGGGTATTGAGGGTGGTGTAATGATAAAGAGTTCTATCATTCTAACTTTATATGCAAGCTTTCAAGTTGAGTGGAGACGGTCGATGAAGTTTGACTTGGATTTGCATCTAAGTAAAATTTGGTGGATGCCCAGTAATTAGCAAAGACCGAACGAATGACATATATGCATTTTGTATGGATTCAATCGTGTTAGAATTTGTTTGTGTTTGCGTTTATAAACCTTAGGTGATATGAGTAATCTAATGCGCTAAAAAGGTATTCTCTAAGGATCAATCCATTCATGTACTAGTTTAGAATCCCCGGTTCAAGCGCAAAGTTTCTAGGTGATTTAAACCAGTTGGGTAAGGGGTTTTACCTCAATTCTTAGAGGCGAGCACTTGAGTCAAATCCTTGAGATGACTGTAGGATTTCTGAAGTGCGACTCTGGTCATGTGAGGGAATTTCAGTTGTCGAATCAAGAAACTAAATCGAAGTTCGCATAAGAAGAGTCGGGTGGCCGACCCTAATTTAACAAAGGAAACTTGTGAGCAAATAAAACATTGGAAATGAATCTTGTCATTTTAGAGGATCCTTAGCTATTATAAAATTTATTTATGGTATACTCATTTAGTATAGCTTGGGATAGTTTGGGGAAGGACTTCTTGACTAGTTTGCAAAGGTTCGGATAATCTTCTAAGTGGCAATAGGATACTTGCATAGGCAAGCATCGTGGTACATTTAGTATATTATTCTTATTAACATTGTGCGATTGAGTTGAGTATGAAACTGAGCGAGCTCAACCATTGGTAAATTATTATTTGATAATAATTTAATCAATAAAATTTTCTCTTTTGGAGAATGTGTTTTATTTGGAAGGAAAGGAAAATTAGGAATTAGATTGTTGGATTTATTCAAGAGTTTTGAGGCTCATGGGTATTTATAGTTTGACATGCATGCTTCAACCATTGTTGTTATCGTTCATGTTGGTATAGACTATTTTTGTGCTAGTTGTTTTGGCCTGTATTATTTGTTGGTCTTGTTGCTTGATGATTAATTTTTGTTGTTTACTTTTTATTAACTGATTAATTGTTGATTTTGTTGCTTATGTTGTATTTAGTTTACTGTTGATTAATTTTATTAGTTGGTTGTTGTTTGTTGTCACTTGCTATTGGTATTCGTTGATTGTAGTTTATTACTATTGATTGTCATTGCTTATTATTGCTTGTTGATTTCTTATTAGTGCTTGCTTTTATTTGATTGATTGTTGTCGCGTGTGTTGCTTTTGATAGATTGTTGATTGATTTTTGTTGATTTTTGTTACTTGCTGTTGCTTGTTTTATGTGCTCGATTGCTTGTATATAGTTATAGCTATCTATTGCAACCAGTTTGGCTAGAGACATCAATAGCTATTTAGGATAGATCACATATCATTCATGCTCACTATGGGGTCGAGATGAGATCTATATGAGTCGATTGCATTTTGATGTGACTCAAAGTCTATAATATGCTTATATACTACATCTTTTAGCTTACTTTCTAATAAATAGTCATGTTTAATTATGATTGTATCGGTTATACACTAAAATTATACATGTTCAAACTTTCTGTTGCTATAAAATTGGCGCATAATCCTCTTTGCATAGTACAATTAGGTATTGTGAGCTGAAATATTGCTATTTAAACTCTTATATGTTGAAATTTTCATTTAAATAGAGAGGATTTTTCTTAAAAAGAGGTACGTATCTTTGGGATATGTGGCATAATGCAGGTTATCGATATTTTCTATGGTGTGAGATGCATTTCAGTCTGGGAGTTTTCGTAATATTGTTGTATGAGGGAGTACTATCTGGATTTTCGAAGGTTGAAACATAGGAATTTTGGTTGGTTCTATTATTTTCTCGTACTTGTAGGAATTTCACGATAGAAATTCTTTTAAGGAGAGGAGACAACCTGCAATTTTAACGACCGAATATTTAAATGATTTATTTAAACATTTAACCATTAACCGATGGAGCACTTGTTATACTCAATTTTTCAAAGGCGGTCGATTCGGTCTCGAGACTGCTTTTCCATTATAAGAAAGAAGACTATAAACTTGACTATATTTGAAGTTGATGAATTTTTAGGATGAATGGTGATTTCTAGAAAGGAACAAAATTTGGATTTAGGCTAAGCCCATTAGCTTGCCCATAAGTTAGTTTATAAGAAGCTAACTCCTCTTCTACTTTTCATTTCACATTTTATTTTCCTCTTCCTACTCTAATCTTCTCCTAATTACCTTCTTAATCCCCTTTCTTTAATTAGCAAATCCAAGCCAAATATATTTCCTAAATTCAAATAAAAATCACCATAACTCATCTCTTCTCTTTGTCTGCAAAACCCATAAAGGAATTAGCTTGGAATTGAGTTTGAGGTTTCATCTAAGATTTCAAGACAACAAAATAGGTTTTGGTGATTAGAGCTTGGTTTAAGGGAAAGCAAGATGAGTGGGATAATTCTCTTACTTAATTTATATGTCATACTTCATACATATTTATTTATGATTATAAAGTGGTATAAAATGATTTAGAGAATTCAATGATATGATTTAGGCTTATATTCATGCTATAAACATGATTATATCATCACATTATTTGTTTAAGACTTTGGTAATCATGTTTGGAAAATTTAGTAAGCCCTAGAATTAATTTGGGGTTAATTGGATGAATATTCATAATATTATGGTTTGATATGTAATTAATAAGTAGTATAATGATGTGATGTCGTTAGAAAACATTAATTAAATAAATTGAATTGATTTAAGAAATGTTAGTAAGCTAATTAGTGAGTTAGGAGCTCTACACTTATTACTAAAGCGATTAGAGGCCTAATGAAGCATATTATTATTTATAAAGGCTACTTAAGTGAAGTAAAGATATTATAAAATAATGGAATATTTTATAAAATGAAGTGAGTAAGCTAATTAAGAAAGTTAAGAGCTCTACACCCTTGCGATTAGAGGCTTAACAATGCTTAATTACTACTTATAAATATTATTTAAGAAATAGTTTTATAGGTAAAAGATATATTTCATAAAATAGAATGAGAATTTATAAAATAAGAATAAAGATATATTTTATAAAACAGAATGAAATTCTATGAAATATTTTATAAAGAGATATTTTATAAAATGTGACGAGATTTTATAAAATAATATAAAGCAAGTATTTTATAAAAGTATGAGATTTATAAAATAATATAAAGCAAGTATTTTATAAAAGTATGAGATTTTATAAGTAGGAAGAAGGAATTATTTTATAATTTCGAAATTATTTTATAATTTCGATGAGGTTTTATAAAACAATCGTAAGATAAAAACTTAATTTTAATGAAGAATTAAGTCTTATAAAGGCTTAAAAATGGATTATAAATTATCTTGGTATTTTATAAAATAATAGAATGATTTTATAAAATAGTAGAAAAGGATATTGAACTTTTATCGAAAGGATTTGATAAATAAAAGTAGGATTTGATTATTTAATAATCATACTATTAACTAAATATATGTGTGTGTATATGTATATGGATTAGTATACGTATATGTATTTGAAGTTATATAATAATACATATAATTCTTGTATGATAATTGGAATTGTTGATACTGGATGTGTATGTGTGAATGAATGACTATATTTATGCGATTAATTATATGTGTGTATAAACATGCCATGAGCAGTCTCATCTAACCATAGCAACCATAGGTGCGCTAAGTTGCATGAGAGAGTATAGGGTCGAGTAATTGCTGTAGTTAAACTCGAAAAGTTATTTGTGAAGTTCTGCATTCTTGCATGTACGTGTGTGTGTGTATGTGTGCGTAAGTAGAATTATTGACATAGGTATGAGCATCACGTGAAGTGAGAGGGTCGGTTGAGTTCATTATGATATGTTAGATGAGGCCGGGTTGTTGGAATCATCCTAAGGAAACTCTATGCGAAAAAGAGTGGTCTTTTTGTATTGATAGCGGTGTTCGAATACTTAAGAAACCACTTCCAAAAAATCAATCAATGAACATTGGAAGAGGTCAGTTATAGCAAAGGCAGAGTAAAGCAACTCATCGGGTGAAGCGATATAGAAGACAGAGCTTGTACCGACGATCAACGGTACATTTATACCTGATCTGGTTTTAATGCCCAGGTCTTGCTATCACAGGTGGACTGGTGGTGCACCACCGGTCGATCGGTGGTGAATTGACCTGGGCAGTAAAGCCTGGGTCAGGTGCAAATTTAAATGGGGTTTTCCTCAGTTTCGATTGCAGGCTTGCCTTAGGCTTCGACTTGACTTTGAGAAGACTTCATGCTACTCGAGGAAGTGGAAAGCACAACAAAGCTCGGGATATAAACATTAATGCAATGCGATTTGTTGCAATGTGATTTTTGTATGATAAAAAATGATCGACAACGATCATGCATGGGATCAGTACGGTACTTGCTTAAACGATCATGTTTGGTGAGTGTGTACAATTGAGCGGAGTTGCTCCATGCTTCTCGGCTTTGGCCTTGGATAAATATGCTTTGATTAATCGTATCGGTCTTATATTAGTGACCATACCTAGTATTGGTCTTATATTAGTGATCGTACGTTGTATTGGCCTTACATTAGTGGTCATGCATATTATTAGTTAAACTTACAATGTCGTAATATTGCACTGCACTTTTTGTAGGCATACATGATTATGTGGTGTTATATTAGGGATATATATTTATATGGCATCAGTATTCCTTTGTGGTCCAGATTGTGAATTATACAAAACACCTGACCTTCTCTCTTGTAGAGACGTTATGCAAATTTATCCATAAATCCGTAATGACTAAGGGGGATGTGATGACAATCATCTACTACAAGATCATATATCACTTATGATCAGTATGGGGTACAGTGAGGTCCGCAAAGGTCTTAGGTATATAGAGAAGATCACATATCACTTATGCTTAATATGGTGTACTGTGAGATTGACATGAGTTCAATCACTGTAGATGTGACTCAGGGTCTATGGTATAATATGATACTGACTCTATTTATTTTGGGATTAGGTTTCAAGTATACCGAGTAGATCAAATATCACTTGTGCTCAATATGGGGTATAATAATACCTATATAAGTTCGATCGATCAAGATGCGGCTTGGTGTCTATGGTACAATACGGTACCGACACTATTTATTCTAGACTCTCAATAGAAATCATTGGATTGTGATTGATGTCTATAGTACAATTTGGTACAATTCTATTTGTTTTAGATCATAAATAGGGATCATTGAATCTATTAGTGTCCATAGCGGACTCCACCCATTAACGATGATAAGTATCACTTTACATTCACTATCCAGTGCTTATCATTATAATATTTGTCGATTGATAAAATTGTTGTTTACTCAAGAACATGCCTATATATGATATTTATACTACCCTACATTTGTTTATTGGGTTACTTTTACTATAGTACTATTACATTCAATCATATTATATTAGTTGTGTTGACTCGTTGATTACAGAAGAAGAGCAAGTTGTGGTATGATTCCCAACTTTCATGATAGGTTTACTCTACTTGCTTATGGGCTATCAAGATTACCCCTGGTTCCCCTTTACAGAGAGGACTAGATAGGCCTGACTAACTTCCTGTTTTATATGTATACAGCTTTGACATACAAATTTGAGGTAGTTCTCCTTACACTTGGTTTTATATCTGACCCACATTTTCTCTCTATCTATTTACGTCATGACAATTCTCGGATACTCCATTGAGTAGTTTGTGAGTTAGGTGGTTTAGGGATACACTATCAGAGTGGCACACCTAGAGCTTTGGAGGCAAAAATGATACTTTGATATATACTTGATATTGTAGTAGTACATGGCAGTTATGTTATCCACATAGGAGACTAGTTGTATCAGATATAATATTCTGACTTCATGTATTGATAGTTATTTATCAGTTACTTCCCAAATGTAGCCTCTTATATATTGTTCATTATATTTCATTATATTCTGTTCATGTGTATTCAGTATATTATATGTTATCGTTTCGCTGTGAGATTACGTTGTTATGCCTTGGTTTAGTGTTTCATTTCTTTTTCTTTCTTGCTTTTCTCGATAGGCTATCTTTTATGGTTCGAAAAATCATTTTGTGCATTTTTCGTGTTTCACGAAGGGCAGGTCATTAAAGGTCGATCATCGGGGTAGAGTACACACACACACCAATATGCATGTATTTAAATTGAAAATTTATAAAGTGACATTTATTTACACTTTGAAAGAAAAATAAAAAATATATTCACATGGATGATGTGAATATTTGTATGACAATTAAAATGAATTTTATTTGGTTGTAATATATGCTTGCTTGATGATTTTTACGGTTTGTTCAGATGTTTGATTGATAATGATTTATACGATTTAATGAAAGAAAAATAAATTTGAAATTATAAAAGAAATTTTTTAGTTTTCAATGACTAAGAAAATTTATTTAATAAGAATGTTTTAAAGAGAAAAATATATATTTGGAAAAAATGGTGAATTTGGAATGTGATTTATTTGATGCTGAAAAACATTTTTAGTGTTAGGAAGATATTTAGAAGTGGCAATTTCCGGGATTTGTTTATAAAAGTGGGTTTCATACATTTTTCCTTTAGTAAACAATAATTTATAATATATCAGTTTCTTTAAATTGGAGGTGTACTTGCATATAAATATTTATCCTTGTAAGTTATTTAACATTGTTTTGAAGCCACCACAAAGCCTTGTTAATAGTAGAAAGGAGTCATGAATATGGGTATTTCATAAATAGGCACTTCATTAGTATCGAAGAAGTTTGACCGATATGCCACATTTAATTGTGTATTTCTTGATTATAGCAAGTGATATTTCATAAACATCATGTAACGTTGTCATAATATGTGCTGCATTTTTCCTTTTTTGCTTGATAATATTTCATTGTTCAAAAAAGCAGATTCTAAAGTTAGTTACAGTATACTTAAAAACTTAAACGAAATGAATTTTGATTATATTGTTCAGTAAAAAGTTAGGTTTTTTGTTATTGCTCACTACACTTCTAAGTTAAAGGAAAACTGAAACAAACTATTTCTCAACATACTATTCATATCGTCAAAGGGTCATCATTTCTAGGTCACTTGAATATGACATTAAAGTTCTAGATGACGTAAAAAAAAGAAAAATAAAACAAAAAGAGGCTATAAACTTTGTGGCTTTTAAATTTTTCTTATACAAATTATAATATGAAACTTGTCATTTTAATATTACGGACATAACTGTTGCTTTTGTTATCCGATTTTAGTGATTCTTTTTTCATGTGAAAAACATTTTAATATGGAACAACTTTTTTGCTCGTCGCTTTCCGTAATTTTGAAGTTTACTGGTGTTAAAACAAGTTTGAAGTTGGATTAAAAATTCTGGCCTGAGGTAGAATTTCCAAAATCTTAGCATCTTGTTCCATAGCCCATCTTCTATCAGCATCTGACAGATTGAAGCTTGTCCCTCCTTTAATATCTTTCCTTTTTATTCTAGCCATGCATGCACATATATATCATAGATTCCTTACTAGAGTGTTCCCCTTTAGACACCCTTGTATATCTCTCTTTCCATAGCTCATAAACCACTTTTTTTAATGCTGTTAAGGTACAGGAAGTTATAAAAAACTTCCATCGAGTAGCCTTAAAAATAAGAAACCATTCATCATCAAAAATAGGAGCAACCCTCCTATTTTCAAATAAATTAAGAATACCATTCCAGATGAAACATGAGAATGCACATTTAAAATAAAGATGCTCAGTAGTCTCCTCACCTGCATTGCACAAGGAACAACCAACAGTAATATCTAAACCTCTAGCAGTTAGATTCATTTTTGGATGAATACCATTCCTCAAGAATTACCACAACATAAAAGTTTTGCTTTTGAGAGTCAGTGCTTATCCATATTCTCGAATGCCAGGGAAAATAAATGGAACGATTATCATCAAAAAGCTGCGTATAAACATGTTTTATAGAATTAGCTTTCCCTCGCCAAAACAAAGTATCATTTCTAAGACTTTAAAGGTGAGCTTATGGATCAAACCCCAGAACGCCCTAACTTCAGCACTGCGATATGAGGCAAGATGAATTTACCAAAGTGCATATATCTACTAATAGAAGCTGATATGGGGATACCGGTCTGATACATAAAAGCAAGTGATAGAGAGGATGAGAGAATTAGATCCTGCTGCACCCAAGAGATATGCCAAAAAATGGAAGAAGAAATTCGGCCAGGACATATTTGAGCGTAAGCAAACAGAGATCTTCTACATTTGAATATTGATCTGAACACCCAACTACAGTTGTTAGGCACCGGCATAATCCAGAAGTTGCCGTCTTTAATGTAATGCTAAGTAACCCACTGACCCAAAGAGAAGAGCTCGATTAAACAATATTAGCCATAAGAAAAGACATAGCAGCTATGTTCCATGTTCAAATATTTATTATACCTAGCCAACCTTTATCAACAAGAAGCAGAAGCTTCTTAAAGGAAATAGGAATAAGTTTTCTTGATTTATAGTCACCAGCCCATAAAAAGTGATTCATAGCCTTACAAATCATATGTAACAGCTTCTTTGGGAGAAGGAACATTCTTGACCAGTAAGTATGCATAGAGAATATTACTGATTTGACTATAATGAGCCTTCCAGCCTGACTAATAGTCATATTGATCCACGAATTTAACTTAGGAATGATTTTCTCAAACATAGGTAAACATAGAGCTGCATTTGGCTTAGCAGACATTAAAGGAATTCCAAAGTATAGCTGACCTTCCTCCAGCTTGATGTCCCAGAGCATTGAATAAGAGCATCTGAGGCAGGGAGAGACATCCCCGCTATAGCTATGTATGATTTTGAAGAGTTGACACACAGTCCAGCAAGCTTGTGAAAATTTAAAAGGTCGGCCTTAATACATTTAATAGTAGAACTTGAAGGTTTGGAAAAAACAATTAAATCATCGGCAAATAATAAGGAAGTCTACATTGGATTCTTGCAATAAGGATGCAGTAAGAATCTTTTTTCCTCCACTGACCTAGAGAAAACTCTAGTCAATACTTCCATAATTATGAAAAATAATGAAGGAGAGATTGGATCTCCTTGTCTTAAACCTCTACAAGCATTGAAATACCCATGGTTCTCCCCATTGATGCCAATAGATAAAAAGCTGTAGAAACAGAGGTTCTAATCCATGATGAGAATTTGCTAAGGAAGTTCATATTAAGAAGGATATGAAATAAGGAATTCTAGTGAACATAGTCGAATGCTTTCATTAGGCCTATTTTCATAAGACATCTAGGAGAAATATAGGATCTAGAGTAGCCTCTAAAGAGTTCACGAGTCAACAATATATTGTCATGAATATTCCTACCATTTATGAATGCACATTGATTCGAAGAGATTAAAGATAGGAGTATAACTTTCATCCTACAGGATAAGATTAGATATACGCTTGTAGATAATATTACAGCAAGCTACTAGTCTGAAATCATTAACTGAAGACGGGTTTTCCTTTTTTGGGACCGGGCAAAGAATGGTAGCATTAATGTCGGCCACCAGTTTGTTAGAGTTGTAGAAGATTTTCACAGCTTTGAAGTAATCCAGTTTGATTATGTTCCTAGTTTTTTTTATAAAGGAGATTAGCAAAACCATCAAGCCCACTAGAGCTTTTAGAATTGATGAAGAATATAGCCTTGGTCATTTCATCCTCGGAGATGTCATCCACCAAAATCTGAGCATGGGAATCAGAGATTTTTGGAAGATCAATATCATTTAGCAGTGATTAGTTAAAGTCAATTTGGTCCTTGCCAAGTAGCTCCATATAGTATTCAACCAAGCATTTACTGAAGTCCTGTGGAGTAGAAATGGAACTTCCCTCCATGTCAGTAATATTTAAAATATTCTTCCTAAAATTAGCGTACTCCAAAGACTTGTGGAAGAAGACCATATTTCTTTCACCTAAGGATTCCCATTTATCCCTCAACCTTTGTCTAATCATATCCAGCTTAGACAACAGAGCCTTGTTAAGCATAGAGGAGAAATCATGTTCTCTGTCTTGCAACATTTTACCATTAGGATTAAGGAATATAGATTGTTGAGTATAATACAGTTCATTTCTTATCTGAGAGGAAAGTTGAGTCCCATTTCCAAACTTTAATGCACTCCATGATAGCATCTTATTATTTTGACCATAATTTTAGGCATCTATCTGATTTCAACGATTTTGTATCTGATGGAAATCTATGACAACAAGGAACAAAATTTATTTTCGGAGTTTTGAAAATTTTCGATGTTTGTTCGGCGAAAACTATGATTTAGAAAACCCTTATAACTGATAAGCATCATATTTTCACAATATGAAAAATATTTCGGATGACTAATGAGTTATGCAACAACTCAACTTTTGAAACCGTTACATGATTTTGTGTTATTGACCATTAAAATTTTATATAAAGGTTGCTTATGCATGCATGCATGCATGCATGCATAAAGGTATTTTTTGGGATTCACGTGAAAATTAAGGATTTAGAAATTCCAATTTGCAAATTTGAATTATATTTTAAAGTTCAAAACTTGTTTGGAAAATTATTTTGGCAAAATAAAAAAGATTTATCAAATTTTGGAATTATTTCGTGATAAAACAATTATTTTAAAATTGTTGAAAATTGAAAAGTGACACAAATGAAAAACTATTATTAGATTAAAATAAAATTTGGATAAAACGTCACGAGTAGACTTTTAAACAGGTACCTAATTGCAGTTCGGGATATAAGCGGTTAAGGGCATGAAATAATTTAAAGAAAATTAAAATAAATTATCAAAAAATTCCCCGGACTATACTTTTTAAACTTATCTACGTAACCATTATAATTTAACTTATATAATACCTTAACCTGAAGTATCCTTTACCAAACCCAAAACCTAAACCCGTGTCCATCTATTTCAAGCCCTAATTCACGAAATTGAAAAACCCAAATGGAAAAAAACGCACGGCAATGGTGCATGGATTTATAGTCATGGCAATTAAATGTAGCAAAAGGCTGGAACAAGCATAAACTAGGTGGAGGACCTCGCGTGCGCAAGGTCAGGGGCTATTGGTTGACGCACGGTGGTTATCGATGACGTTGAAATAGTGGGAGCTTGCGTGGCATTGATCTAAGGTTGTGCGAGGTTGACACTGGCGACGACCTGGTGATGGAGCAATATGGAGTGGAGGCAGCGTCCAGGGCTGTCCTCATGACATAGGTAGAGACGATGGATGATGCGACTTCGGACGATGGTGATAAAGGATTGATGACGTCTAGATTGTGTACTGGTTGGAAGTAGGGAACGAATCATTGTATGAATATTGATAGGAAGTTTTACATAGATCTTCAGTGAGTAACGAACCCCTTTATGATTCAACTTATATGAAAGTTATTCAACCGCTTAGTTGATGAAATTACCGATTTAGTGAGTGACAACTTTTATTTATAAATTTATATCAATACACATAACTATCAAATTTGTTTACTTATAGATGATTAAAACATCCACGAATGTATATATATATATATATATATATATATAATTATACCTTGTTAAATTGAATATTAAAATAAGAAAAATTGGATTTAATCATTATTGTGAGTGATATATACCTTGTTAAATTGAATATTAAAATAAGAAAAATTGGATTTAATCATTACAGGAAAATAGACAGAGGGAATAAGTTGCAAAAAAATTTAGTTTCAGGGAAAATAAGTTTGTTTTTTAGTCTGAAGGACACCTTTTAGTGTAAACAGAAAATGATAATTACAACTATCATTCAGTGATTTACACTAGAAAGTTTCCTTCAGCCTAAAAAGCAAACTTGTTGTCCCTGAGACTAAATTTTTCTTCGACTTTTTTCTTAAGCCTAAAAACCCCTAATCATTATTGTGAGTGTGCTTCTAAATTTGAATTATATTGACTAATACACTACTATCAATAAATTTAGTCTCTCTGTTCTGATTTAACATGATTAATTTGATTTTATGTAAATAAAGATGGCTTGGTAGTCTCAATTATTGTCGGTAGATGCTTGATCAGTGATTATTGAATTGGATTATATATGGTTGAATGGTATACTATATATTATGATATTGATTGTTTTGGATCGTAGAAATTTAATTAAAGTGGGTGATTTGAATAACTTATATGAAATATAATGAGTTAAGATATCAATAACGAGATATTGAAATTTAACATTTTGATATACTATCGACATCGAATTAAATTGAATAGTAAATTATAAATTGGATTGATAAATGATGATTATTATTGAATTTGATAGTTTCACTCATTTTTATACTAGAATGAAAGAGTATTATAAGTGAAAATATCTGTCAAAGTTGAACTGATTTTGATTCGATTTTGAAACCTGTTTTGATAATTCTAACATTTTTAAAGCTATCTCTAAATATAATTTAAAATGGGAATTATGTTTTTGTTTATTAATTTTCGGTTTTGAACTTATTTAAATATATTCGTAATATTGATATGTTTGCGAAGAAAATATTATATTAATTTCAAAGAAAAGAAGTGCAAATATTATTTGAAATGATTTTCCTAGGTTTATTAATTTGAAATAAATAATTTTTCTAGAATTGCTATACGAAAGAAATTTTATTTAGGGACAGTTTGACACAGGTCCCCAATAGGTTTTAAAATACACAAAAACCCCAGTAAAAAAATGTTTGTAAATTAGGTCTCTAAAATTAAGCTACTGAATAATGGCATAAACTTATGTAATTATTTAGTGAACAATTGTAGACATTTATGCAATTATATCAAAAAATTGCAGATATTTTCGCAATTATTCACCGAAAAATTACGGAAGTTTCCGCAATTATTCACTAAAAAATGCGGTAATTTCCATAATTTTTCAAAAAATTGCAGAAAATTCCGCGATTATTCTTAAAAAAAATTACGGAAGCTTCCGCAATTATTGGCCAAAAAATTGCATAAATTTATGCAACTTTTGGATATAAATACGTAAATGTCTGCAATTATTCATTATATAATTGCATAACTGTATGCAATTACTTAATAATTTATTCTATGGACCTAATTTACGTATTTTTTTACTGAGGTTTTTGTGTATTTTGAAACTTATTAGAGACCTGAGCCTAATATTCAATTTTATTTAATTAATTTTGAATTGAAAATAATGGAAGTTAGTTTGAGTTTGAATTATTGTTATTTTAAATAGAAAGCAAAGAGAATTAACTTGAAGTTGGATTTAGATCCGATGTGGCGAATATTATAAATATATTTATTGATGAATATAATTGAGATGAATTTTTAAAGTGATGGCTTTTAATATTGAGTGTTGCTTATGCTATGATTAGGATGATTGTATAATGTGTGTGTGTGTGTAACTATATGTATAAAACTGTGATTTGAATTGGACATTTAATAATAGTGATATTTTATTAGTTGAGTAGAATCAAACATTGTTCTCCTAAAAGTCCGTTACACCCAATTGTCCCGTTAAACTATGGAAAAAATATTTTGACTACTAAAATTTAATTTACATTATTGTTATTATGTAATTTTGGAAATCATGAAATATTAATTGATTTGGTATAATAAAGCGATTTGTGTAAAGTAAACTAGGTGTATTTTGATAGTGTTTCTACTATTGAGAATTTTCCAATTTGAAAGAAATAAAATTATGATGTGTGTGTTTCCCAATTTGGAAATAGTTTTAGTGATTTTATCTTTTTGTGCGTGGGGCCCAAATTTTTGGGTTTTGAATATTAGATTCTTTCCTTGGGTGTCGACTAAGATGATTTGTTGAGAAAAGCATTTACCTTGCGAGGATATTTATTTTATACTAGATTTGATGAAACTATATTATATTTTGAAATCGGTTTTTGTTGAAATTGTTGAATATTATGGAATAGGTTTCAATAAATGGAAATGTAGCATTTCAAACAAATAAAGGAAAGCTGGCTATTGGTTGGTAAAAAGAACAACATGGAGCTATTTATCTACAAATTCAGAATCTCATAACGGAAGGGTAAAATATTATAATAACAATAGTACATTTTATTTAAATTTCAAAATGTCATTCAGAACAAAAATAAAATATTCATAATAACAAAAAACAACAATAACCGATACAATATTCCAAAATTACAATATTGTTTTTATTTCATGGATGCATAAAAAACTGTAGAAAATAACATGAAAATAAATAAACTACTGCCACGAGTCTCATTGATGTCTCCGCCTTTTGCATCGCCCTTTCTAACCAGTGTTGTAATAAAGAGAAAGTCAGAACAACATATATTCGATGAATAAAAATCTCAAGTCTTACTGTTTTAATACTTGAGCAGTATAATTTGAATAGGAATATGTCTTATGTTCTACCTACATCATAAGTCATTTCAAATATAAGCCTAAGGGCTTTTCTTATAAAAAAGGCTTTCCAAATATGATCTGATAACTAATTTGCTATCAACATAATAACCCATATGTATCGTTCATAATGCCCTATCAACTAAGAGACAATACTCAAGACACTTAATACTTTTTAATGGGAATTAGGCAAACTCTGACTATTTAATACCTTATTTAAGGTTGGTTCACATCATTTACTACCTATAACCTCAAGGTGGACTCCTCGTTAACAATTATCTAGCTGACATTGCATGGAATCTCTTCAACAACTTAATACTTCCTTTGAAGCATGCCCTTTCTCGAGATATCCTCTACCATGCCTAAAACATAATCCCCACTATTTACTACTTCCTACATAGAGAAGAGGCAGGCCCTCACATAACCACTGATTACCTTCAATCTTTGAAGCAGGTCCTTCGCATTATAACATGCACCCTATGGTGACACCTCGTATTAGCCCGACTATTCGTAGGTACTAGTAGCCAGATTAGCTGAGTAGATTTTTCCTACAGAATTTAGGATCAAGTTCGCATCATCGTAGTTACTTATTATAGGCAATGTCTTAAATTAGCCCTAAAGTTATACTGCTGGCATCCATATTAGTTGGACAGACTTCTGTGTGCTTTTGACTGATGCCGCATCCATATAACTTAATCATAATCTATATCAATCCCAATATATATTATCACACATCCCACCATTTCCATTATCAAGACCTTATAAGGGATTTTCTTATTTCACCTTTAACATTATTTCGCCTTTAGGCTTATATTTGAAAATACTTACGATGTAGGTAGAAAACATAAGAAATATTCCTATTTAAATTATACTGCCCAGGTACTAATTTAGTAAGAATCGAGATTATCCACCAAACATATGGTGTTCTGACTCCCTCTTCATTACAACATATGTTAGGAAGAGTAATAATGAAGGCAGAGACGTTGATGATACTTATGGCGGTAGACTATTTATTTACTTGTTATTTTCTACTGTTATTGATGTTCCTATGAAATAAAACAATGTTGTAATTTTGGAATATTGTATTAAGGATATGTTATGATTATTGTCGGGTTTTGGTATTATGGATATTTTATTATGGTTTTGAATGACATTTTGAAATTTGAATAAAATGGGTATTCTTGTTACTATTATATTTTATTCTTCGACCTGAGATTCTGAATGTGTAGATAAATAGATATGTATTATTCTTTTTACCAACCAACAGTTGGCTTTGAGAAGGTACTAAGTTTCGATAGACTTTTTCTGTGTCAGAGTTTAGGACCATTTCAGGGCTGGTCGTTTCATTAAATCTACAAAGTATGCGGCGACACATGTCAATCCAAAAGTCATCACTTTCCATTCATAGAGTCCAACATGTAGTTTATTTGCATGGCCTTTTGTACAAAGCTCCAAAAAGTGTCATTTTTATAGTAGTTTGATAACTATTATTATAGGAAAACTCAACTAAGTGCAAATGTTCTTCCCATGACCCACTAAAATCTACTACATAAGCTCTTAGTAAATCTTTAAGTACCTTATTGACCCTCACTATCTGCCTATTCATCTGTGAGTGATAAGTGACACCCATCTTAAGCTTGGTACCTAACACATCCTATAGACTCTTCTAGAACTCATTGGTAAAGAAAGTATATCTTTCATGACTATAATACAAGGAATCCCATGCAGTGTACAATGTTCTTCATAAACAACTTAGCCAATATAGATGTCTTCCTGGTCGACTTAATGGGAATCAAATGTGCACTTTTGGTCAGTCTATACACTATAATCCAAATACCCTCATTTCCCCTACTCGACCTAGGAAACTTGTCAATAAAATCCATGGATATAGAATCCCATTTCCAAACTAGTATATCTAAAGGCTGAAGCAATCACTTGTTGGAAATTTAAACATTGCTTTACCCAAAAGCCTACATACGTTTTCATACTTTCCTAAAGGAAACTCTTCTTCATATCCTAATACATCTTAGTTTCTCCAGGATGAATAGTAAACTTCGATCGATGACACTCCCTAATAACTTCTTTCCTTAGTTTTCCAACCTCTGGAACACATAATCTTCACTTCTTCGTTAACCATCTGTTTAAGTCAAGACTAAATCCTTTCAAATCATCAATCTCGATTCCACTTTCAAGTCTTCTAATCCGTTCAGCTAGTAATGGATCATCTGTCTGCTTAGAAGCAATCCTTTCGATCATTACCATTCAAACTTCCAAACATGACAACATTGCAGTTTCTTGACCAGAACTAGCTGTCAATCTTAACTGCATACTACAAGTAGTTAATGCTTCCAAGTTATTCCATTGAGTCAACATTGTTAACACCGCATTTTGATGTTTCCTACTAAGTGCATCTGCGGCTTTATTTTTTCCCCTGGTATATAATGAATTCCAAAATCATAAGTTGCTTTAATCTCTAACCATCTCTACTGTCTCCTATTCAACTCCTTCTGAGAGAATAAATATCTCAAAGACTTATGATCCACAAACAACTTGAATCTTTCTAACAAAAGAAGTGTATCTACACCTTTGAAGTAAAGATTATAGCTGCCTACTCCAAATTATGAGTGAGATATCTAACTTTATGCGGTCTAAGCTGTCGAGAAACATTGGCAATCAATTTACCTCTTTGCATCAGCATAGCTTCTAATCCTATTCCGCGTGCATCAGTATACACCACCAAATTTAGATTCCCATCTAGAAAAACTAACATGAGTGTGTTAGTTAATAAATGTTTCAGCTTCAGGAATGTCTCTTCACATTTGTCGTTCCAAACATATTTTACGTCCTTTCTTGTTAGTTTAGTCATTGGTTTTTCCATACAAGAGAAATATTTGATGAATCTCCGATAATAACCAGCTAATCTAAGAAAACTTTTTATCCTAGTCATAGTCTCGAGTCTTTTCTAATTATTAATACCTTCGATCTTAGCTGGATCTACCGATAACCCATTCTCCAAAACTATATGACCAAGAAACTTCCTATCTCTCTACCATAGTGACATTTGGAAATTTTAGCTTTTGGTTGATGCTGCCTCAACGTCTCAAGAACTATTCTAAGATGATTCTCATGATCTCGCTCATTCGTAGAGTATATCAGAATGTCATCTATAAATACCAAAGTGAACATATCCAAGTGCTCTCTGAAAATCTGTTTCACAAATTTAAGAAGAAAGCAGGCGCATTAGTCAACCCAAATGGCATCACTAACCACTCATACAAACCGTACCTCATTTGAAGTGCTATTAAAGGTATACTATCCTTTGCTACCCTCAATTGATGGAACTCTACCACCAATCCAACTGAGAAAATACTTTGGCTCCACTCAAATGGTCAAACAAATCATCTATTCCTAATAAATGATACTGATTCTTTACCGTATTTTCATTCAACTTACGACAATCGATACACATCCTTAACAACTATCTGGTTTCTTTACGAATACTGCAACTTCTCCCTAAGGCGAATTACTTGGTCTGATAAAACTCTTCTCTTCCAAGTCCTTTAGTTGCGCCGTTAACTCCTTCATCTTGGTAGATGTCTTCCTGCTTAGTGGTCTACTAACGGGTTCATCTCCAGGTAGAAGATCTATTCTAAACTCAATAGCTCTTTTCAGTGGTAATTCGTTAATCGGTTCAGAACTAACTATGATTTCACTTACAATAAAAACTCAATATACCTCATCCTCCTCCTCCATTGCACCCCATAAAGTGCAAACATCACAATTCAAGTTATCTAATGAGTATATAATTTGATCGTTACTATTAGGGTGTGTTAGTGATATTTTCTTATCTTGAAAAAATATATCCTAGAATCATATTTGCTTAACCGGTCCATACCCAAAATAATCCCAAAGCCCATTGATGCAAACAGCAGACAAATATATGACCTAATAACTAAAACTTTAAATGGTCACATCTCATCCCAAGAGTTGCATATCTTCATTTTAATTTGCAACCCTCAAAGAAGTAACGAAGTATGATGGTTTAAAACTTAGCTTATTAACCAAACAATGAGAGATAAAAGAGCGTGATGCTCCAGTATCGAAAAATACTTTAACAGGTTTCCATGAATCAAAAGCGTACCTCCAATCATATCCTTTCCCTCGACATTGGTTCTTGTAATGCCCTATCTAGTCACAGTTGAAACATCTGATGTTCATCCCTCTAATGACCTTCTTTCCATCTCCAGAACGACAACTCATTGGCAAATCACATCTGAAGAAAACAACATTAGTTTTTCCTTTCTTGCAGCTTCACCCTTTTGAGCTCCCTTCTTTTGAAAGAACTTTCTTTTTTGACTTTGACCACTCTAGGTCTCTGCAAGTTTGTTTCTACCAAATAATGCAAGCATTTCTTCATTCCTTAGTGCCATCTCCACTACTACATCACATGGGTCTCTAAGATGTGGTATTCCTACAGTCACACTGTTCCACCAGTACAATACATCTCCTTGAAATTACCTTATGTCGATCTCCTCTTCTGCTCATCATTCAAGCCTAAGTCTGTAAAAATGCTTTCATAATACAATAGCCAATTCTATACTTCGATGGCATCTTCAGTTCCAATGAATGGCTTTCCTTCTAGTCTCGCATAATCCCGACCCAACACAACATAGTTATTGATAATAGAAACACCAGGATTTGCTCCTCCCACATTAGCAGCATTTCCACTAACTAATCCAGCTGCAGCTCCAGCTTGCATCATATTAACAAAGAACTGATACATAGCTTCCATATCCACATGTGGCATTCCAACACCCATATTTGCAGTTGCATGTCGACCTAGATTCCTTCTAGTGTTGGGCCAGACATTGCTATTGGTTGTGGTGCTACCTCCATCGAGGTTCACTCTTCCATTTCCTGCCTTAATACCTTACTTTCCTTACTTTTGCATTCGAACTTAGTAAGATATGGAAGAATGGTCTAAGAGAGAGGGAAGAATAGAGATACGATATATACCGATATATAGCAAATATAGTACTTACCATAGCGTTATTCCATACCCCAATTTTATTCTTTTATTCATTCGGATTATGTTTTGAAAACTCTTTGTACGTTCAAAATTCATTTACTTTTACATAAACCTATGCTCTGATACCAAGTTGTAACATCCCCTATTTTGAGGCCTGAAACTAAGCACTACAGATGCTGCAGGCATCCATAGTATCAATTTTCGATGATAAAATATGGTCATGTTAAGCATATCAATATCATCATAAGCATAGTAATATGAAAATTTTCAAAGTACATCTCATTAATAATTTCCATATTCATTACATAAACTTAAACGTTGCCTAGGTTCAGCTAAAATATAATTACTACAAAATACTCCATGTGCGACATGTGAAGATGCCCCTAGGTTGGTCGGAGTTTACTAATTGCAGATATATATTATGCCATTACATTCATTCAGACAAAATGAAACAATAATACAGGGGAAAAAATAACTCCATAACATAGCTAACTTGCTTCTTGCATGTCTTTTGAAGCTCTATTCATCAATCTATGAACCCGGAAACCTTACTCTCGAACTAATCAAATGAGCACCCAAGAATTAAAGAGGATAACATAATTTTCAGGTCAAACAAAAAGTCTGGCATGAATAATAATATACCATCTCAAAATTAGACATCCAGTGAGAACACATCACTGAGCGAAATGGATTTTTTCCGTCAATAGTATCTGTTGAAAATATGTCAATTAAAATCATGCTTCAAAAATCAAAATGGTTATGCAAGTTATATGGGTAACTCTGACTAGTTTGTCTAAATCAATAAACTATCTATTCCTATTTCATAATTTTCCTAGAGTTACTACTAACCTATTATCTAACTCATGCCTACCAGATATATCAAATTCTCCAAATTACCATTAGGAGGAAACTGGACTTTCTGTCCGAGCACAATCTTCTTAGTTTAAACCTAACTATCTATCTATCTCATAATTTTTCTAAATTCACTATGAACCTAATAGTTTTGCAGGACAACCAGTAACCTATCTAAGTAATAAATTCCTTTTTGTGCATAGACCTAATTTTAGACTTCACCCTCAACAAAAACCTGCGTACTAGAATCGTGGACCAATATCAACTAGGGGCTAATAGTTAAAGTATATGGTGCGACCAATACCAGTCCCATTATCTAGCTTTCTAATCTTTAATACTTAAGCCAAAATATCCTATCATAATTTATCTGATGGTGATAAAAATAATTCTTATGTAAAACCTTGGGCTAAAATGCCCTTTTTATTTCCTATAAAATATAAGTCTTAGTAAATGATTTTTCCCTCGAAATCATATTTAAAACAAGGAAAATATAGATTTGTCTCTTGAAATCATATTTAAAATAAGTAAAGTATAGCCCTTTTACTCAAAATATTATGACAAAACATGTCCTTCTTTGAAATAGCTTTCATTAATTTCAATATCAATAGAAGGTTTTCGCACCTTTAAGACCTTATGTTATCAACCCATCAAATAAAGCTATTTAAATTGATAAAATGCGGCATCAATATGGCTGATATAGGTTGTTGCCACCGTTCAATATTGAAGTTATAATAAAATATTATAATTTATAAAACTTAAGGCAATAGGGACAAAATCATTCTTGCTGTATAGTATAAGTACATAGGTTGTCGGACCTATGAAGCTTGCTATTTGATTTGCATGGTATAATGGCTTTTAACTTAGAAAATAGGAATACAGAAATTGATAACTTACAACATCAGTGCCTTAAAATAATTCATATTAGAAATAAGACTTGCGACATTCATTGCCATAAAACACTTGATGTTGCTAATAAGACTTGCAGCATCACTGCCACAAAACAGTCGGTATAAAAAATGATGACTTACAGCATTAAAGAAGCCTTTAAGGCATACATTGCAAAGTAGAAGACTTATGACATCAATATCGTATGATATGGTTTCCATAAACAAGAGGACAAGAAATGTCAAAATGGTTCTAGTGAGTTATGAAATCATCGATGTCAAAATGATTGTGTGTTAAAGTTCATATATATATATATATACATCTAAATATATCTTCAACCAGAATAGATTCATTCCATACCAACACAAGTTTATATCGTATACATCTATTCACGTTGATGTCGAATTTCATAATAGTGACATGGGTGTCGGTCATCCTCAGGCATCCGACATTCTAAAATACAACATAGCAATATAGTAATTAATATGAAAAATATTTTATTTCTATATAAAGGAATTTCTTTTCATCAGTCCTAATCCCTCGTCGATTTTATTGGTAATTTTTTTTTTACCAATTCTTTTTAGCTACCACAAGTCGGTTTATCTTTCCAAAAATATTTACTAATATAATGAATTAATAACCTTAATTAATATAAATTTAAATATTTTCTAGCATAATAAATTTATAGAAATTCATAATCACTTGGAAAAATCCCCAAAAATCACTAAAAATCAAAATTAACATATTCTTTCATATATAAAAATTTTCAGGGCCAAAATAATTTTTTATTATTTTTAATAATTAAAACCGGAAATATATTTTTTTCTACGTAGGAAACTCATAAAATATTTATGCAAGCTTGGAAAATTATGAAATCAAAAACCTATCTCCAAATTAATGGTTTAGACATCATCTCCAAATTTCAAGTCGATTGGGGGTCATAAGTTAGGTTTCCACACTTAAAACCTATCATTTAACTTCGTAAATAATCAAGTAAATTATCAAACATGCGTAAAATGCAACAAGCATTAAAAACTTGGCAAAATATCATAATTAATTTGGGTTTAAGCATAAAACCGAAACAAAAAAGCAAAAGTGAGATGGATAAGTATTATTCACCTTGGTTGGATAAAGAGATTTGAGATTAAGTCTTGATTATATACCCCTTGGGTTTAATTTTTGATTTCTTTTACTTCTTTTCTCTTGTTTTCCTTAGCAATTGTCGACCTCAAGTTTATTTTAGTTTATATAAAGTGAAATGGAATAAGGGAAATGAGAAAGGAAGAGTTATGGTTAGGAAATAAGTGATTGTTCCCATTTTAACCCTCGCATTATTCCTCATTCTCCTTATGGTTTAATTTATCTTATTAACCAATTAGTTAAGGAACGACCACATCTAATTATCAAATCTCATTCTCTTTATCTCAATATATCATTTTATTTTATTTATCTAATTAAAATTCCTAAATAATGTTAATTAAATGTAACAACCCATAATTTTTATAAATATTTTTAATTCAATTTTAATTGAGACTTTGATGTTTAATTATTTAAAATTTGGAATTTTGGAATTTTCCAATTTTGTTTTGGATTTTGTTTATAAATTATTTTCCAAATACAGTAAAATTAGCATTTTCTGAAATTTTTATATTTTGCTCAACTGAAAGTCAAAGTTTGACCATGGTTGAAAATTTTAAATTTGAATTTTTAATTTCTAATCTTTTTCTTTGAAACTATATTTTATTCTGATGTCCGTGCTGTTTTCGTTTCGTAAAATTCTGTTTTATACTTTTTAAATTTGATAACTTTCAGCATTTTACACGCAATTATTTTCAGTAAATTTTGTCTATTTTATTTTACAACCTCATTTCTATTTTTCTATTTTATTTTATTTTTCCATTCTCTTTTCTATTTTATTTTTATTTGAATTTTTGGCTTGAAAATTCAAAGAGCTTTCAGTTTCTTTTCTTGGAAATCAAGTAAGCTCTTCATTTTCTAGCCTTTACATCATAGCCGTTCATTTCCCATAAACGTAGCCGCCACTTCATTTTCTAAATCATGTACAAAAATTTCTCACCTCATCTCAAAAATTCATTTGCGTCCTGAGAAAGAATACAGTAAGTCATGGCCTCCTCTTTCTCTTCTCTTTTCCTTTTCCTTTTGCTTTCTATTTGTTTTGCTCGACCACGCCATGCTATTGCCGACCACCACTCCTCTCCACCACCAACATGATCGGCCTCCACCTCCTCACATCATCCCCATGCCATAGTCATGGCCATAGAACAAAAGCCCTTCACCAAAATTGTAAAAATCCCTTAGCCGAGCCTTCCTTATGCAACCCCCCTTTGTTTGCCTCGACCACACCTATTTCTACTACCTACTCAACCTCCTTGCCTTTCTCTAGGCTGTACCCCTCTGATGTGACCAGATCCAACCAAGTTAGTACATAGGCTGAGCCACTTTGCCTTAGGGCCGAGCCCAAAACTTCTCTTGATCCATGCTTTTGCCTCTACTTGCTTTACCTTGCCATTCCTACTTCATATCCTTGCCTAGCCGTGCCTTATGACCACCATGACCAAGCCCACTAGCCTTTAAACTCAACATTGCCGAGCCATATTGCCTTGTGTCTAGCCTATAGGTGATGTGGCCGAGCCCACTTGTTGATTAAAATCCATATTTTGTTTCAAATTGATTCATGTTTTACATTGTTGAATTCATATCTTGTTTGTGTTAAACCATGTACTTATTTTTGTTTTATTTATTTGTTTACAAGATTTGGATTTGGGTGCTACTTCTTCTCCTTGAATCTAGTTTGTCTTTGTCGTGCCTTTCAGTGTTGTTGTGTGTCTTTACTTCGTGACCTCTAGCTTTAGAAGGTGAGTTATTCACTCTAGACAATCGTACTTATATAAATGTGAAACAATGTCACTTAAATTGTAATAGTTGATGTGCTATGTTATATGCTCACATCTGCTTGTTACCTGACATTATATGATGATATTACCTGATTATATACCTGTTGCATCACCTGACATCATATGATATTTTGTACTGTTAATTTTATATACTGCTTCTCACACTGGAAGTTCCCTGTAGAATAGAATCACTATGGGTTGAAATGTTACATACCCGAACGGACGTTAGAATAAGGAAAAATCGTTATGAGCTGAAATGATGGGCTCAAGCGGTTTTTATTTATTTTATTTGACTTTTGATTGTGGGTTTGAAATGATAGAACCTAGATTTTTCTTTTTAAATTACGGATTGAAATGATAGATATCCATATCGCTTGACCTAGGTTGGAAAATTATGTACAGACCCGTGGTTAATTTTAAATATTTTTCTGAAAGTATTAAGTATTTTTGAAGTTAAAAATATGAAATTTTAACTTCAATTGGATGTAAATGATTTAAATAAATGTTATAGTGATCACTATAAGTTAAAATGTATAAGCAAATTAATGACTAAAATGTAAATTTTGATTTGACTTAATAATTGAAAATTTAGGGTTTAAATGGAATTTTAAGCTTAACTTAGTGATAAGAATATTTTATTTATGAAATGGATATTTTAAATAAAGTACTAGGTTATTTGTTAAAATAAAAAGTTAAGAAATTTATAATGTATTTGACTTAACAAATGAATTTTAATTTTAATTGGATATTTATTAATAAAATGTTTTTTTATAAAAATTATAAGTTAAGATCCAAATAAATAATTTTGAAAAGAGAAAAAAGTTTGATAAGTTAAAAATGAGAAAATTTGAAGATATATTGTTTTTAAAGGGTATAGTAAACTAATAACAGAAATTGTAGCGGTTCAGAAATGTTGTGGTTTAATGAACTATGTGTTAAATATACTAAATATACCTACAGTAGCATTTCTGAAGTGTTGTAGTTTCTGAATTTGAACTATGTGTTGAATATACTAAATATACCTATAGTAGCATTTCTGAAGTGCTGCAGTTTCTGAATTTGAATTATGTGTTGAATATACTAAATATACCTACAGTAGCATTTCTGAAGTGCTGCAGTTTCTGAATTTGAACTAAGTGATGAATATAACTAAATACCTACTGATACCTACTGTAGCACTTTGTAACTGCTGCTATTTTTGAAACTGAACCGTTTTGAAATACTAAAATACCTACCGTAGTACTTTATAAGTGCCGCTGTTTCTGAAAATGACAATGTTTTTGAAATACTAAAATACCTACCGTAGCACTTTATAAGTGCTGTTGTTTTTGAAAATGACAATGTTTTTGAAATATTGATTTATCTACCGTAGCATTTTATAAGTGCTGTTGTAGCTGAAATTTACAATGTTTTGGAAATTTTGTAATTGAATCAATGAATTTAGGAAGGCTACAACTTTGAAATGAATAGTATTTGACATTGAATTTAAATGGTTTAAAAGAATATGTTTTGATGTGGAATATAAACCATTTTGAAATCAAAAACCACGGGTAATAATAACGTTTGGTTGCTGAAGAGACCGGGATCGGAAGTTATCGTACTCTCTGCCAACTCTGAAAACCACTTTAACAACAGTGTACGCGGTGGATATTTCAGAATAAAGTAGGATGGTGGCGACGTTTTATTGAGGTATGCACGTGGACCCGACTCCCTTCAATTGGCATAAGGTGGCTAAAACAGGAGCGATTCCGGGCCAATGAGGTAGCTTCTATATCGGACACACTTCTTCATATGTCATTCTATTACTTTGTGATTGATTGGTGTGCACCTTTGATTTTGTGATTGTGGCTTGAGGTGGGTGGTAGTGGCTGCTACGTGTTACCACCAGTCCGGATGCGTAATTGGTATATCTACCTTGGCATTGCCTAGTTGTGTCATGTCACTTACCCTAACGCGCCTTGTACGATTTTGGTTTTGTTCCGTAGCCTGTGGAGTATCATCTGGTGGCTTCCCAATCAGGAGGGACTATGATACTGGATAGAGTACTTGGACTATTTACGTGTTAAGGGTAATTTCGGGTCAGTCCTTAATGCTATTTTAAAGTAAGTTTATTTTACTTTTAGATGTATTATAATGACATATATTACTACATAGTAAATAGTTTAGCGGATTGTAACGACCCTGAAATTCAGACCCAGTTTAAAATTTTTAGATCGCTTATTTTATGTAGAAATTCGAATTTTCACAAACAATTCCCGTTGCCAACCAAACTTCACATTTGGAATGCGTCTAGATAGACATAGGCGAGCGCCAAATTCCGTTGAAAAATATTGAAGAAAATTACGCTCGTCGCATTTACATTTTAGTTTAAATCTTATGTGAAAATTTTCTATCGTCCAAACTCAAATATTTTTCTCGATGTTGCATAAGAAAAATATTCTGAACTTGACGGCGCATTTCGTTTCGTCAAATTTCGCTTTTAATTGCTAGCCAAAATGTTCGCTCGTGAAAATGGTTCAATAAGATTTACCACTTTGCAAACGGTGTCGAACCATCAATATCTTTATACCGTTGTGTCCGTCTCGACGCGCTGATCAAAACGGTATATTTATTTGTGTCAATCGGAGTTCGGCGTTGCGAATTATAAATTTTAGCGGAGCGAGAACCGGTCCGTTACGCAGCACAAACTGGTACCCAACATTTCAACATTTAAATATTTTGGAGCCATTCAGCTGCCTTGGGAACCCAAATAGCCTCCATTTCAGAAATCATCATTGCATTGTCCTCTGCACACTCTAAACCCTGTTATATATCTCCCTTCATTTACTTCCCTGCAAACCAGCTCGTCACATTTATTACTCTGCATAACATTTCACCTCAGAGAAAATTGGTACGTTGCTTTACTCCTCTGCCTTTTCTTTCTCCCCCTCCTCCCTTTCTTCTTTCTCTTTTGTTTCTTTATTTTCGTTCACTGTAATATGAAACAGTTCATCCCTTCCTCCTCTCTCCTCATTATTTTGTTTACTGCAAATGAATCTCCACGTTCCCACTACAGACCCCATACCTCCCATGCAACCCTCGACCATTTCCCCTCTCCTTCCCGCGACCACGCAGCCACCACACGGGCCGCAACCCTCCAATGCTCGGCCTCCACCCCATGCTACCGCCTCCTTCCCTACACGGCTCACCACTCCACTGCAACCGCCGCCTGCACCTCCACTCCGCCTCTCTCCCCTCCAAAACGCCCAGCCCCACGGCCACCGCCTCAAGCTCCTCACCTCCCCATCAGCCTCCTCCGCCCACACGGCCCGCCCCATGTACCAACCCATCATTCAATCTCCCCTCTCCCCTCCGCATGCATCGTCCCCGCCACCTCCCACACCACACAGCCACCGCCCTACCCTGTAGCTCCACTCGCCCGCCACTGCCTAACACCGCCCACACGACCCACCCCATGCTACAACCCTGCTCCCCACGGCCTCTCCCCACGGCCATGCAGTCACTTCCCCTCCGCCATGCGCCACACCATGCAGCTCCACCAGCCCGCCTCCAGCCCACACGTCCCCCTCACCTGCTCGGCCTCCAAGGCAAAACCCCCTCCGCCATGCCGCATGCAACCCCATGCAGTCACTTCCCCTCCGCCATGCGCCGCACCATGCAGCTCCACCCGCCCGCCACTGCCTAGCACCTCCTCTTCCCCATGCGGCCATTTTCCCCATGCATTCATGTTATATATTTATATTTACATGTTATATATTTACATTAAGATATATAAAATGAGTTTGTTGAAAAATATGAGAGTATATGTTAGTTTGGTATATGCAAGATTGGCGGATGATAGTTCAGCTTCCTATGTTATTTATAAAGTCCAATATAAAGTCATATGTCTCTGTTGTTTAATTTGTTATATGCAGTATAAAGATATAAAGATTTTATACATTAATTTAAGTTTATAAGGTACAATTTTATATAAATTTGAAGCATGCATGCTGCAGTTATAAGTTGAAGTACAAGAAGTATAAAAAAAAGTTATCTATGCGTATATATATATACACCAGCTTCTCTATTTTTAGTATGATTCCAAAGTATGAATAGTTGTTATAGTATAAAGTAATATATCATAGGTATGAGTTGTTATTATATTAAACTTTAGTTGTCAGTAAAGTTATAAAGTAAAGTTTATGCAGCAGTTGGGTGTACATATTTAGTTGAGAAAAGAGGGTGTCCATGTTTTAAGTTGTTATATACAGTACAAAGTTTTACAGAATCAGATATATATGCTCACTAACAACGTTGTGCTGCGTTTTATTCCAGCTCCCGCAATTGATCCGGAAACATAGGCTGCTTCCACCCCGCTTATCGAATCTATTTTGCTCCGTTGATCGGTATGGTTATATATGCATATCCAATCGATATATTGCAATGAAACAAATTTTTATAAATTATTTGTTGATTGCAGTTGTGTTCATTTTGCATCGTGCTTGTTAAGGGTCTATTTTATCTATTCGTTTTCGTGCTTCGCCATCATCTTCTTCAACCACGCAAGGTGAATATTTCATTCACGACTAAATCTATTATGCTATGATAATCAAGTGATAATTGTTGTTTATATTAATTTGGATGTTAATTGTTGATTTTTAGAATTGTTGAAATTAAGATTGTAAATCACTATGCAAGTTAAAAATTGAATATTGTTAGTTCACGACAAACAAGTGTGACACTAAAATTGTTATGTGATATTGAATTTGGTTGTTAATATAAGTAAATTTTAATGTGAAATTGAAATTGATATAGGATAGTCGACACATTTAAAATGGACTATATATGTTGAACTTGACCCCTTTAACTGTTAAATTAACCGTCGTGTAGAAATAGCGTTAACTACACTTTGAACCATTGTATGTATGGTTGTTGTAGAAATGTGATAATAGACACCAAGCGAAACCATAATGTAATAATCTTTAATCTACATGAAAAGATAGTGTAGATTCTAGGAATAATTGTATTAATTTGCATTAACAACAAATGTAAGTTAATACGATTATTTCGCGATTATTTAATAAATTGTTAAATTGTTATGTATGGTTGTTATTGCTTGTTTATTTACTTTGACATCATCCCAGTTATCACACTGCAAGTTCCCTTTGCTATGCTTTGTTTTATATTGAATAATATTGAGTTGAAATGATAAATACCCTATTTAAACAATTTGGCCTAGGATAGAAAATAAAATAAGAAACCCGATTGGTCAACAAAACCACTTTCGAAATTAAAATATATTTTAATTTAAGGAATGAACTTAACAATTTGTTTGGAAATTTAATAACGAACTTAGGGATTTGAGTTGAAATAAATTAACGGATTTAAATTGAAACGGATTAATAACTTACCAAATTGGATAAAATGAATTGAAATTTAATTGAAATAAGATTTAGGAGCAAGTAAGTTTTAGAATTTAGTAAGTTAAAGATTTAAAGATTTGTTAGCTTTAAATTTAAACTCAGGCTTTAATTAAATAGATTTGAACTTATTATAAGTTATATTGAGATTTAGGAAATTATGACTTACTAATTTAAATGAATTTAAATTAGGGATAATTTAAATTTAAAGGATTTTAAATTTAACGGATTAACCAAATCAGGACATTGTAAATGGAAATGGACTTCTTGATTTGAAATTTAATTGAATCGGTAAATAAACCAATGAAGTTTGAAAGGGGGAAATTAGTTAATAAAGTTGATTTAATCGAATTTATGATAACAGTGTATATAAACATAAAGTGACATGAATTGAACTTGAGTTAATGTTTTAAACTAAGTTTACCATTAAATTGAATTCATTGATTATGAACTAAATTTAATAAGCGACATTTGGACCTTATTAAATCAAACTTGAAAACTTAATTTTAAATTGTCAACTAAATTGTTTGAACGGAAAATTGTACTTGGAAATACGTTTTAAAATATCTGAAATCAATTGAATCGTAAAATGTCAAATTTTGGAAGTCAAATTTGCACCTTGACTTTAGGACTTTGATTTGTTTAAACGTTAATTTAATCGACCATCGGGTAATAAATACGAAGTTATTAAAGAGACCGGGATCGGGAATGGACATACTCTCTGTCGATACCGAAAACCACTTTAATAACTATTATGCGCGAAGTGTTGATCCAGAATGAAGTGGATGGTTTGGTGAACGCGTTGACGGAAGAAAGAGAACGATATTGGATGACCCCTGACATGACTAAAACAGGAGCCGCGCCGGGCCATTGAGGATCGCCACCTCTAGCGGACACGCTTCTTCGATACCATATCTATTACTTTTGTGATTCGATTTGGGTGCACCCTTGATTTGGGAGTGTTGTTTCGCGGTGTTGAGATAGTAGCTACTATGCTCAACATCAGTCCGGATCACGCAACTACTAGTATCCTAGTTGGTATTGCCTCATATACCTTGTCATACTGATTATCCTATTCGCGACCACTACGTTTTGATTTGTACCTTGAGTATATGGATTGCCCTCTGGTGACTTCCGGTTTTAGGGAAACTACGGTCTTGTATATGCTTTTGGGAATATAAAATGTGTTAAGGGGAATTATGGTAACGCCTTAACACTATTTTTATATTCTATTTTACTGATTAGACATTACCTACATACCGTATTCTATTGTATATATAGATAGTTTATCGGATCCTTAGAGATGTTATTTTATTCACCTTTGAGTTGTGGACTTTATTTCCTGCATTTGATTATCCTGCATAAGATTTTGAGTCCTGACTCGAGTGTTTCTTTTGTATATGCTCGGGTCAGTCTGAAGCTATCCAGTTTGCTGATCAAGGTTGGTTGAAGATGCTGAAGACTTAGCATTTATCTTTATCAGTCTATTTTGATGTCCGTGTCTGTTGGACATTTATGTATTCCCTTTCAGTCACCTTTTGTTTAGACATTGTTGTACAATATGTAGTAGCTTCATGAACTGCTATTATGACGATGTATTTCCGCTGCATTATTCTGTGATTGTTCTGTGACTGTGATGTTGTATTGATTCTCATTTACATTTATATATTTATAATCCCATAATGATTCGTGTTTTGTATTATTTAAGTTGACATGTGAGGATTATTGTCAATTTAAATGGTCCAAATATACGGGTTGTTACAGTTGGTATCAGAGCTTTGATTTCCCTAAAACCTTAGTTTGGGATTATATAAACTCATTAGAGATAGGGTAGCAATACCTTAGAATGAGGAGAATCGATTCAATATCCCGATCCTTTAAAAATTTCAAACTTCTTTGATTCGTTCATTAGATTTTCTTCAAGCTGTATGATTTTCTATCCTTGGTTCTAAATCTCTTTCGATATTTCCGGAGGAGCACCGAAAGAAACAATAGGGGAGGAAGAGGCCATGGTCCTGCCCGGGGTGCACTTGCCATCCCAGCTCCAGTCAAATTCACCACTCTTAGCAAGGAGTATACACAGCTAGGTGGTACTAAGTTTTCTGGATCCGAGGGTATTATCGAGGCTCAGCAATGGCTCAAAGGCTTAGAGAAGATATTTTTTTGATTGGAGATCACTGATGCTCAGAAACGTCAGCTTGCTGCGTGGCAACTTCAGGATGCCGCGCAAGATTGGTGGGAATCGGTTACTTCCCGTATCGAGGAGAACACCATCACTTGGGCCCAGTTTAGGTATAAGTTTATTTGGATTTCGTAGTCTAATTTCTTCTTTCAATCTTTAAAATGTTATTCATCTAGTCTATCTTTTGATTAGGGATACTTTCTCGGCACAATGGATGCTCACTACTGGGAAAACCCAACTTTATAGAGCTTTTATGGATCTTAAGCAAGGCAGTATGACTATTTCTGAGTACGAGAGGAAATTCAACGAACTCTCGAAGTTTGGCCCGGGATTGATCGATACACCACTTCTAAAGAACGAGAAGTTCATTATGGGAGCTAGACCAGAGTATTATGACTTGCTTACTGGCCACACTCACTGCACCTTCACAGAGCTTGTCGACTATGCTCTTCGATATGAGGCAAAGCCAAGGGGACCCACTGCCAAGGCCCCTCCTACTCTGCCCTCTTCCAGCCAGCTCAGAAAGAGGAAGACGAACTTCGATCAGCAAAAGAAAGCTTGGCAAAAGACTACAGGATTAGGATATTCCCAGAAGAGCCCAATCGACCTTGCTAAGATCACTTGCTTCAAATGCGATAAGAAGGGCCATTATGCTAATAGTTGTCCATCCACCGGAGCTGCTATTCCACCACCTCCTCAGATGAGGAATGATTTATGCCATGTCTGCCTCCAGCCAGGTCACTTCAAGAGAGATTGCCCATTGAGGAAGAAAGGCACACCATCAGGAGTATATGCTGTCACCACTCCTGCACCACCTCCACCACCTGCTCAGGATGACCGAGGTACCCTACGAAGTACTTTTACATTTCATAATTTACCTGTTCGGGTATTATTCGATACTGGTGCATCTCATAGCTTCATATCTATTGATCTTTGTGATAAGCTCAAATTAGAACCTACTCTTGCTACTACTTCCTTATGTGTCTCCAACCCTATTGGAGGACTTTCCAACCTCAGTCGAATTTGTAAAGAGGTTGTGCTTTTGTATGGAAGATATCGATTCACTTGGGATTTTTATGTGCTTGGCTTCGTAGAATTTGACATTTTGTTGGGTGCTGATTGGTTAAGAAAATTTGATGCTATTATTTCTTGCAAAGCTCGATCTGTTTCTCTAGTCAATGACAAGGGTCTACCGCTTGTCATCGAATGCAAATCACCTCAGAAATATGTCGGAAGCTTCATATTCTCTCTTGACGCTCACCCGGATGATCTTAGTACCACTCCTATTGTTCAGAAATTTCTTGATGTATTTGGGGAGGTCGACTCCCTACCGCCAAAACAAGAGATCGATTTCCGCATTGACCTTATTCCTGGAGCTACTCCCGTAGTTCTCCCTCACAAAAGGATGGCTCCTAAAGAAAAAGCTGAACTTAAAACCCAAATTGATGATCTATTTGCTAAGGGTTTGATTAGGAGAAGTTGCTCTGAATGGGGCGCCGCAGTCGTCTTTGTCACCAAATCAGATGGATCTCTTCGCATGTGTGTTGATTACCGGGAATTAAACAAGTGCACTCTCAAGAACCGCTATCTGATGCCTCGCATCAATGATTTATTCGATCAGCTCCATGGAGCTAAAGTTTTCTCACAACTTGATCTAGCACTGGGTTCCACCAACTCAGAGTAGCAGAAGATAGTATTCATAAAACAGCTTTCCGTACCGAGAATGGATTCTATGAATGGTTGGTTATGCCATTTGGTTTGACCAACGCACCTGCTTATTTCGTTGACTTAATGAATAGAGTCTTTCGTGATGTCCTTAACAAGTTTGTTCTTGTCTTCATTGATGATATTCTCGTCTTCTCCGAGGATGAGAAAGAGCATGAAACACATCTTGCTTATGTTCTGGGAACTCTCCGAAATCATCAGCTTAAAGCCAAGTTTTCGAAATGCCACTTCTAGCGAGACGAAGTACGATTCCTTGGCCATATTGTTTCTGAAAGCGGGATTTCGGTCGATCCAGCTAAGATCGCCGTAATCAATGTAAGTTCTATCTTATTCGTTATTTCTATTCGATCTATCTTATTCCTCTCCAATTTGAAAACTTATCTACAGGATTGGGAGACTCCCAAAACTCCTACTGATATCCGTAGCTTCTTGGGCCTAGCCGATTATTATCGCAGATTCATTGAGCGCTTTGCCCAGATTTCTACCCCACTCACTCCTTTAACTCGAAAGGATGTCAAGTTTATTTGGAGTGAGAAGTGTGAATCAGCTTTTAATGAGTTGAAGCGTAAGTTAACTTCAGCCCCAGTTCTTGCGGTAATTGACGGGAGTGAAGGATTAACTGTCTATACCGATGCTTGTCGAGAAGGTTTAGGCGCTGTCCTTATGAAAAATGGAAGGGTTATTGCTCATGCTGGTCGTCAGTTGAAGATTCATGAAGTAAACTATGCAACCCATGATTTAGAGCTTCTTGCAGTTGTATTTGCTTTGAAACTATGGAGGCACCATCTTTTAGGGACAAAATTTGAATTATTCACAGATCATAAGTCCTTGCGGTATATTTTCTCTCAGAAGGACTTGAATCAGAGACAAGTCCGATGGCTCGAATTCTTAGCTGCATACGATCTCGACATCAATTATACTCCTGGAAAAGCAAATGTTGTAGCTGATGCTTTGAGCCGTAGCAAAGCATTGTCTTGTTGTGATCTTGTAGAAGGCATGCTATTTCAGCTTGTTATCTCCCCATCTCTTATGGATCGCATCAAAGCTAAGCAATATGAGGACACCTTGCTCTATCGCATGAAGGATTTAGTTCTTGGTAGAGTTGGAAATGCTGACAGTAAAGTGGGAGCACAGATAGATGGTAATGGAGTTCTGAAGATTGACAACCGTATTTGTGTTCCAAATGTTGATGGATTGAGACAAGAAGTGCTTAAAGAGAACCATCAGTCATCACTTTCATTTCATCCTGGTGTCACCAAGATGTATCGAAATATGAAGCGTTTATTGGTGGAGTGGGATGAAGAGAGATATTTCCATATATGTCAGTAGATGCACCACTTGCCAGCAAGTCAATGCCGATTACCTGAAGAATGCGGGATTACTTCAACCCCTAGAGATTCCGTGTTGGAAATGGGACCAAATTTCTATGGACTTCGTTGACGGATACCGAGGACCAGAAAAGGGAACGAGAGTATATGGGTGATTGTTGGTAGGTTGACAAAATCTGCTCACTTTATTCCTGTTAAGACCACTCGTACTGCTTCGAGTTTGGCCGAGACTTATATGAGAGAGATTGTCAGACTTCATGGAGTTCCATCTAGTATTGTATGCGATAGAGATCCTTTATTCACTAATAAATTATGGAAGGAATTTCAGGACGTCTTGGGCACTAAACTAAATCTGAGCACGGCTTATCATCCTCAAACAGATGGCCAAACCGAGAGGGTAAATCAGATTTTGGAAGATCTGCTCCGAGCTTGCATTATTGATTTCGGTGGATCTTGGGAAGACCACCTTCATTTGGTTGAATTCACTTATAATAAAAGCTATCAGGTAATCCAAAATTTTCAATTTGAATAAGTAAAAATTTGAATTGAAATATAACTATCTTTATAATCAGGCGAGTATCGATATGGCACCGTTCGAAGCTTTATATGGACGGCCATGCAAATCGCCAGCTTGTTGGATTGAGCCTGGTGACTGATTAGTCCTTGGCCCGGATATGATTATGGAAGCATCCGAGAAGGTTAATGAGATCAGAAGGAAGATGAAGACCGCACAGGATAGGCAGAAGAGCTATGCAGATAGGCGTAGAAGAGAGTTAAAATTTTAGGTTGGAGATGAGGTATTTCTTAAGGTATCACCTTTGAAGAATGTTATTCGATTTGGTCGTAGAGGGAAGCTCGCTCCTAGATTTGTTGGACCATTCACTATCACTGAGAGGATTGGTACACTAGCCTACAGAGTTGCGCTGCCAGAGAAATTTGAGGGCGTGCACAACGTATTCCATATTTCACACCTTCGGAAGGTTGTACATGATCCATCCATGACCATTCCTATTGCTCAGTTAGATGAGGTTGATATTGAGCCGGATTTGACTATAGAGAGGAGACCACTTCGTATTGTTGATAGGGATACGAAGCAGCTTAGAAGGAAGACTATTAGCCTAGTCAAAGTCCAATGGAGTCTCGATGATCGTGATTGTACTTGGGAAACCGAGGAGAGTATCCGAGATTCTAATCCAGAATTGTTTGTTGAAGGTAAATTTCATTCTATATTCTTTACTTGATTCGATAATCTATTTTATATCTATCGTACCTCTTTTATTGTTCTTCCACTCTTTCCTTTGTTCCTTTTCGGGGACGAAAAGTTTTGAGTAGGGGAGAATGTAACGACCTTGAAATTCAGACCCAGTTTGAAAATTTTAAATCGCTTATTTTATGTAGAAATTCAAATTTTCACAAACAATTCCCGTTACCAACCAAACTTCACATTTGGAATGCGTCTAGATAGACATAGGCGTGCGCCAAATTCCGTTGAAAAATATTGAAGAAAATTACGCTCGTCGCATTTACATTTTAGTTTAAATCTTATGTGAAAATTTTCTATCATCCGAACTCAAATATTTTTCTCGATGTTGCATAAGAAAAATATTCTGAACTTGACAGCGCATTTCGTTTCGTCAAATTTCGCTTTTAATTGCTAGCCAAAATGTTCGCTCGTGCAAATGGTTCAATAAGATTTACCACTTTGCAAACGGTGTCGAACCATCAATATCTTTATACCGTTGTATCCGTCTCGACGCGCTGATCAAAACGGTATATTTATTTGTGTCAATCGGGAGCTCGGCGCTGCGAATTATAAATTTTAACGGAGCGAGAACCGGTCTGTTACGCAGCACAAACCGGTACCCAACATTTCGACATTTAAAAATTTTCGAGCCATTCAGCTGCCTTGGGAACCCAAATAGCCTCCATTTTAGAAATCATCATTGCATTGTCCTCTGCACACTCTAAACCCTGTTATATATCTCCCTTCATTTACTTCCCTGCAAACCAGCTCGTCACATTTATTACTCTGCATAACATTTCACCTCAGAGAAAATTGGTACGTTGCTTTACTCCTCTGCCTTTTCTTTCTCCCCCTCCTCCCTTTCTTCTTTCTCTTTTGTTTCTTTATTTTCGTTCACTGTAATATGAAACAGCTCCTCCCTTCCTCCTCTCTCCTCATTATTTTGTTTACTGCAAATGAATCTCCATGTTCCCACTACAGACCCCATACCTCCCATGCAACCCTCCACCATTTCCCCTCTCCTTCCCGCGACCACGCAGCCACCACACGGGCCACAACCCTCCAATGCTCGGCCTCCACCCCACACTACCACCTCCTTCCCTACACGGCTCACCACTCCACTGCAACCGCCGCCTGCACCTCCCCTCCGCCTCTCTCCCCTCCAAAACGCCTAGCCCCACGGCCACCGCCTCCAGCTCCTCACCTCCCCATCAGCCTCCTCCGCCCACACGGCCCGCCACATGTACCAACCCATCAGCCAATCTCCCCTCTCCCCTCCGCATGCATCGTCCCCGCCACCTCCCACACCACACAGCCACCGCCCTCCCCTGAAGCTCCACTCGCCCGCCACTGCCTAACACCGCCCACACGGCCCACCCCATGCTACAGCCCTGCTCCCCACGGCCTCTCCCCACGGCCATGCAGCCACTTCTCCTCCGCCATGCGCCACACCATGCAGCTCCACCAGCCCGCCTCCAGCCCACACGTCCCCCTCACCTGCTCGACCTCCAAGGCAAAACCCCCTCCGTCATGCCGCATGCAACCCCATGCAGTCAATTCCCCTCCGCCATGCGCCGCACCATGCAGCTCCACCCGCCCGCCACTGCCTAGCACCTCCTCTTCCCCATGTAGTCATGTTATATATTTATATTTACATGTTATATATTTACATTAAGATATATAAAATGAGTTTGTTGAAAAATATGAGAGTATATGTTAGTTTGGTATATGCAAGCTTGGCGGATGATAGTTTAGCTTCCTATGTTATTTATAAAGTCCAATATAAAGTCATATGTCTCTGTTGTTTAATTTGTTATATGCAGTATAAAGATATAAAGATTTTATACATTAATTTAAGTTTATAAGGTACGATTTTATATAAATTTGAAGCATGCATGCTGCAGTTATAAGTTGAAGTATAAGAAGTATAAAAAAAAGTTATCTATGCGTATATATATATATACACCAGCTTCTCTATTTTTAGTATGATTCCAAAGTATGAATAGTTGTTATAGTATAAAGTAATATATCATAGGTATGAGTTGTTATTATATTAAACTTTAGTTGTCAGTAAAGTTATAAAGTAAAGTTTATGCAGCAGTTGGGTGTACATATTTAGTTGAGAAAAGAGGGTGTCCATGTTTTAAGTTGTTATATACAGTACAAAGTTTTACAGAATCAGATATATATGCTCACTAACAACGTTGTGCTGCGTTTTATTCCAGCTCCCGCTATTGATCCGGAAACATAGGCTGCTTCCACCCCGCTTATCGAATCTATTTTACTCCGTTGATCGGTATGGTTATATATGCATATCCAATCGATATATTGCAATGAAACAAATTTTGATAAATTATTTGTTGATTGCAGTTGTGTTCATTTTGCGTCGTGCTTGTTAAGGGTCTATTTTATCTATTCGTCTTCGTGCTTCGCCATCATCTTCTTCAACCACGCAAGGTGAATATTTCATTCACGACTAAATCTATTATGCTATGATAATCAAGTGATAATTGTTGTTTATATTAATTTGGATGTTAATTGTTGATTGTTAGAATTGTTGAAATTAAGATTGTAAATCACTATGCAAGTTAAAAATTGAATATTGTTAGTTCACGACAAACAAGTGTGACACTAAAATTGTTATGTGATATTGAATTTGTTTGTTAATATAAGTAAATTTTAATATGAAATTGAAATTGATATAGGATAGTCGACAAATTTAAAATGGACTATATATGTTGAACTTGACCCCTTTAACTGTTAAATTAACCGTCGTGTAGAAATAGCGTTAACTACACTTTGAACCATTGTATGTATGATTGTTGTAGAAATGTGATAATAGACACCAAGTGAAACCATAATGTAATAATCTTTAATCTACATGAAACGATAGTGTAGATTCTAAGAATAATTGTATTAATTTTCATTAACAACAAATGTAAGTTAATACGATTATTTCGCGATTATTTAATAAATTGTTAAATTATTATGTATGGTTGTTATTGCTTGTTTATTTACTTTGACATCATCCCAGTTATCACACTGCAAGTTCCCTTTGCTATGCTTTGTTTTATATTGAATAATATTGGGTTGAAATGATAAATACCCCATTTAAACAATTTGGCCTAGGATAGAAAATAAAATAAGAAACCCGATTGGTCAACAGAACCACTTTCGAAATTGAAATATATTTTAATTTAAGGAATGAACTTAACAATTTGTTTGGAAATTTAATAACGAACTTAGGGATTTGAGTTGAAATAAATTAACGAATTTAAATTGAAACGGATTAATAACTTACCAAATTGGATAAAATGAATTGAAATTTAATTGAAATAAGATTTAGGAGCAAGTAAGTTTTAGAATTTAGTAAGTTAAAGATTTAAAGATTTGTTAGCTTTAAATTTAAACTCAGGCTTTAATTAAATAGATTTGAACTTATTATAAGTTATATTGAGATTTAGGAAATTATGACTTACTAATTTAAATGAATTTAAATTAGGGATAATTTAATTTAAAGGATTTTAAATTTAACGGATTAACCAAATCAGGACATTGTAAATGGAAATGGACTTCTTGATTTGAAATTTAATTGAATCGGTAAATAAACCAATGAAGTTTGAAAGGGGGAAATTAGTTAATAAAGTTGATTTAATCGAATTTTTGATAACAGTGTATATAAACAGAAAGTGACATGAATTGAACTTGAGTTAATGTTTTAAACTAAGTTTACCATTAAATTGAATTCATTGATTATGAACTAAATTTAATAAGCGACATTTGGACCTTATTAAATCAAACTTGAATACTTAATTTTAAATTGTCAACTAAATTGTTTGAACGGAAAATTGCACTTGGAAATACGTTTTAAAATATCTAAAATCAATTGAATCGTAAAATGTCAAATTTTGGAAGTCAAATTTGCACCTTGACTTTAGGACTTTGATTTGTTTAAACGTTAATTTAATTGACCATCGGGTAATAAATACGAAGTTATTAAAGAGACCGGGATCGGGAATGGACATACTCTCTGTCGATACCAAAAACCACTTTAATAACTATTATGCGCGAAGTGTTGATCCAGAATGAAGTGGATGGTTTGGTGAACGCATTGACGGAAGAAAGAGAACGATATTGGATGACCCCTGACATGACTAAAACAGGTGCCGCGCCGGGTCATTGAGGATTGCCACCTCTAGCGGACACGCTTCTTCGATACCATATCTATTACTTTTGTGATTCGATTTGGGTGCACCCTTGATTTGGGAGTGTTGTTTTGCGGTGTTGAGATAGTAGCTACTATGCTCAACATCAGTCCGGATCACGCAACTACTAGTATCCTAGTTGGTATTGCCTCATGTACCTTGTCATACTGATTATCCTATTCGCGACCACTACGTTTTGATTTGTACCTTGAGTATATGGATTGCCCTCTGGTGACTTCCGGTTTTGGGGAAACTACGGTCTTGTATATGCTTTTGGGAATATAAAATGTGTTAAGGAGAATTATGGTAACGCCTTAACGCTATTTTAATATTCTATTTTACTGATTAGACATTACCTACATACCGTATTCTATTGTATATATAGATAGTTTATCGGATCCTTAGAGATGTTATTTTATTCACCTTTGAGTTATGGACTTTATTTCCTGCATTTGATTATCCTGCATAAGATTTTGAGTCCTGACTCGAGTGTTTCTTTTGTATATGCTCGGGTCAGTCTGAAGCTATCCAGTTTGCTGATCAAGGTTGGTTGAAGATGCTGAAGACTTAGCATTTATCTTTATCAGTCTATTTTGATGTCCGTGTCTGTTGGACATTTATGTATTCCCTTTCAGTCACCTTTTGTTTAGATATTGTTGTACTATATGTAGTAGCTTCATGAACTGCTATTATGACGATGTATTTCCGCTGCATTATTCTGTGACTGTTCTGTGACTGTGATGTTGTATTGATTCTCATTTACATTTATATATTTATAATCCCATAATGATTCGTGTTTTGTATTATCTAAGTTGACATGTGAGGATTATTGTCAATTTAAATGGTCCAAATATACGGGTTGTTACACGGATCCTTAAAGGATGGGCGGTCCCAAGCATCCTTTAAGTTACTTGTGCATTTATTTTGCAGTTCACTTGATTCACATTGTATAAGTATGCATGTCCTGACTCGAGTGTTTGTGTTTATTTTCTTATGCTTGGTTCAGCCTGAGTATTTCAGCTTTAGAATTCACCTTCTGGAGCTAGGATTTGCTGGAGATCATCATTTGTCTAGTTGCTATCTTCTTATTCAGTATTTCTATTCAGCTTAAGTACTAGTGGACATTTATGTATCTGGGATTTCTTTTGTATTTACCTTTCAGACTATGGTATTTTATACTGCTTTGAAACTGTGTTTGAGACTATATTTGTGGTAGCTTCATGAACTACTACTGTTGTTTTATTTTCCGCTGCGAGTTACTATGATTTATCTATGTCTGTGATTCTGTGATTGGTTTTATTTGCTCCAAATTATATTACAATGTACTGTTTTGAATTATTCAAGTCAGGCATGTGTGGATTTATTGTCGATTTGAATGGTCCTAAATAGTGGGTCGTTGCATTTGGTATTAGAGCTTTGGTTTTAGGCAAACCTTAGCCTCCGGAGCAAAAACTCATTAGAGGTAGGGTAGAAATACCCTAGAATGAGTGAAATCAATCTTAGAATCCCTTCTTTGTGAGAGAACGTATTTTAAAGTATAAAATGATTTTTCAAAGGATTTCAAAGAGTATTTTGATATAAAAACTTTTCTTGTTTTGAAATCAAACTTTCTTAACTTTTTTCTTTTCCTTATCCACCTTGTTAGTAATTTCTTTATTCGAGATATTCAATTCTCTTGCATCTTGCGACGACCCGACTTTCTACTCCCAGAAAATCGCGTCATCTTGAAGAAAGAAAGGGATAGAAGAAGAAAGAAAGAGAAAGAAGAACACAACAACAACAGATAACTCACAGCGGAACGAATAAATATAATATATCACATAGAATATTACATAGTATCAGAGTACATCAGAGTTTCACATCTTATACAACACATATTAGACAGTTATATACATCTGTCTAATTCATACAACTCAAGTATACAAGACACAGATACAACATACACAGCGGAAACAATATATATATCTACACGTCGAAGCCTCCTGCTCCATATCTCCTCCAGAATTCGTCAAGCTAACCTGATTCACTTGACTACTCATACATAATATGAGTACCCAAGAGTTTAATAAAACAGAAAATAAACACTCGGGTCAGACAGGGGTCTGGTGTGAGTAAACGGTTTAAAATTGCTTAACTTTAGAAAACCTTTGAAAAGAAAAGGTATCACGTAAGACTTCCCACACATAAACATGGAAAAGTTTTTACCTTACGCTAACCAAAACATTTGATAGGAAATCCAGTGATATTATAATAGTGTCTAGGGTTTTCAAGATAAAATACAGAAATAGCTGGAATGCTTACATCTCACGTTCCAACATAGTTGGGCACAATCAAAACCGTACAAGCACTTATTGGATTTTGGATTCCATACAATGGCAGGGCTACTGGGGTACCGCCCGTCACAGTACGTGGCCTAGATCAACGTACCGAGGAGCCACCCTAACTCCCCTGCAACACAAGGCCGGACCCATTCCTTACTGAATAGTTCCAAATGAGACCACCCCGTGGTTGGCGCGACCAACCACCCACACAGCCGAATAATAAGGGACTCTAGACAGGGATGAATCTCACTCTCAAAGTGGGGGCTACCCACGAAGCCTTGGCGCACCTCCCCTGTTTTAGCCATTCTCGGTTGATGAGGCTTGAGGCTGCGATTACCTTAATAGAACATATCACTTAGAATGCTCATCGCCCGCCTGACGATGTGTTGAAAGCATTCGATCCATACAAGTTCGTTCCGGGTTCGAACGAAACCGAAGGCACTATCTCGTTGCACTCACTATTGGAATCACCCTCAGAGTCAACGACCATAGCCCTTGCACTCTGATTCGCCATCTCGAATCTATAAGCACTATTCCGTCAAACTCATTACGGAATCACCCACAGAGTTATACTGACGTATAGCCCTTACACCTCGAGTCTTCACTCGCTCCACTTGGATAAACGACCTAACGTTTAATTGGTATCGATGTGGTTTTCGGATTCCAAATATGGAAATCCGATCCCGGTCTCATCGAAACCAAACTCCATTTTAATGTCCAAGTTGTACTTAAGGGTTTAAACAGTTTAACTTAATTCAGAATGATATATATAAACAGATAGATGAATCATATTATCACAAGAGATAATTCATATCAATATCCATCTACACAAAGCAGCATATCACATAACAGATATATCCAATTATCCAATATCAAACCAATATCAACAAATCATCCAATATCATTCAACATCCAATATCAATCAATCATCCAATATTAAACATTCATCCATAACAGAATTGATTAACTCTAATCAATTGGATTACTTAAATCATTCTTCATTTATTTATCCCAAATAAATAAATAAATTAATCATCTCTAATGATCTTTACTAATTAATCTTTCTTGATTAATTATATTTAATTACATTCAAGTAATTGTCCTTAACCATATTCAGTAATTAATTCTTTAATTACTATCATTAATTACAATAATTAATGATCCTTCATTAATTAATTAACTATAATTAATTACATTAAACCTTAATTAATTACAATTAATTAATCACATTTAAATTAATTACTTATATTAATCAACTTTGATTAATATCATTAATCACATTCATTAATGATCCTTATTCATACTTTAATTAACTAATTAGCTTATAATTAATCAATTCATTAATCATAATTAGTAATTACATTTTGTAATTACTTATCTTATTTAAATAAATTCTAATTTAATTATTTTAATCTTTGATTAATTAATTCAATTAATTAATCCTTAATTACTTCATTAAGTAATTATTAAATAATTAATTAAATAAATCCTTAATTAATTATTTTATTAATTAATTACAACTTAATCAATTACTCTTGGTAATTAATCTTAAATTAAACTCATTTATTAATTAATTAATCATATTGATTAATTAACTAAATAATTAAATGATTAACTCTTAATAAGTAATTATCTCTAATTACTTCATTAATAAACCTTTATTAATCTCTTATTTAATTAATCACATTATTAAATAATTCTTGATTCTTTAATTTATTAATCACTTCATAATTAATTATCTTCAATAATTTATAGTAATCAATTCATTAATTGATATCATTAAGTGATTAAACAATAATCACTTCTACTAATTGCTCCATGAGTAATTACTTCCATAAGTAATTAACTTTCTTAATTACATTCACAATTAATCATTAATTACTTTATTAAGTAATTACACTTAATTAATTCATAATTAAGTGATTTAAAATTAAATAAGTAATTAACTAATTATTTAAAATTAATTAAACAATTAATTAACTTCCTAGATTTTTTAAAAAAAAAAAAAAAAAATCCTTAATTAATTAAGAAAACATTTAAATTAAATCTTACTTGTAGATAAAGCACTTATAAATCATTTCCAAATTTAAAATACTTTAAATTATCAAGTTTTAAACTAATTTATTTTCTATATAAATTGAAAACTTCAAACTTTAACTTAAACTTTGATTCAATAATTGAATCAAAAAAACATACTTCTTTAAATAAAATAAAAACAAGATGTGTTTAAATTAGATTACTTCCACTACGAATCGTTTTAAACAAATCTAAAATTTAAAATAAATTCAATTCATATCCTTTAAGGTTTGATTTGCTTATTTAAACAATAAGTTTAAATTGTTTCTTCATAAATCTTGTTTATATTTTATGGCCTGATCTGTACTTATTGTAAACTACAAGTTATTTAGCAACTTGTTTTATTTTCAGATTATAAACTTGCAACCCTAATAATACAGTACTTAATAAACAAAACTTCCCACTGCACAAACCAGAAACACACGAGACCATCAAAATCCAAGACAATCACCTTCTAATTCCCGAACTTGCCTCGAGTTCCCACCATCAACAAACGCTTCGAGTCGCCCTCAGGAAAACTCGAACAATGATTCGAGTCGCATGAGAAACGCGAGAGTTCAACTGCACGAACTCTTCTTCCTCAAATTCAAAAATTTCCAGCCCTCAATTCGTGCACGCGTGCACCTTGCACCATGATCCAAGCCTCGCCGAGCCTCCCTCCGGCCATCCCCAAGTCGGCGTTGACCACCGCATGCCATCTCTCAACCCAGAACCCAAAACCCATCGTCGATTCAATAATTCACCCTCTGAACGAAAATAACTACAGCAGTACGAACCCAAAACTCCCTCACCTCTGGCCATCTCGTCGCCGATTAACCTTGCCGACCCCCACATCAACTCGCCCCGACCACGAGCTTCAACTTCCCCCACGCGCGATTACCCCCGAGCCTATATTTGCGTCACAAACTCCTCCACAGTAAATTCCAGTAAACCAAAACTCTAAAACCCTACTTCCTTCAATTCCCATCAAATTAATCATTAGAAATTTTTCTTTGCATTTTTCCTCTAATCAACATCACTTAAGCTTCCATCGAACCAAAAATCACTGCTCCTCTATACGCCAATCATCTGAATTTAGAGATTTTCCCAAACTCATTCATCCTAGCATATCTCAAGTTATACCACATTAAAAATCCTAATTCGAATCTTAAAATTCATCATATAGTTTAACATATCAGATTCTGAAATCAAAATCTGAAATTACTACAATTGATTTTTTAACTACTTTTAGCACTTCACTGTATTTAATATTTTTCTATGAAGGTACTAACTATAAAATCTTTAAACTATTTTTAAAAATTAGTACCACACAGAAAGATCATTTTCCATTCATAAATCAAAGCCTAAACTAAATGAATAAAGTGAAAATGAAATTTTTTTTTGCTTAGGGGACAGTTTTGCCTGTACACAACAGAGGCTTATACCTACATCAATCTACAGACATTTTCATAGGCACATCATAAATACATAAAATACATTCATATTCATACATGCAAACAATTAACACTGCATTACCACTATATTTTTATCCATGCATTTAAGTAAACAAATATTCTTCATTAAAACCAAATTCATTCGCATGCAACATTAAATCATGGATTATATCAAACTGTTTTTAAAATATAGTTTACTCACCTCTTTTAAAATATGCAGAGCAGAGGACTTCATTTCCCAGGCTTGACTATAATCCAGAAAATGCATTTGCTTTGATTTTAGTTGAAAATCCTACTGCATGCTTAATTTGATTTAAACTTGCTGTTGATTCTCCTTTTAGTTGCAGAAATAAGATGCCACTTTGAATTTGTAAATTGCAGATTTGCTTTCCATTTGAGATGCAGTTTTCAATTGCAGATCTTTACATTGAAATGCAGGTTTTACTTTTTGTTTGCAGGTTGATTTAAACTTGGTTTTTGATTTTGATCCTTTTGAATTTGCAGGTTTGATTTCTGAAGGTTGCAGCTTTCATTTTCAGGTTTGGGTTTTATTTTAAGATTTTGAAGTAGCCATTAATTTTAGTTGAGGAGTGGAAACAAGAATGGAAGTGTTAGAGAAAACTAATTTTTCTTCTAAAAATGTTTATTAAAAATTAATATAAATAAATTGCCACTTGTCCTTTAAGTAATGATCTTCTTACATGTGTTTTACTAAGATATTAACATGTCTTACACATGTCTTAAGCAATTTAAATAAATTTTCATTTAGTTTAAAATGTAAATATAACCTTACATTTTTAACTTACTTTGTTATAAATGCTTACTTATTATTTATATGTATTTATGAAATGTTTATTATTCATTAGTGAAATGTTTTTATGATAATGAGCTTTTGAATTTAAATAAATACAAATGTGAAATCTTTAAACATGTATCTCATTAACATTTTAAAAAGGAAAGCAAAACAAAATATTTAAATCTTTTTAAACTATCATTTTTGAAATAAACAACTATTTTATATTTTGAAGACAAATCTTGAATAAATCTTTAAATTATCTCTTGAAAAATTTTAAGTTTTAAAACAAAGCTCCAATTACATTATTCATTCATATCTAAATTATTAATGGATTAAATTAAATTTCAAAACAACTCAAACTATAACATATACTTACATATATATTATAATTTGAAAATTCATTCTTTATTTAAAACAAAAGATCTCCTATTTACAATATATATCAAATGTATACATTATAAATAGAATAAAATTTTATTAGCTTTTGAAAAACAATTCTTATCAATTTTATTGCCAGATTATAAATTCATTAACCTTTAAAAGATTACATTAGCCAATTTTAAATTAAAATTACAATGAAAATTATCAATCCAATTAAATTATTAACACAGATTATTAAATTGTTATTGCCCAAAATTCCGGGTCGTTACAATCCTCCCCCCTTAAAAGAATTTCGTCCCCGAAATTTAAAACAAAGGTAATTTAATAACCCTTAAAAGATTTTAATTTCAAACAGCAAAGCATTCCTAACAACCAATTACTAACAACCATAGCAATCAATCAAACAAACAAACCTAACTAATTATCCTGACACAAATCAGAATAAATATTCTAACACTACATCGAGTTTCCCAAGTATAAATCATCGGGTGACTCGCTCTACAGAAGCTAAACTAACAAACTACATCACCAATATCCAGAGCTCCTCTCTTCTCTAGATCCATCAATCTGAATAGAACATCAGACTATTCTCAAATCCAGCTTAACATCCAACTCCAACTGAACTACAGATTCAACAACCAATGATGAATCATACACGTACTCCCTCAGAGATACGTGATACACAATGAATTCCAGTTATCCCAACTGGCAATTCAATCTTATCCTATCACTGCTCTCTTAACCAGAGAAAACTTAACAATAAAGTCTCCACTTCAAATCCCAAACTCCTTATCTCATATCTGCATAACTCAACAGACAATCCTGGGCTACCAATCTTCTCCTGATCAGCTCAATCTATGCTGATGCTTCCAGAAACAACAAGACCAAAGCAAACAAGCTTCAGGATTCCATTCAACAGAAAAGCCTTCCAATATCCGTCGAAATCCAGAACACAAACTCCACTCCAAAGCAATAGCAAACAGAACTTGCTTACTTCCTTATACAGCTGCTACCTCGCTTCCGCTGCACAACTCTGATTCTGAAATAAATGAGAATACTATTGATGAACACGAATACAAACTTATCCAATATATCCGGGAAACTTTGTCCACCAAATCCATAAAAATCTGAGTGACACATCCGACTCAGTCACACAACCTTATACCAGAATCCAATTCAAAACTGGATCTGACCAATCCAAATTCCAAAAAATTTCCGAGCTGCTACACCAACTCTTTACTTCTCCAAGAACCATCCTACTACCAAGCTAACTACCCAAATCGCTTCTGGAACCAAATCAATATGGAACTCAACTCCCGATGCAGTCAAACTCTTATCATTTCAATAGCTCCTACTTCCACATGAGAACCCTCATCTCAAACAAAAGATAATTCCCAAATAAGACGCAAGTCACTTTTGCGATCCTACCTAGTTCGAATTCCAAAGAAACTGTCCCCACTTTACCAATTAGAACAGTCTTAAACTTTTCCAAACAAGGTTCACCCTCAAGAAACATTCACCATCTGCTCGGACTGCTAAAAGAAGAATCACAAGATTTCTAAACCCCCAGAGAAACAACCAACCTTGCTGCTTCCAAGCTCTACCTCGATGATACTGCGAAGCCAAAAGACCTTCTCGTCAGCACACCGAACATTTCTGAGCTGCACTGCTACCACAGCTATCCAAAGACTCTAATCTAAGTCTTGTCAAAACCCAAAACCTTCAACAAACCACACAACTGACTTCCGAGATGGCAGACAACTTCTCAAGGAACTCGGACTCCAAGCCAAGCATCCACAACTCTCTTACCTTAAGAAATAAAAAAATGAGACCATTCCGAAGCGAAACAACTCATAGGCCTTAGTCTCGTATCCCAAAACAGCCAACCTCTTTGCTAAAGATCCAGACAACTTCTACACAGATGAGTCTTCCCTATGGTAGGTAAAGACTGCTCCTCAACTACTTCTAAAACTGCTTCAAAAGAAAACATCTTCAGAAAATATCCAAGGATCACGCAGTTACCAAGATATCATTACTTACTTCTGTACTTCCAACAAATCCAAACTCAAGAATAATTCGCTTACCCAAGCGAAATCCCAACTTACACTCCAAAGATAATCTCCGAATCTTCAAAATGATTTCTTACGGATATCAGAGAAATCCTATACTCCAAACTACAAAACTTACTCGAGACGGTATTAGGCCTACAGTCTCGACAAAAACTTCCAACCTCAAACATATGGAACCTCTTCCATCAGTGATAGTCGTGTTACACACACAAACCACTACTACTCCATCTACCTCTAAAACTTACGTTGGCAAATCCGAACAGATAACCCAACAGATCAGGTAGATATAAATATATATATAGTTATATATAAAAATTACAAGTACGCTCTCTCAAGAAAGACACACTCCAGAGCTTAGGCATTCACTCAACCTAACGCTCCCTAAAGAAAGACACTCTTCAGAGCCTAGGTATTCACTCAACCTACTGCTCTGATACCAAGTGCGACGACCCGACTTTCTACTCCCAGAAAATCGCGTCATCTTGAAGAAAGAAAGGGATAGAAGAAGAAAGAAAGAGAAAGAAGAACACAACAACAACAGATAACTCACAGCGGAACGAATAAATATAATATATCACATAGAATATTACATAGTATCAGAGTACATCAGAGTTTCACATCTTATACAACACATATTAGACAGTTATATACATCTGTCTAATTCATACAACTCAAGTATACAAGACACAGATACAACATACACAGCGGAAACAATATATATATCTACACGTCGAAGCCTCCTGCTCCATATCTCCTCCAGAATTCGTCAAGCTAACCTGATTCACTTGACTACTCATACATAATATGAGTACCCAAGAGTTTAATAAAACAGAAAATAAACACTCGGGTCAGACAGGGGTCTGGTGTGAGTAAACGGTTTAAAATTGCTTAACTTTAGAAAACCTTTGAAAAGAAAAGGTATCACGTAAGACTTCCCACACATAAACATGGAAAAGTTTTTACCTTACGCTAACCAAAACATTTGATAGGAAATCCAGTGATATTATAATAGTGTCTAGGGTTTTCAAGATAAAATACAGAAATAGCTGGAATGCTTACATCTCACGTTCCAACATAGTTGGGCACAATCAAAACCGTACAAGCACTTATTGGATTTTGGATTCCATACAATGGCAGGGCTACTGGGGTACCGCCCGTCACAGTACGTGGCCTAGATCAACGTACCGAGGAGCCACCCTAACTCCCCTGCAACACAAGGCCGGACCCATTCCTTACTGAATAGTTCCAAATGAGACCACCCCGTGGTTGGCGCGACCAACCACCCACACAGCCGAATAATAAGGGACTCTAGACAGGGATGAATCTCACTCTCAAAGTGGGGGCTACCCACGAAGCCTTGGCGCACCTCCCCTGTTTTAGCCATTCTCGGTTGATGAGGCTTGAGGCTGCGATTACCTTAATAGAACATATCACTTAGAATGCTCATCGCCCGCCTGACGATGTGTTGAAAGCATTCGATCCATACAAGTTCGTTCCGGGTTCGAACGAAACCGAAGGCACTATCTCGTTGCACTCACTATTGGAATCACCCTCAGAGTCAACGACCATAGCCCTTGCACTCTGATTCGCCATCTCGAATCTATAAGCACTATTCCGTCAAACTCATTACGGAATCACCCACAGAGTTATACTGACGTATAGCCCTTACACCTCGAGTCTTCACTCGCTCCACTTGGATAAACGACCTAACGTTTAATTGGTATCGATGTGGTTTTCGGATTCCAAATATGGAAATCCGATCCCGGTCTCATCGAAACCAAACGCCATTTTAATGTCCAAGTTGTACTTAAGGGTTTAAACAGTTTAACTTAATTCAGAATGATATATATAAACAGATAGATGAATCATATTATCACAAGAGATAATTCATATCAATATCCATCTACACAAAGCAGCATATCACATAACAGATATATCCAATTATCCAATATCAAACCAATATCAACAAATCATCCAATATCATTCAACATCCAATATCAATCAATCATCCAATATTAAACATTCATCCATAACAGAATTGATTAACTCTAATCAATTGGATTACTTAAATCATTCTTCATTTATTTATCCCAAATAAATAAATAAATTAATCATCTCTAATGATCTTTACTAATTAATCTTTCTTGATTAATTATATTTAATTACATTCAAGTAATTGTCCTTAACCATATTCAGTAATTAATTCTTTAATTACTATCATTAATTACAATAATTAATGATCCTTCATTAATTAATTAACTATAATTAATTACATTAAACCTTAATTAATTACAATTAATTAATCACATTTAAATTAATTACTTATATTAATCAACTTTGATTAATATCATTAATCACATTCATTAATGATCCTTATTCATACTTTAATTAACTAATTAGCTTATAATTAATCAATTCATTAATCATAATTAGTAATTACATTTTGTAATTACTTATCTTATTTAAATAAATTCTAATTTAATTATTTTAATCTTTGATTAATTAATTCAATTAATTAATCCTTAATTACTTCATTAAGTAATTATTAAATAATTAATTAAATAAATCCTTAATTAATTATTTTATTAATTAATTACAACTTAATCAATTACTCTTGGTAATTAATCTTAAATTAAACTCATTTATTAATTAATTAATCATATTGATTAATTAACTAAATAATTAAATGATTAACTCTTAATAAGTAATTATCTCTAATTACTTCATTAATAAACCTTTATTAATCTCTTATTTAATTAATCACATTATTAAATAATTCTTGATTCTTTAATTTATTAATCACTTCATAATTAATTATCTTCAATAATTTATAGTAATCAATTCATTAATTGATATCATTAAGTGATTAAACAATAATCACTTCTACTAATTGCTCCATGAGTAATTACTTCCATAAGTAATTAACTTTCTTAATTACATTCACAATTAATCATTAATTACTTTATTAAGTAATTACACTTAATTAATTCATAATTAAGTGATTTAAAATTAAATAAGTAATTAACTAATTATTTAAAATTAATTAAACAATTAATTAACTTCCTAGATTTTTTTAAAAAAAAAAAATCCTTAATTAATTAAGAAAACATTTAAATTAAATCTTACTTGTAGATAAAGCACTTATAAATCATTTCCAAATTTAAAATACTTTAAATTATCAAGTTTTAAACTAATTTATTTTCTATATAAATTGAAAACTTCAAACTTTAACTTAAACTTTGATTCAATAATTGAATCAAAAAAACATACTTCTTTAAATAAAATAAAAACAAGATGTGTTTAAATTAGATTACTTCCACTACGAATCGTTTTAAACAAATCTAAAATTTAAAATAAATTCAATTCATATCCTTTAAGGTTTGATTTGCTTATTTAAACAATAAGTTTAAATTGTTTCTTCATAAATCTTGTTTATATTTTATGGCCTGATCTGTACTTATTGTAAACTACAAGTTATTTAGCAACTTGTTTTATTTTCAGATTATAAACTTGCAACCCTAATAATACAGTACTTAATAAACAAAACTTCCCACTGCACAAACCAGAAACACACGAGACCATCAAAATCCAAGACAATCACCTTCTAATTCCCGAACTTGCCTCGAGTTCCCACCATCAACAAACGCTTCGAGTCGCCCTCAGGAAAACTCGAACAATGATTCGAGTCGCATGAGAAACGCGAGAGTTCAACTGCACGAACTCTTCTTCCTCAAATTCAAAAATTTCCAGCCCTCAATTCGTGCACGCGTGCACCTTGCACCATGATCCAAGCCTCGCCGAGCCTCCCTCCGGCCATCCCCAAGTCGGCGTTGACCACCGCATGCCATCTCTCAACCCAGAACCCAAAACCCATCGTCGATTCAATAATTCACCCTCTGAACGAAAATAACTACAGCAGTACGAACCCAAAACTCCCTCACCTCTGGCCATCTCGTCGCTGATTAACCTTGCCGACCCCCACATCAACTCGCCCCGACCACGAGCTTCAACTTCCCCCACGCGCGATTACCCCCGAGCCTATATTTGCGTCACAAACTCCTCCACAGTAAATTCCAGTAAACCAAAACTCTAAAACCCTACTTCCTTCAATTCCCATCAAATTAATCATTAGAAATTTTTCTTTGCATTTTTCCTCTAATCAACATCACTTAAGCTTCCATCGAACCAAAAATCACTGCTCCTCTATACGCCAATCATCTGAATTTAGAGATTTTCCCAAACTCATTCATCCTAGCATATCTCAAGTTATACCACATTAAAAATCCTAATTCGAATCTTAAAATTCATCATATAGTTTAACATATCAGATTCTGAAATCAAAATCTGAAATTACTACAATTGATTTTTTAACTACTTTTAGCACTTCACTGTATTTAATATTTTTCTATGAAGGTACTAACTATAAAATCTTTAAACTATTTTTAAAAATTAGTACCACACAGAAAGATCATTTTCCATTCATAAATCAAAGCCTAAACTAAATGAATAAAGTGAAAATGAAATTTTTTTTTTGCTTAGGGGACAGTTTTGCCTGTACACAACAGAGGCTTATACCTACATCAATCTACAGACATTTTCATAGGCACATCATAAATACATAAAATACATTCATATTCATACATGCAAACAATTAACACTGCATTACCACTATATTTTTATCCATGCATTTAAGTAAACAAATATTCTTCATTAAAACCAAATTCATTCGCATGCAACATTAAATCATGGATTATATCAAACTGTTTTTAAAATATAGTTTACTCACCTCTTTTAAAATATGCAGAGCAGAGGACTTCATTTCCCAGGCTTGACTATAATCCAGAAAATGCATTTGCTTTGATTTTAGTTGAAAATCCTACTGCATGCTTAATTTGATTTAAACTTGCTGTTGATTCTCCTTTTAGTTGCAGAAATAAGATGCCACTTTGAATTTGTAAATTGCAGATTTGCTTTCCATTTGAGATGCAGTTTTCAATTGCAGATCTTTACATTGAAATGCAGGTTTTACTTTTTGTTTGCAGGTTGATTTAAACTTGGTTTTTGATTTTGATCCTTTTGAATTTGCAGGTTTGATTTCTGAAGGTTGCAGCTTTCATTTTCAGGTTTGGATTTTATTTTAAGATTTTGAAGTAGCCATTAATTTTAGTTGAGGAGTGGAAACAAGAATGGAAGTGTTAGAGAAAACTAATTTTTCTTCTAAAAATGTTTATTAAAAATTAATATAAATAAATTGCCACTTGTCCTTTAAGTAATGATCTTCTTACATGTGTTTTACTAAGATATTAACATGTCTTACACATGTCTTAAGCAATTTAAATAAATTTTCATTTAGTTTAAAATGTAAATATAACCTTACATTTTTAACTTACTTTGTTATAAATGCTTACTTATTATTTATATGTATTTATGAAATGTTTATTATTCATTAGTGAAATGTTTTTATGATAATGAGCTTTTGAATTTAAATAAATACAAATGTGAAATCTTTAAACATGTATCTCATTAACATTTTAAAAAGGAAAGCAAAACAAAATATTTAAATCTTTTTAAACTATCATTTTTGAAATAAACAACTATTTTATATTTTGAAGACAAATCTTGAATAAATCTTTAAATTATCTCTTGAAAAATTTTAAGTTTTAAAACAAAGCTCCAATTACATTATTCATTCATATCTAAATTATTAATGGATTAAATTAAATTTCAAAACAACTCAAACTATAACATATACTTACATATATATTATAATTTGAAAATTCATTCTTTATTTAAAACAAAAGATCTCCTATTTACAATATATATCAAATGTATACATTATAAATAGAATAAAATTTTATTAGCTTTTGAAAAACAATTCTTATCAATTTTATTGCCAGATTATAAATTCATTAACCTTTAAAAGATTACATTAGCCAATTTTAAATTAAAATTACAATGAAAATTATCAATCCAATTAAATTATTAACACAGATTATTAAATTGTTATTGCCCAAAATTCCGGGTCGTTACACATCTTGTCTTGTCTTTGTTTCTCAATTACCTCTATCCTGAAATTCATTCTTGATTTTTCAGGATGAGTCATAGAAATGCTAGAGGTAGGGGACGTGTTGTTGCCACAGCTCCTGAACCTGCTGCACCAGTTAGGTTCACTAAGCTCTGTAAGGAATACACTGAGCTTGGTGGCACCAAGTTCACCGGATCTGAGAGTATTATAGAGGCTCAGTTGTGGTTGAAGGATTTGGAGAGGATTTTCTCCAGTCTTGAGATCATCAATGCCCAGCAGCGTTAGTTGGCAGCTTGGCAGTTGAAAAGAGCAGCCTTGGATTGGTGGGAATCCGTCACAGCCCACACCGCTGAGGGTGACATTTCTTGGGAGATGTTTATGTATCATCTTCTGTTTGTTTTGAATTTGGTTCAGTTTCTCTTTTGAAATCTATCTTATGTTCTTTATCGTGCTTTAGGGATGCTTTTCTTGTGAAGTGGATGCCCGAGGCAGGGAAATCTCAGTTGTATCAAGAATTCATGGATTTGAAATAGGGTGATATTTCTTTTGCTAAATATGAGCGGAAGTTCGATAAACTCTCTATGTTTGGCCTTAATATGATTGAAAATCCTCTCAAGAAGAATGAGAAGTTCATTGCTGGTTCCTGGCCAGATTACTATGATCGTCTCATCGCTCATGTGCATAGCCCTTCCACCACTCTGATGGATATGGCCATTAGATATGAGAATCCTACTTCTAAGGATCCTCCAGTTGCTCATTCTTCTCCATCTCATTCATTTTCTGGTAATCCTAGGAAGAGGAAGCCCAAATTTCACCATCAGAAGAAGAATCGAAACAAGATTCTGGGGTTGGGATCATCTTCTTCGTAGAGGCAATCTGTCGACCTATCTGCCATCACTTGTTTTAGATGTAATAAAAGGGACATTATGCTAATAGTTGTCCTACTTTGGTTGGTGTTGCTATCCCTCCTCTAGCTCAGTTCTATCACAATTGTCTACAGCCTGGCCATTTCAAGAACAACTGCCCTACTCAGCAGAAGGGCAAGTCATCGGGTATTTTTGCTGTTACTTCTGCATCTTCACCTACTCAACAACTACACCTGTTCTCGCTTCTGCTCCTCGTGACAACCAAGTTACACTTCAGGGCACTTTTTCTCTGTTTAATTTTCCTGTTCGTGTTCTCTTTGATACTGGAGCTTCACATAGCTTTATTTCTGTGGATCTTTGTAATAAATTTGAGCATCTTCTTTCTCCTGAGTTGGCTTCTATGCCTTTGTGTATTTCAAATCCTATTGGTGGTCCTGCAAATCTTAGTAGGATTTGTAAGCAAGTGAAGCTTCTCTATCTTGATCACCGTTTCAATGTTAATTTCTATGTTTTGGGTTTTGATGCTTTTGGTCTATTGCTTGGAGGTGATTGGCTGAAGAGTCATGATGCCTTTATCTCTTGTAAAGATCGGACTGCTTCTCTTGTTGATGATTTTGGTAATTTTTTGGTGATTCAGTGTAGTTTGCCCCAGGATTTTGCTGGCAGCTTTATTTATTCTCTTGATGTTTCTGCTGGTGATATACATTCGACTCCTATAGTCAAACTCTATCCTGATGTATTTGGTGAAGTCACTCCTTTACCTCCTAAGCGGGAAATTGATTTCCGTATCGATCTTATTCCTGGAGCTTGATCTGTAGTTCTTCCACCCAGAAGAATGGCACCTCGTGAGAAGGTTGAGCTGAGGAAGCAAATTGAGGACTTGTTCTCCAAGGGTCTGCTCAGACCTAGCCATTTAGAATAGGGAGCGGCAGTGGTTTTCGTCACTAAGTCCGACGGTTCTTTGAGGATGTGGGTTGATCATAGGGAGTTGAACAAGCTCACTATGAGGAACATATATCCTATTCCTCGCATCAGTGATATGTTTGATCAGCTCCATAGAGCTATTGTTTTCTCTCAACTTGATCTTGCCACAAGTTTCCACCATCTCAGAATTGCTGAGGAAAGTATTCCTAAGATTGCTTTCCGTACTGAGAAAGGTTTTTATGAGTGGTTAGTTATGCCTTTTGGTTTGACTAATGCTCCTGCTTTCTTTGTTGATTTGATGAATCGTGTCTTTCGTGATGTGCTTAATAAGTTTGTTTTAGTCTTTGTTGATGATATCCTTGTCTTCTCTAAGTCAAGGGATGAGTATGATTCGCATTTGAAATTTGTTCTGGGGACTCTTAGAAATCATCGGTTGAAGGCTAAATTTTCGAAATGCCATTTCTGGAGATGAATTTCGATTCCTTAGGCATATTATTTCTAGAAATGGAGTTTATGTTGATCCATTCAAGATCGCTGCGAACAATGTAAATCTACCTTTTCTTCCCTTTCTTAATTTGATCATTCTATCTTTTTTATGGTCCTTATTTCTCTTTGATTGGGAAACCCCTATGACTCCAATTGATATTCGTAATTTTTTGGGCCTTGCCCATTATTATCAGAGACTCGTTGAAACTTTGCTTAGATTTTTGCACCTCTCACTGCTTTAACTCGAAAGAATGCTAGGTTTATGTGGAGTGATAAGTGTGAAACTGCATTCAATGAGTTGAAGCATAAGCTTGTCCGCACCAATGCTTACCTTTTCGAATGGAAATGAGGGACTAACGGTATACACTGATGCTTGTCATGAGGGTTTGGAGGCTATTCTGATGCAAGATGGGAAGGTGATTGCTTATGCCAGTCGCTAGGTGAAGACCCATGAGGCCAATTATGAGGCTCATGATTTGGAATTTCTTGCTGTGGTCTTTGCCTTGAAGCTTTGGAGACATTATCTTTTGGGTGCTAAGTTTGAGCTCTTTACTGATCATCTGTCTTTGAAGTATATCTTCACCTAGAAGGATTTGAATCAGCATTAGGTTTGGTGGCTTGAGTTTCTTGCTTCTTATGATCTTGCCATTAGCTATACCCTTGGGAAAGCTAATGTTGTGGCTGATGCATTAAGTCGGAAGAAGGCTATATTGTGTCAGCTTGTTGTTTCTTCTTCTCCTCTTTTGGATCGTGTCATTGCTAAACAGGATGAGGATGAGATGCTTAGGCGTATGAAGGAGAGTGTTCATAGCAGAGTTGGTGGTAGTAGTCCTAATGGTAGTGGAGCTCAGATCGATGATAGAGGTATTTTGAGGATTATAATCAGATTTGTGTCCCGAAAGTTAATGGATTGAGGCAAGAGTTACATCGGGAACTTCATCGATCTAAACTTTCTATTCATTCTAGTGTGACGAAGATGTATCAGGATATGAAGAAGCTTTATTGGTGGAGAGGTATAAGGCGAGATATCACTATCTTTGTTAGAAGGTGTGCGACTTGTCAGCAAGTCAAGGCAGATCATCAGAAGACCCCTGGTTTGTTGCAGCCCCTTGAGGTTCCCAATTGGAAATGGGAACAGGTTTCCATGGATTTTATTGATGGATTATCGAGGACTCGGAGGGGTAATGAGAGTATTTGGGTTACTGTGGATAGATTGACCAAATCAGCCCATTTCATTCCGGTCAAATCTACCCGTTCTGCTTCCAGTCTGGCTGAGATCTATATGAGGGAGATTGTTCATCTCCATGGTGTTCCTATCAGCATTGTGTGTGATCGGGATCCTATCTTCACTAGTCAGATTTGGAAAACTTTTTAGGAATCTTTGGATACTTGTCTGAACCTGAGCACTGATTATCATCCGCAGACCGACGGTCAAACAAAAAGAGTGAATCAGATTCTAGAGGATCTTCTTCGTGCTTGTGTTCTTGATTATGGAGGATCTTGGGAAGATCATCTCCACCTTGTTGAATTCACATATAACAACAGTTATTAGGTATATTTTCCATCCTCTATTTTGATCTTATCTTAATATTTTATCTATCTCATTTGGTCTTTGAATTCAGGCTAGTATTGAAATGTCTTCGCTTGCTGCTCTTTATGGAAGATCCTGTAGATCTCCATCTTGCTAGATTGAATCCGGTAATCATTTGGTTTTTGGTCCTAATGTGATTTTGGAGGCTTCTTAGAAGGTTGAGGAGATTAGGAGGAAGATGAGGATCGCTCAGGATAGGTAGAAGAAGTATGCTGATTAGCGTAGGAGGAGTTCGGGGTTTGCTATTGGTGATCTGGTTTTCCTTATGGTCTCTCCCTTAAGGAATGTGGTCGGTTTGGTCATAGAGGGAAGCTTGCTGCTAGGTTTGTTGGTCCCTTCTGTATCTTAGAGAGGATTGGTTCTCTAGCTTATCGTTTGGATTTCCCTAAGAAATTTTTTTAGGGTACATAATGTATTCCATGTTTCACATCTTCGTCGATATCTGCAAGATCCATCTTTGATTATCTAGCATTCTGAACTCGAGAGTTTGGATATTGAGCCTAATCTGACTGTTGAGAGGAAGCCACTTCGCATTATTGAAAGAGGAACGAAGCAGCTAAAAAGGAAATCTGTCAACCTGGCCAAAGTGCAGTGGAGTACGGATGATCGGGATTATACCTGGGAGACGGAGGAGAGCATGCGTACTTCAAATCCGAAATTGTTAGTTTCAAATACTATTTGCTTTCTATCCTATCTTTCTTGTTTCCGTGTCTCATTCCTTTTCGAGGACGAAAAGTTTTGAGTGGGGGAGAGTGTAACAACCCAAAATTTTTATAAACATTTTTAATTCACTTTTAATTGAAACTTTGATGTTTAATTATTTAAAATTTGAAATTTTGCAATTTTTCAATATAATTTTGGATTTTGGTTATAAATTATTTTCCAAAGGTAATAAAATAAGCATTTTCTAAAAAAATTATATTTTAGTCAACCTAAAGTCAAAGTTTGACCACAGATGAAAATTTTAAATTTGAATATTTAATTTCTAATATTTTTCTTTGAAACTATATTTGATTCTGATGTTCGTGCTGCTTTTCGTTTCATAAAATTCTGTTTTATACTTTTTAAATTTGATAATTTTCAACGTTTTACACGCGATCTTTTTCAGTAAATTTTGTGTATTTTATATTTTTATTTTTCAACCTCATTTCTATTTTTCTATTTTCTATTTTATTTAATTTTTTCGTTCTCTTTTCTATTTGATTTTTATTTGAATTTTGGGCTTGGAATTCAAAGAGTCTTCGGTTTCTTTTCTTGGAAATCAAGTAAGCTCTTCATTTTCTAGCCTTTACTTCATAGTCATTCCTTTCCTATAACCCTAGCCGCCACTACATTTGCTAAATCATGTACAAAAGTTTCTCACCTTATCTCAAAAATTCATTTGCGTCCTCAGAAAAAATACAGTAAGTCATGGCCTCCTCTTTCTCTTCTCTTTTCTCTTTTCTTTTTCCTTTTTCTTTTTATTTGTTTTGTTCGGCCACACCATGCTATTGCCGACCACCACTCCTCTCCACCACCAACATGATCGGCCTTCACCTCCTTACATAATCCCTATGCCATAGCAGTGGCCATAGAACAAAATCCCTTCACCAAGCTAAAATCCCCTGGCCGAACCTTCCTTATGAAACCCCCTCTTTATTTTCCTCGGTCACACCTATTTCCACCACCTACTCCTCCTTCTTGCCTTGCTATAGGCCGTGCCCCTCTGATGTGACCAGATTTGACTAAGTTAGCACATAGGCCAAGCCACTTTGCCTTAGAGCCGAGCCCAAAACTCCTTTTGATCCATGCTTTTGCCTCTACTTACTTTGCCTTGCCATTCCTCCTTCATATCCTTACCTAGCCGTGCCTTATGACCACCATGACGAGCCCGATAGACTTCAAACTCAACATAGCCAAGCCATATTGCCTTGTATCTAGCCTATAGGTGATGTGGCCGAGCCCATTTGTTGCTTAAAATCCATATTTTGTTTCAAATTGATTCATGTTTTACATTGTTGAATTTATATCTTATTTGTGTTAAATCATATACTTATATTTGTTTTATTTACTTGTTTACAAGATTTGGATTTGGGTGCTACTTCTCCTCGAATCTAATTCGTGCTTTGTCATGCCTTCGAGTGTTGTTTTGTGTCTTTACTTCATGACCTCTAGCTTTAGAAGGTGAGTTATTCACTTATACAATCGTACTTATATAAATGTGAAACAATGTCATTTGAATTGTAATAGTTGATATGCTATGTTATATGCTCACACCTGCCTGTTATCTGACATTATATGATGATATTACCTGATTATATACATGTCGCATCACCTGACATCATATCATATGTTGTAGTGTTTATTTTATTTACCGTTTCTCACACTATAAGTTCCCTATAGAATAGAATCACTATGGGCTGAAATGATATATACCCAAACGGACATTAGAATAAGGAAAAATCATTATAAGCTGAAATTATAGGCTCAGGCATTTTTATTTATTTTATTTGACTTGGGATTGTAGGTTTGAAATGATAGAACACAAATTTTTCTTTTTAAAGTAAGTATTGAAATGATACATATCCGTATCACTTGACCTAGGTCGGAAAATTATATACAGACCCGTGGTTAATTTTAAATTTTTTTTTGAAAGTATTAAGTATTTTTGAAGTTAAAAATATGAAATTTTAACTTCAATTGGACTTAAATGATATAAATAAATGTTATAGTGATTTCTATAAGTTAAAATGTATAAGCAAATTAATGATTAAAATGTAAATTTTGATTTGACTTAATAATTGAAAATTTAGGGTTTAAATACAATTTTAAGCTTAACTTAGTGACAAGAATATTTTATTTATGAAATGGGTATTTTAAACAAAGTATTAGGTTATTTGTTAAAATAAAAGTTAAGCAATTTATAATGTATTTGACTTAACAAATGAATTTTAATTTAAATTGGATATTTATTAATAAAACATTATTTTATAAAATTATAAGTTAAGTAATGTCCAAATAAATAATTTTGAAAAGTGAAATAAGTTTGATAAGTTAAAAATGAGAAAAGTTAAAGATATATTGTTTTTAAAGGGTATAGTATACTTATAACAAAAATTGTAGCGGTTCAGAAATGCTATGGTTAATGAACTATGTGTTGAATATACTAAATATACCTACAGTGGCATTTCTGAAGCGCTGTAGTTTCTGAGTTTGAACTATGTGTTGAATATACTAAATATACCTACAGTAGCATTTCTGAAGTTCAGTAGTTTTGGAATTTGAACTATATGATGAATATAACTAAATACCTACTGTAGCCCTTTGCAAGTGCTGCGTTTCTAAAACTGAACTATTTTGAAATACTGAAATACCCATCGTAGCACTTTATTAGTGTCGTTGTTTCTGAAAATTACAATGTTTTTGAAATATTGTTATACCTACCGTAGCACGTTATAAGTGCTACTGTTTCTGAAAATGACAATGTTTTTGAAATATTGCTATAACTACCGTAAAATTTTGTAAGTGCTGTTGTAGCTGAAATTTACATTGTTTTGGAAATTTTATAATTGAATGAATGAACTTAAGAAGGCTACAACTTTGAAATAAATAGTATTTGACATTGAATTTAAATGGTTTAAAAGAATATGTTTTGATGTGGAATATAAACCATTTTGAAATTAATAACCACGGGTAATAATAACGTTTGGTTGTTAAAGAGACCGGGATCGGAAGTTGTCATACTCTCTGCCAACTCCGAAAACCACTTTAACAACCGTGTACACTGTGGAGATTCCAGAATGAAGTAGGATGGTGGCGATGTTCTATTGAGGTGTGCACGTAGACCCGCCACTCGTGAGTTGGCATAAGGTGGCTAATACAGGAGCGATTCCGGGCCAATAAGGTAGCTCCTATTATCAGACACACTTATTCGTATGTCTTTCTATTACTTTGTGATTGATTGGTGCGCACCTTTGATTTTGAAAGTGTGGCTCGAGGTGGGCGGTAGTGGCTGCTACGCGTTACCACATTTCCGGATGCGTAATTGGTATATCTACCCTGACATTGCCTAATTGTGTCATGTCACCTACCCTAGCGCGCCTTGTACAATTTTGGTTTTGTACCGTAGCCTGTGGAGTATCCTCTGTTGGCTTCCTGATCAGGAGGGACTATGATACTGGATAGACTACTGGGACTATTTATGTGTTAAGAGGAATATTGGGTCACTCCTTAACGCTATCTAAAAGTAAGTTTATTTTACTTTTAGACATTATTGTAATAGCGTATATTACTACATAGTAATAGTTTAATGGATCCTTAAAAGATGGACGGTCCCAAGCATCCTTTAAGTTACTTGTGCATTTATTTTACAGTTCATTTAAGTTGATTTACATTATATAAGTATGTATGTCCTAACTCGAGTGTTTGTGCTTATTTTCTTATGCTCGGGTCAGCCTGAGTGTTTTAGCTTTGGAATTCACCTTCTAGAGCTAGGATTTGCAGGAGATCATCATTTATCTGGTTGCTATCTTTTTATTCAGTATTTCTATTCAGCTTAAGCACTAGTGGACATTTATGTACCTGGGATTTCTGTTGTATTTACTTTTTAGACTATGGTATTTTGTACTGTTTTGAAACTGTGTTTGAGACTGTATTTGTGGTAGCTTTATGAACTACTGCTATTGTTTTGTTTTCCGCTGCGAGTTATTCCAATTTTTCTATGTCTGTGATTGATTTTATTTGCTCCAAATTATATTACAATCTATTGTTTTGAATTATTCAAGTCAGGCATGTGTGGATTTTTTGTCGATTTGAATGGTCCAAAATAGTGGGTTGTTACATTAAAATTAGGGGTTATACACTGGTCTAGCATCCTTCTCTATATCAATCCTAAACTCAATCTCTCTTCAGATTAGAAGCCCCAAAACTTCTTTAAAGAAGTCAAAGAATTTTCGAACTACGGATAGGATGTAAGTTCATTTTGCAATAGGTTCATTGAGTATAGATAACTTAACTCTACTGAATTTCGAAGTAAAAACGAAAGTCTAGGTTTTTTCCTTTACAACTCTTAAGCCCTACTACCCTTTTATTGCAGTCTAAAACTGCCGCATAGTGCGATAATCAATCCATACCCAAAATAAGTCCATAACCCTCAAAATTTAGAACGTACATATTGCATATGAAATCAACATCATATATATCTAATACTAGGTCTTTGCAAATTGAGAAAAGATGTGTCGTTTCCCCAATAGGAATTGAAACTACTATTGGGTGGATGACAGTTTGAGTTTTAAGATTTAAGAATTTAACCCTATTCCTAACTATGAATGAACGCGATGCTCTGGAGTCAAATAGAGAATAATTTTTTTTTTCTTGAAATAAGAGTTATACCTTCCATAGTTGTCTTTTCTTGGTCTTTGGGGGATGGTCAAATTGAGATAAGGGCAGCCTTAATGACATAGGCTTGCCTACTCTTCCCTTCTTTTGCATCTTCAGTCATTGATTTTTGAAATGCCCTACATCCTGTAGTGGTAACACTTTCCTTTAAAAGCTTCCTTCAACAAATTTACTCTACAATACTTTGCGAGGTGTTCTTTCTTTTGGCATTTATTACACACTTTACCTTCTTTCTTAAATTTCCCTTTTGACTTCTTATTTTCTCAAAAATTTCCTTTCTTATCCCCTTCCTCATCCTATGTAAGTCCAGCCTTCTTTTTCTCCATCCCTTTTCCCTTGGCATTAGTGGTCTACGGTAAAGCCATCTCAACAAGCATCTTATGGGTAGCTCTAGTGGGCGTTTGAGTCAACTACCATTCCCTATGTAGGGAGTTTAGGCCCTTGACAAATTTATGTCCTTTTTCTAATGGGTGTATCAATCAAACTCATTCCGAACTTGGCTAGTTCTATAAATTTACAAATGCACTCTTTTAGAGTGAAGTCTTCCTGCCTAAGTTATTTGAATTTCACTAATTGTAGGCTCACTTCTGCTTTTAACATAAATCCTGTCTCAAATCGGTTCTTGAAATCATCCCAAGCGATAACCCTACTAGTGCCCTCCTCAGCCACCATATTCCACCAATCTAAGGCTTCTCCCTTAAGGTGCCAAGATGCCATTGTCGGCTTCACTCGATCCTCCCAACAAAGCTCCTAAAATATCCTTTCGCGGTCATTTATCCATGCCTTGGTTTTCAAGAAGCTTTCCTTTTCAAAATATACTCTTCCTCCTATATACATAATATCCTTACACATTTTGGGAAATTGACAAGACGAGGTGCTACCTCGAAAGGTTGAACAACGAGTGCTACCGGTGTAGTCTACTAAGGAATAGGGACTTTTCCTACATGCCTAAGCATTGTTTAAACCATTTGGACATCCTTCGAATCTTAGGAATTCCTTTGGTGGGGTTCTCAGTCTTAGAAGAAGAAGGATTTTCCTCTATAATCTACTATCTCTAGATTAAACTATTAGTTGTAATTCCCTAAAATAGTATTATACGTTGAAAGAAATATTTTCCTAGAGCGCATGCATATTCTCATAATAAGGTTTGTATGTATGTGTAACATCCCCTATCTAGAGGCCAAAACTAAGCGCAACAGATGCTACGGTCATCTATTGTATTAGCTTCCGACGATTAAATATGGTTGTGTTAATGTATCAATAATATCATAAGTACTTGAATATGAAACAAAACACAGATTTCAAAAACCATATTTACTTCTTTACATTTCAAAATCAAATGTTTCACATTCACATCACATAATCTCAAATTGTTCCCAGGCACAAATATAATATAGTTATTACAAAATACGCCAAGAGAGATATATGATGATACCCCCTTGGTTCACCAGAGTCATACGGTCATAATAGACCTAATACAATCACTACGGAAATACATCAAAACATAACAAGAACTACAAATCCTAAATAATAATCAGTTTGCCTCCTACATGCCTTCGGTAGCCTTATTCGTCATCCTAGTAAACCTGAAAAAGACCTTAATCCTTCAACCTACTCAAATTAATTTTGAACACCCGAGAGTTTAAGGGGAAAACATAAATTTTGAAATAGACATAAAGCCTGGTATCAGTAACACAATACATCCGGGTTAAACATGTTAACTAAGACCAAGCTCCTTAGTGGAACGGGTTACCCCTCACTAACATCCTTTTTAAAACATGCCTTTGAAAAACCTTTTGTAAAACCATATATCGTGCTCCTACATCCATAATGGTCAAATACCGTAAAGTAATCATTATGTAAACATACATAAATTTCAGTAATAATGAACTATCTTTCAAAATACATACGTTTTGTTTGGCTAACTTTTAACCTTTGGCTAACTCGGGCCTACCAGACAATATAATCAAAATTAACCTAACACCTGTTAGATATTCTTCTTCTGCATTGTCTATTCTTAACAATCTATTAAATATTTCACTTCTGGATGGTCTGTCCCTAACTTAATCATCTCCTAGGTCTTCCCGATTCTAATGATTTTTCAGGCTCACCAATAACCTATATGTATACAACATATATTCCTTTCGGTGTGTAATCATAATTTTAGCCTAATGTGACCAAGCCTTACTCACTAGAGTTTTGGACAACAATTAGCTGGGGCTAAAAGCTAATGTATAGGGCATGACCCCATACTAGTCCCATCTGGTATTCTAATATCTGAGTCATTTTCCCTTAAGGATCCCCTTCTATAATTTTTCTTGAAAACATTTCCAAGCTGATTTAAACCTTTAGATCAAATTTGAACCTTTAAATCAAATTTAAACAAGGAATAATATATAATCTATATACTTTACTCAAAATCATATCACCATGTTATATATCCTTTAATCAAACTTTAGTTGATTAAAACACTTAGCCATTTGAAAGAACCTCTTTCTACACTTTTGAAATCATCTCATTCAAATTCAAATATTAAATTTTTTGATGTCAAACCTTTCGAAAACAATAAAACTTTTGACATCCTTCTTTAAAATCTCTTTAAAACATTGCCCTAGAAAACCTTGGAAAATCATTCATCTCAGACCTTTCGAAACCATTCACTTAAACATTTCGTAGTTATTCAACCAGAACCCTTCGAAGTCATTCATTTAAACCTTTCGCAATCACGCCTTTAGACCTTTTGAAATCAATGGACTTAAACCTTTCGTGATTGATCATCAAACCTTTTGAAATCATTTAGCCAAAACCTTTCGAAACCATTGAACCAAACCTTTCGAAATCATTTAACTAAAACCTTTCCAAATTATTTACCTAAACCTTTCAAAATCTTACTGGTTTCAATTCAAAACAAATGAAAACCTTCTTTTAAAACCTTTCAAAGTCAGTGGAAACGAGCTTTCGACTAAGTCGAAAGCTCTGCTTCAAAAACTTTAAACATATCCTTTAAAAAAACTCTTTTGAAAGCTTTGGGGTTATATTTCAATTGATTAAACAAGGTTTAGACAGCTAAGTCGAATGCTTCCTTTCGAAAGCATTGGGAGAAGCGGCTGGTTTTAAAACAAGTATTCCTTTCGTCTTTGTCGAAATGTTCAAAACAAGACAAAGTAGCAGCAACTTTTCGATTGTGTCAAAAGGTTTAAAAACCTTTGTTTAAACATTTGACCTGGTCGAAAGACACCAAGTCGAAAGCTCTAATTCGAAAGCAAAGCAGGTGAAAGCTTTTGGTTTATAAAATAAACATAACCCAACCTCTTTGGCCATTAACCTTTCGACTAAGAACCTTTCGACTTTGTCCAATTCATTACGTACCATGTTACTTGATACCATATGCATTGGTTTGAATTTGCGAAAAGCTTTGAACCTCTCGACCTGGTCGAAAGGACTAGGCCGGAAGGTTTCTACAATAATAGGCTGAAACATGCTAAAATTATGATTTCTTTGTTTTTCACCTAAAAAGGATAACTTTTCAACTAACCTGCCTTTGTTTGTCAAATCCTGATTGGTTAACAAATTCTTTTTAGAAACGTGCTGCCACTATTTTCATATTTAAATAGTTATTTTGTTTTACAAAATGCCCCTTCCCTTTAATTAAATATATAAGACATTTAAGTCCCATACCTTAAATATTTTACATATCCATCAAAACGCTTAATAAAAATTTAGAAAAATCCCACAAAATCTTTTTTAATATGTTGCCTAACATATAAAAATTTCAACCCCAAATAATTATTATTTTAGCTGAAAATAATTTATAAGTCAATAAACAATTTCCTTCACCAGAAAATTAATATAAAATCCATATTAATTCATAAAATAATGAGAATCGAAATCCACCTATAAAATATCATTTATGGCCTGTATTTAAATTTTCAAAGCATTTGGATGTCAGTAAATACGGTTTTCATTTCAAACATATCATAAAAATTTAACAAGAACATATATAATTCATCAACAAGCTTATATCAAACTTTATTCATCAAAACATGGCATATACTTGCAAAAATATTTTAGATCAAATTTTAAAATCGAAACTAAAAGTAAATGGGATGTAGTGATTATTCATCTTAGCTTTGAGATATAATATGTGAGATTAGATGTTGATTAAGTTGATTTTCTTCCTTCTCTTGATTCATACCTTTAGTCTTCTTCTTAAGAGTGAAAATGGTCACCCGCCTTAGTGTTTTTAGTTTGAGTAAAATGAAATGAATGTGACTTTCATCTTCTAAGGGTTTAGGTATAAAGTCCACATATTTTCCATATTTCCCTTATTATTTCCTAACACCTTTGTTTAGGTTATTTCATTTTAGTGTGCACATTAACATGGCACGACTACCCTTAGCTAATCAATTATCAACTTATTAATCTCCACATTATTTATTTAATTTACCTAATTAATTATTATAAATAATGTTGTAAAAATATAGGATGTTATAGACTCCCCACCTTAAAGAATTTCGTCCTCGAAATTACGATAAGGTACACTATAAAACAATCAAAGGTAAAATGTACCATCAAACAAGTTAGGATAAGTATCCCTAATCCTACTCTCTGTCTCCCAAGTACAGTCTCTAGCATCGTCACTCCACTTCATCTTTACTAACTTAAGTGTCTTATGGCTCAACTTCTTTTCATCTCTAGCTACAATTTGAATTGGATTTCTAACTATGGTCAAATCCTGTTCTACCACTAAATCTTCTAACACTGTAGGTGCTATGGTAGTTTCCGGGTCTCTAACACATTTCCTAAGATGAGAAACATGGACAATATCAAGGACTTCGGTCAAACTACGCGGTACTCTGTTCTATAAGCGAGTTTCCCGATCCACTCAACAATGTGGAAATGGTCCAACAAATCTAGGTGCTAACTTTTTTGATTTCCCAAATCTAATCACACCCTTCATCGGTGAAACCTTAATGAATACATAGTCTCCAGTAGAAAATTCCAAATCGTTCCTACTTCTATCAGCATAATTTTTTTCCTAGATTGAGCTCCCTTCATCCTAACTCGGATCGACTCAATCTTCTCCGCAGCTTCCTTCATCAAATCCGAACCAAGAACGAATCTATCCCCGATACATAACCAACATATGGGAGACTTGCATGGTCTTCCATACAAAACTTCAAACGGTGCCATCCCAATAATAGTCTGGTAACTATTGTTATACGAGAACTCGACTAAATGAAAATGGTCCTTGCATGGTCCCTCGAAATCCAATACACAATCTCTTAACAAATCCTCCAAGATTTCTTAACTCTTTCTGTTTGCCTATCAGTCTATGGATGGTAAGCGGTACTCTTGTTGACCTTGGTTCCTAATGCTTCCTGTAGACTTTACAGAACTCACTAGTAAACAAAGAATCTCTATCATTGACAATACTACTAGGAATCCCGTGCAGTCTAACTACATTCTTCATAAATAACTTTGCCAAAATGTTCCATCCTATTTGACTTTACTAGAATGAAATGGGCACTCTTAGTCAGTCTATCTACTATGACCCATATGCTTTCATTACCTCTACTAGATCTTGGCAACCCATCAATGAAATCCATAGAGATAGAATCTCACTTTCACAATGGAACTCTCAATGGTTGAAGCAATCCGCTTAGTTTCTGGTGTTCATCCTTTGCCTGTTGGCAATTCAAGAACTGCTTAACACACTAACCAATATCCCGTTTCATACCTTTCCAGAAGAAACTTCTCTTCATATCCTGATACGTCTTCGTTCCTCCTGGATGGGCAGTGAACTTCGAGTAAAGTGACTTATCCAAAACTTCCTTCCTCATGTCTTCTACATTCGAAACACACAACCTTCCTCTCTTTCTCAACCACTCAGCTTAGTCAAGACTGAAATCCTTTTGGTCATCGCTCTTCGTTCCTTCCCTCAAAATTTTGATCCCTTCAGCCAAAATTGGATCCTTCTTTTGCTTAGAGGCTATCTTCTCAACTATTACCGGTCTAACTTCTAAACAAGACAATACAACACTTCCTGCACTAGAACCTACCCTGGATCTAAACTGCACACTACAGGCTGACAATGCTTCCAAATCTTTCCACTCAGTAATCATAGCCAATACTGCATTCAGATGTTTTTTGTTGAGTGCATTCGCTACCTTGTTTCCTATTCTAGGTGTGTACTCAATTCCAAAATCATAAACAACAATAAATTCAACCCACCTCTACTGAGTCATGTTCATCTTCTTATGAGAGAACAAGTATTTCAATGACTTATGATTAGTATAAAGCTCAAACCGCTCTCCTAAAAGATAATGCCTCCACACCTTCAAAGCAAATATGACAGCATCTAACTCCAAACATGCGTTGGACACCTAACTTCATGTGGTGTGCTGTCTAGAAGCATAAGCAATCACTTTACGTCTTTGCAACGACACAACTCCCAATCTAGTTCCATGTGCATCGGTATAAACAACCAAACCTTGATTCCCCTTTGGAACCACTAACACCAGTGCATGGGTGAATAATTGTTTCAAAGTCTGAAATACTTCCTCACACATATATATCCATACGAACTTCACATCTTTTCGAGTAAGCTTTGTCATCGGCGCAGCTATCCATGAAAAATGCTTTATAAACCTTCGATAATATCCAGCCAATCCAAGAAATCTTTTAATCTCAGTCACCATCTTGGGTCTCTTCTAATTATTCACCACCTTAATCTTAGTTGGATCTATAGACAACCCTTTCTCTGAATGATATGACCAAGAAACTTCACTTCCTTCTTCCAAAAATGACACTTCGAAAACTTTGCCTTCAACTAATGCTCGCTCAACGTTCCGAGCACAACTCTAAGATGAACTTCATGATACTTCTCATCCTTAGATTATACGAAAATGTCATCTATGAAGACCTACACAAATATATCCAAGTGTTCTTGGAAAATCCTATTCATCATATCCACAAAGAATGTCGATGCATTAGTTGGTTCGAACGGCATAACTAACCATTCGTATGATCGATATCTTGTCCTAAACTCCGTCAAAGGAATGATATCCTCTGCTACTCTAAGCTGATGAAATCTTGTTACCAAATCCAATTGAGAGAATGCCTTGGATCCACTTAACTGATAGAACAATAAATTCTCGGCAATGGATATCGGTTCTTTATCGCCTTCTCATTCAACTTACGATAATTGATATATATCCTTAACCATCCGTCCAGCTTCTTTGCAAATACAGCGGTAGCTCCCCATGGTAAACTACTTGGTCGGATAAAATTGTTGCCTTTCAAATCCACCAACTTCACCTTCAACTCTCTCATCTCGGTGGGAGTCATTCTACTTAGAGATCTACTCACCGGTTCTGCTCCAAGCACTAAATCAATCCGAAACTTAATGGTTCATTTAGGTGGTAACCCAGTTACCGGCCCAAGCATATCTACAAATTCTCTAACTACAAAGACTCGATGTAATTCATCCTCCAACTCCATAGTACCCAATAAAACATACATTTCACAACTAGGGTTCTCTATGGTATAAACTATCTGATCACTACATATGGACGACTAAGTTATATTTTCCTATCGTGGAAAAATATCCTAGCATTATATTTACTTAATCAATCCATCCCAAGGATGATCCCAAATCCCCCCAAAGTCAAACACACAAATAGCACTCAAAAGTATGTCCTAGCAATTCAAACTCTAAATGGTAACACCTCATCCCAAGCGTCACATACCCCTATATTGGATTTGCAACCTTTAAGGAAGTAGCTAGATATGAGGGCTCTAGGTCAAGCATATCTAACAAACATCGAGAAATAAAAGAACGAGATGCTCCAATTTCAAATAAAACGCTAACAGACATATCGTGAATTTGCAGCGAGCCTCGCAAAATAGCCTTCCCTTTGTCCTACACAACTAGCCTTGAGGTTGTGGGCTCCAATGCATAAGCTTGCCCCTTTCCTTCTCTTGCAGGTTCTGGGCACTTGTTCTGGTAATGACCGATCTGATCATAATTAAAAGATCTAACATTCTTCTTCCCACCGGCCTCTTTTCCTTTTCCTTCACCAGCTCGACACTTATCTTTACTATCAATAACAAGAATTCATTGAACAATAATCAACCATGTCTTTTGGAACTTCCTTAAATACCCTTTTCACTTAATCTTATATCGTACGCATTTCATTTCCTTCTATACCAGCATAAAAATCCCATAATCACCCCAAAATCAAACATCATTAACATTATCGTCGATGATCCATGTCAATCATCACCTTCGCGACTTGGTAACCAAAGTGATATTGGACATCACGCCCACTCCATCGGGCTTCAATTTGCAATCGAACGATTTTGTTCACTAGGTTTGCTTGCTGTGTTATGGAGATTCCTTACCTTCGACCATCACCATGATTGGTGCTTCAGTATCATATGTTGAGCCCAATTGAAGTATTGTTAGCTTTAAATATTTACATTATTGTACCATGCACTATTAGCTTCCTCTGAAGTCTGCTAGTGCTCATCGCCATGATTTGCTCAAGTCCTCTACATTTTTAGGTATTCTTTCAATTTCACCTTAGGTATTTTTAAACTATGCCCAAATTTGTTACGTCCTCTCCATTTTTACGTACTTTTTTCGAGTTCAATTTGTTCTGTTTTTTAATTATAAAAAGCTAAGCCTTTACTCTGCAAAAAGGCATGTTCCAAAACTTCCTATACGGTCATACATACATGAATATGTAAAATTAACTACTAATTTAGGTTTTACCTGTCTTTCTTTTCTGATGATAACGTCCAAGAACTTTTTTCTGATGATATTTGATCTTGATAAAATAGTTTGATATTATAGTAAAATAGTCTGATATTTGATTATGATAAAATAGCTTGATATTAATGTAAATTAGTTTGATATTTTATCAAATATCAAATACTTTTTCCGATTATGTTTTTCAACAAATTATATAATGAAAATCTACTTCTACTTCATAGGTACTGATTCAGTTATTGGAATTTTAAATTTATATTTGATTGCAATCAGGGCTACCATAGTATATTATGTAACCTACTTTAATACATTTTGTTATTTTGTAGTTAGATTTACTTTTAGTCCTTAAGTTAGTAAAGCTATTTCAGAACTTGAACATGATGCAATCTGAACCTTTTATTATAAGCTTTAGTTATCAGAAAATATCGAATCTAAGTGAGCTTCAACTGCCTCTTCCTTACTCGCCGCTGACTACTCATCCACTAAGATCGAACTTATTTGGCTTGGTTGCATATAGATGAACTTATTATGTAAGCTTAATTAATTTTTCAAAGTCTTACTTTGATTTGTAAGCAATGTTTTCTTTCAATTGGATTTTTTTGTTGTAACAATTATTTAACTTACTCAGTCCTGGATTTGACTCTGTAATTAATGGATTTGCTGTTGTAGATTTATTTTAACACAGTTAGCTCTTATGAATGCACATAGACTGCTAATGTACGAATAAGTGTTTCCATACGAACATGTAACCTTTTTGCATTTCTGATAATTGACAGCATTGCCAGTTTAATATATTTTTTAGCCTAGAGTCTCGACCTGTACACAGCCGGCACTGTGTAACTATACAAATATTTTGTCTGTTTTGGATTTCATTTAGTAAGAAGAATGTTTATGTAGTATTAATAGATGCTATAAATCACAACAGTTGAAGCAGTACTTGAGATGTCAAATATTCAGTTTAAGCCAATTTTTACCATTTTGATGTCGTTGCACTTGTAAAATCTTTATCTTATTCATTCAGTTTAAGAGAGTCCTTTGACTTTGTTGTTTTCAGATTTTTTTTCTTATGATTTATTTTACCTCTTGGTGTTGCTATAATAACATCAATTAACTAAATACTTGACATCAAAGTTTTATTTATTATGTTATACCGTTGTATGTTTAATGTTTGTAAAGTGATTAGGTATTAATTTACAATGCTACATGTTTACTTATCATTTTCATGAGCAAAAAGTAGTAAACAGACAAGAATGTACATTTGATTATTACGAGTCTATCACGGTCTAAATTTCAACGTTCAAAAACCGACATCCGTACTTCACTCGTACTCGAATGCCGTAGATTCAAACATCGAAATTCGACTTATGCCGGAGCTTATAACACATTAAGTACAACAACACAGTGGAAGAAATGATAATATCATATATCATATACCATTTAATACACAATTGATACAACATCAGATACAACTGAATATCAATACAAATCAGAGCCAAGAGATATACAATAGCGGAAGACAACACCAGAAGATGGTCTAGACTTTGTGACCATCGACAGCGGAAAGATAACTTCAATTGATCTCAAGAGAGAAAGAGAGAAAGAATCCAATATATGAAACTTCATAGCCAAAACTCCAATGCTCCAAACCAAATAGCTTAACCCAAAAGCTTCGAAGACCCCAATCCAAAAGCAGTTATATCGAAACCATAAGCTCGAACCCCCATCAGGATGACTTAAGCAAGGCCAGTCACCTTGAACAAATGCTATCGCCAAATCCAAAGGCTGGATGCTATCGAATCTACTCCTACTATTCGATTATCTGAAAAACCCAACTCTAGACTGCCCGTATGGAAAATTATGGGCACCCAGAGTATAGTAAGGGAAAAATAAACTCCGGGTCAGTCATGAGACTGGTATGAGCAAACAAAAAAAGTTTATTTTTAAAACAAACAACAATAGAATTTAAAACATTGAAAACTGCAATGCTTTTTGGAAAATGAAACTACCATAAGGCCTTCTACCACACACACAATGCAAGCGCACAATTGGAGGAGATTTCTCCTTACGATATTCAAACATGCTTGATACATGAAAACCACTTGATATTATTATTAGTGCAAAGTGTAGAAAACCTTTCGAAAGTATAATATTAATCTTAGCCAGCATACAAACATTATTGTATGCCTACTATAGCTACCATGTTCAAAAGCAGGTTACTGCCACATTCCATGGCAGATTATACAATTAAAACCGTACAGGGCGCGTATTGTTTCTTTGGATTTCCAACAAATGGTCAGGCTAAGGAACTTCTTTATCAAATGGAACGCCTCTGGAGGGATGCCCCCAAGAACCAAATCGGTTCCCTACCGATACAAGGCCGGGTTACAACTTCCCGGAAGTAACCCTCAAGTAAGCCATCCTCGATCGTTACCGACCTTTATCCGAGGTACCTCTACACCAACAACCACAAAGCAATAAGTTTGCGACAACCACAAAGTTAAGTATCTGGGCTCCATACCATGATACTACTTATAATCCAGAAGGAAATGGACATACCCTTGGGACGCAACCTTTGAAACCTTGCCGCAACATTCCTGTTTTGACCATTTCCGGTTTGTGAGGCTCGACGAAGTCTCGTCCACAAAGCTACGCTTTTCACAAAGCCATGCTTCGATCAACAAATGAATAGCAGCACTTCGGATGCCACATTACCAAATTGGGAATGTATTACTAGTAACCATCAACCACATAATCTCTGAGCTCGTACATCTCAGAGAAGGGTGTTAAGAAAAGAGAATAAATATCTGCCACCAAACAGATATGTATTTGATAGAAACTAGCTTTACATCTCAAAGTGTAATGTCAGACACACATCCACACAAGTCTGTTTCGGGTTCGAACAGAATCGAAGGCACTTCCAAAGAAGCCCTTGCAAATCCGGATAATCCCTAATCACGTCCGGACTCTCCATCACAATGGGAGATCAAATCTCTATAGCGGGGACTAGTCGGTGCAGAGACATTCGACGGATTATCCTTTCGCTTTTGAAAATATCCGGTCTTCACCACCGATCTTCAAATGTTATCTATAACGTCGTATCATTATCCGGAATGGGTTATATGACACAAGGTCCTCTCCCGGCTAAACCGAATAATGAGCGAAATATTTAAAAACATATGGATGTTGGGATTTCAGTTAAGTCACAACTTAAAACCCAAAACTTTCTTTTTAAATGGTTTAAACAAATTACCATTTTCAAATCTTTAAACAAAAAGATTCACTTCACAAAGTTCGCCCATCTTTTATAAAGATTTATTCACAGATTTCAAAACAATTTTCCTTTCAAACCTTTTATAGAAAGGATACAACTTTAAGATCCCGTTTCAATTTGAAAACAAAGTATACCAATCTTTAACAAAGATTCATTCATATTCTTTCAAAACAATTTCCCTTTCAAACCTTTTATAGAAAGGATACACCTTTAAGATCCCTTTTCAATTTGAAAACAAAGTATACCAATCTTTAACAAAGATTCATTCATATTCTTTCAAAACAAATTCCTTTCAAATTGGATTAACTCATCCAATCTTTAAATCAAAGATTTAATTCATAGCTTTCAAAACTATTTTCATTCAAACTTTAAATCTTTCAACATAAATTGGAAATCCTTTCTTTATATGAAAGCTATTATTATATGAAAACAAATAGCTTTCGTTTCGGAAAAATCCGATTTCATTTGTACAAGTTAAAGCCCTTGGGTTAAATTCAAATTCCCAAAACAATACTTTTAAAATGTTTTAAACCCCTATTAAACACATTTATAACTCGTATAATCTTTTTAAACCATAATTTCCCAATATAGAATTCAATTTCAAGTCTTGAATTTAAATTCAAATCAAATTATTTAAATTTCAAAACTTTATCAAGTTATTAAAAATAACTTTTATCTTTTGAAATCCATTTTCAAAAGTTTTTTTTATTTAACCCAATTCCATTTCCAAAACCATTTGGATTCAAAATTCATCTTTTGAAACCATTTCATAAATCTGTAACTTAACTGATTTCCATGTGCAATCCATATTTGTGTGTGTATGGCGTAGTCCAGGGGTTTTACACAATAATGCAACATCATTTATCACAACATCAAAGATTCAAGCACATCAATATTGGTAAGCGGTATAATCCTATAACACTTATCTTCATTCACAGATTCACAGATAAATAATGTAAATTTATCACAGATAAATAAATTACATCCATAATAGCTCAAATCAAAACAAAGCATCATATATCAGAGATATCACACAATTCATAGCATTCAATAGAATACAATCATCCATAAGTGAGATTAATTAATCATCTGATTAATTTAAATCAGATAATTAGTTAAGAATTAACTACTAATATTGGTTAATTAACATTAATTAATTTCCAATCATTTTGATTAATTATTCTTTATTCATTTATTAATTAACCTTTATAAATTAATCAATCTTAAATAAATCAATCCTTAATCATTAAATAATTAACCTTTGATTATTTAATTATTCCTTAGTTAACTATTCTGAATTAATTAATAAATTAATTAACCCTTAATTAATTACCATTAAATTAATTATCATCCTCAAATTAATTATCTTAATTAATTAATCATATAACTAATTATTCTTTAATTAATTATTCTTCAGTTACTCGATTAATCAAACATAAACCTTAACTACTTTCATTAATTTATCAATCTTTAACTTAATTACATTAAGTAATAATATTTAATTTATTTCATTAAGTAATTAACCTCTAATTACTCATTATTAATTAATCATCCTTTTACTTAAGTAATTATACTGAAATTAATTGATAAATTAATAACATCAATTAATCAACCATTGATTAATTACTTTAAATAATTTAACATTATTTTTAAATTTTATTTAAGAAACTACTCAAGATCTTAATTAATTTGAAAGATAAACTATTTATCTTTATTCATCAATTAATCTCATTCCAGTTTATTCGATAAACCTTTGCAATAAATCTTTATAACACACAACTCAACTTAAACCCTTTAAGTTACTTAAAGCTATTCCATTTCATCATTTAAAATTATTTAAAAGAACTTAAACTTAAATAATAGTTATAAAATAAAAATACCTTAAATTTAAAAAATTTTAAAAATATTTATTTTAAATCTTTAACCAATTCCAAAACCCAAAATAAACATTTATTATATTTTTGAAAGAATTGAACGAGAAATTATTTAAACTTGATTTAATAAAATCTTGTTAAATTTAAATTTCAAAACTAGTAAACATCTAAACCCGAGATAACCACTAGAAAACTCAAACCTATCTTCGAGTAAAATCCCAAATTTCTCGAGTGAAAACCCGAGTCCTTATTTTTCTTCCCTCCCTGTACTTTGTTTCATTTTTAAATTTTACAATTGTTTAGACATGATACACATACATGATCATGCTCGAGTATGCTATCGAGACAGCAATGAAACTCCACGAGGTTGCCTTCGAGTTTCCCCCTTTCTTCCTTAAATTTCAATATCATCAAACATTGATGATATCGCATGCACATGCACCAGGGCTCGTATCGTCTCCGACCAACCGCGGTCCCTTCGACAAGTCAACCGTGACCCCTCTAATGAACTCGATCACCCAAAATCCTACGATCCACGTCACAATCAAAATCGAATGTATCGACCTCCATCTGGAACAGACTCCATCACCATAAACCGCCTCTCCTGATCGCCATCGTCCATTGATAATCACGCGACTTCAACCTAAGCTGCTCCACTGATCAATGCTTCTTCTCCACCTGGACCGATCATCGATAGACCACCCTCGGCTACGAATTTCTACCCCAAACTTCAACGAGACAAACCGTGTCTTAAACCCTATTTTGTCGCCGCACAGCCACCACGGCTATCGGAAAAACCTTCGACCATTTTTCCTCTACTCTTCATGACAACTACCTCCTTCAAGAACAAGCACGCCATCTAGTTCATCGTCTATCGCCTTGAATTGATAGAAATTCGAAAACTGCTCAACTCCATATTTCTCAACATCTAATTGATTTAAAATCATGAATTTGTTATTAAAAATCATGGTTTAAGGAAACAAATAGGATTGTATAATCAAAACCCAAATTTTAATCAATAGATTTTTGAACAAAATTGGATTTTTTATTGTGTTTAACATCCCCCAGTAAATCCATTTATTTCTAATACTTAAATGTATTTTTAAAATTTAGATCTTGATGTTTTGATCCTATTTTTTTCAAACATCAACCCTAATAGAGATTGAGAAGTGAGATCCTTAAGTTTTTGAAATTAACTTATGTCTGTAACTCTAAACAGAGGCACGTACAGACTTCATATACACAAACTACAATATACAAGCATTTTCACACAATGACACAAGCACATATACATCATAACTTCATAAACAATTTCAACACTTATAAATATAACATGGTTGAGGGGATTTACTCAACTTGAAGTTTGAAAACATAGTGAAATATTTGAGCCTGGAGATGAAATCTGGAAATGATGATTTGTGCTAAAGCTTTGAATTTGTTTGATTTTTTTTAACTACTTCAGGTTTGAATTCTAGTTTTATATTTGAGTTAAACTTGCTTCAGAATTGTTTCAGGCTTTTGATCCCGTGCTTGCTTTTGAAGTTGAACTTCCAGATTTGAAGTTGCTTTTAATTTCCAGGTTTTGAACTTCTTTTGATTTTTGAAGACTGGAACGAGTTTAATCTCTGGTTTTGAACTTGCATGCTTTTGATTCAGCTGTTCATTTGCTTTGCTTCAAATTTGTATCCGACACTTGATCTGGATCTTGTTTCTCTTTTTTTTGGTTAAACCTGATCTTGTTTTCTGGTTTGGAGAGTTTTGTTTTTAGATTTTTATTTCTGATTTTTGATCCTTTTGTTTTGATCTGTAGTGCTCTGGTTTCAGATTTTCTTTTTTTGATTTCTTTTGTTTTGAATACATGAAACCAAAATGAGAAAATAAAGAAGTAGATGTGTTTATAAAAATTTTATTTTCATTTTTATTTAGATTAAAATAAGTGACACTTATTACTTTCTTGTTTTATTTTGTTAACACTTGTAATTGCGAAATCTTATTTATTTACAAATGTCATTTTTTTGTTAAATTATGTTCAAGTCCTTTATTAAAATTTTATTTAATTTATATTTTAAACCCTTTCTTTTAATAAATTTATAAATTAAGTTTTAAACCTTATCATTTTATAATTTTTTATATCACATTCTATACATTTTCAAACTATTATTTACTCTTATACTTTCAAAAGATATATTCATATTAAGCTTTAAATATATACTATATATATATATATAAAAGAAAAGTAATTTAAATATTTTATTAAATATAACTTTATACTACATATCCTCTTATTTAAATACATTTTCCTTTATTAACATTTTTATACAACTTTTTAAAGAAATGATTTAAAATGTAATTATACACAAATTACAAATTATATATACATATTTATTAGTTCTTTAAAATATAAAGGTTTTTAACTTCAATTTATAAAATATTTACTTTTGAATTCCAAATCAAAATTCTATAAAAAATCAATTTATTGAATTTTCAAATCAATTCCTTTATTTACAAACTTTATATATATATATATATATATATATTTATTCAAACTATTTATTTTTGAGTTTCCAATTAGAAATTCTATTTTAAAATCATATTTATATACATTCAAACAAATATCTATTTAAATTTGGAAAATATCAAATTAATTCACAATTTAATTCCAAAAATTAATTTAATTACCAATTTAAATTTGATTTAAAAACAGGATTGTTACAGATTCCCCCTTTAAGAAAATTTCGTCCTCGAAATTCACCAGGGAGACAACAAAGGGTATATGAACTCATAGAGAAATGGTTCACCAGATTAAACTGAATATTTATTCAACATTTGGCTTACCAAATCAGAATATCATAATAGATACGAGAACAAACTAATTTAATATTACACAGGATACTCGGGTCATCCAGTCTACGAAATATGCAACGACATCGGTTAGTTCGAAGGAATAACTAACCATTCGTAGAATATATCGAGACCCAAACGATAGATAAATGGGTTTAATCTTCCACAACTCTTAAAAACTAGGTATGGATTCCAACCTCAGGTCGGAATACCCTAAAATATATATTAACTTGTCTCTTTTCGGACTTTGATACTCACCAAAAATTACAATAGAACTTCAAATTTGGTTTTAATCGAAATCGTTTTATCGATACAAATTAATCTATCTTCATATGTTAACTAGTTTATTTCAAATAATATCTAAAAAAATTTGAAGTTAAAAATGGGAAGATTGATAAGAAACCGATGAAGATATGAAGTAAGGATTTTCTACAACGATTCCCAGGGCCACCACTACACCAAAGCTTCTTCCCGAAGCTGCCACGAAGCCATCAAAGAATTGAAACGGATCAAAGGAGATCAATAGAAAAGTTGTTTCCATTGTTATTACATGGTATTGACCATTTGTAGTCGTACTCCCATGTCTCCTATCTCGTCATCTTCTTGCACTCATACTCACTATCAGTGGGTATTAAGAGAATTTACTGATGCAATTTACTGATGCACACGAACAAATATCTTAAGGATACACTCATTTTAGGGTATTCTTCACCCTATCTCTAATGAGTTACCGAATGTGTTATACTCCTGAGCTAAAGTTTCAACCTTCAGCTCTGATACAAAACTGTCACGGTCTAAATTTCAGCGTTCGAAAATCGACATTCGTACTTCACTCGTACTCGAATGCCGTAGATACAAACGTCAAAATTCGACCCATGTCGGAGCTTATAACACATTAAGTACAACAACACATCGGAAGAAATGATAATATCATATATCATATACCATTTGATACACATTTGATACAACATCAGATACAATTGAATATCAATACAAATCAGAGCCAAAAGATATACAATAGCTGAAGACAACACCGGAAGATGGTCTAGACTTTGCGACCATTGATAGTGGAAAGATAACTCCAATATGATCTCAAGAGAGAAAGAGATATAGAATCCAATATCTGAAACTTCATAGCCAAAGCTCCAATGCTCCAAAACAAATAGCTTAACCTAAAAGCCTCGAAGACCCCAATCCAAAAGCGGTTATATCCAAACCATAAGTTCGAACCCCATCACGATGACTTAAGCAAGGTCAGTCACGTTGAACAAATGCTATCGCCAAATGCAAAGGCTGGATGCTATCAAATATACTCCTACTATTCGATTATCTTAAAAACCCAACTCTAGACTTTCCGTGTGGAAAATTGTGAGCACCCAGAGTTTAGGAAGGGAACAATAATCTCCAGCTCAGTCATGGGACTAGTATGAGCAAACAAAAATAGGTTATCTTTAAAACAAACAACAAAAGAATTTACAACATTGAAAACCGCAATGCTTTTTGGAAAATGAAACTACCATAAGGCCTCCCGCCACACACACAATGCAAGCGCACAATTGGAGGAGATTTCTCCTTATGATAGTCAAACATGCTTGATACGCGAAAACCATTTGATATTATTTTTAGTGCATAGTGCAGAAAACCTTTCGAAAGTATAATATTAATCTTAGCCATCATACAACCATTATTGTATGCCTACTATAGGTACCATGTTCAATAGCAGGTTATTGCCACATTCCATGGTAAGTTATACAACTAAAACCGTACAGGGCGCGTATTGTTTCTTTGGATTTCCAACAAATGGTCAGGCTAAGGAACTTCCTTATCAAATGGAACGCCTCTGGAGGGACGCCCCTAAGAACCGAATCAGTGCCCTACTGACACAAGGCCGGGTTACCACTTTTCGGAAGTAACCCTCAAGTAAGCCATCCCTGGTCGTTACTGACCTTTATCCGAAGTACCTCTACACCAACAACCACAAAGCAATAGGTTTGCAGCAACCACAAAGTTAAGTATCTGGACTCCATACCATGATAACATTTATAATCTAGAAGGAAATGGACATACCCTAGGGGCGCGACCCCTTAAACCTTGCCGCAACATTACTGTTTTGACCATTTCCGGGTTGTGAGGATCGGCGAAGTCTCGCCCACAAAGCTACGCTCTTCACAATGCCATGCTTCGATCAACAAATGATCAGCAACACTTCGTATGCCGTATTACCAAATTAGGAATGTATTACTAGTAACCATCGACTACATAACCTCTGAGCTCGTACGTTTCAGAGAAGGGTGTTAAGCTAAGAGAATAAATCTCTGCCACCAAACAGAAATGTATTTGACAGAAACCAGCTTTACATCTCAAAGTGTAATGTCAGACACACATCCATACAAGTCTGTTTCGGGTTAGAACAGAACTGAAGGCACTTCCAAAGAAGCCCTTGCAAATCCAGATAATCCCTAATCACGTCCCAACTCTCCATCACAATGGGTGATCAAATCTCTATACCGGGGACCATTCGACAAGTTTTCCTTTAGCTTTCGAAAACATCTGGTCTTCACCACCTATCTTCAAATGTTATCTATAACGCCGTATCATTATTCGAAATGGGTTATATGACGCAAGGTCCTCTCCCGGCTAAACCAAATAATGAGCGCAAATTAAAAACATATGGATGTTGGGATTTCAGTTAAGTCACAACTTAAAACCCAAAACTTTCTTTTTAAATGGTTTAAACAAATTACCATTTTCAAATCTTTAAACAAAAAGATTCACTTCACAAAGTTCGCCCATCTTTTATAAAGATTTATTCACAGATTTCAAAACAATTTTCCTTTCAAACCTTTTATAGAAAGGATACACCTTTAAGATCCCGTTTCAATTTGAAAACAAAGTATTCCAATCTTTAACAAAGATTCATTCATATTCTTTCAAAACAATTTCCCTTTCAAACCTTTTATAGAAAGGATGCACCTTTAAGATCCCTTTTCAATTTGAAAACAAAGTATACCAATCTTTAACAAAGATTCATTCATATTCTTTCAAAACAAATTCCTTTCAAATTGGATTAACTCATCCAATCTTTAAATCAAAGATTTAATTCATAGCTTTCAAAACTATTTTCATTCAAACTTTAAATCTTTCAACATAAATTGGAAATCCTTTCTTTATATGAAAGCTATTATTATATGAAAACAAATAGCTTTCGTTTCGGAAAAATCCGATTTCATTTGTACAAGTTAAAGCCCTTGGGTTAAATTCAAATTCCCAAAACAATACTTTTAAAATGGTTTAAAACCCATTGAAACACATTTATAACTCGTATAATCTTTTTAAACCATAATTTCCAAATATAGAATTCAATTTCAAGTCTTGAATTCAAATTCAAATCAAATTATTTAAATTTCAAAACTTTATCAAGTTAGTCAAAATAACTTTTATCTTTTGAAATCCCTTTTCAAAAGTTTTTTTTTAATTTAACCCAATTCCATTTCCAAAACCATTTGGATTCAAAATTCATCTTTTTAAACCATTTCCCAAATCTATGACTTAACCGATTTCGTTATGCAATCCATAATTGTGTGTGTATGGTGTAGTCCAAGGATTTTACACAATAGTGCAACATCATTAATCACCACATCACAGATTCAAGCACATCAATATTGATAAGCGGTATAATCCTATAAGGCTTATCTTCATTCATTGATTCATAGATAAATAATGTAAATTTATCATAGATAAATTAATTACATCCATAATAGCTCAAATCAAAACAAAGCATCATATATCCATTAAATTAATTATCGTCCTCAAATTAATTATCTTAATTAATTAACCATATAATTAATTATTCTTTAATTAATTATTCTTCAATTACTCGATTAATCAAACATAAACCTTAACTACTTTCATTAATTAATCAATCTTTAACTTAATCACATTAAGTAATTATATTTAATTTTTTTCATTAAGTAATTAACCTCTAATTACTCATTATTAATTAATCATCCTTTTACTTAAGTAATTATATTGAAATTAATTAATAAATTAATTACATCAATTAATCAACCATTGATTAATTGCTTAAAATAATTTAACATCATTTTTAAATTTCATTTAAGAAACTACTCAAGACCTTAATTAATTTAAAAGATAAAATATTTATCTTTATTCATCAATTGATCTCATTCCAATTTATTTGATAAACCTTTGCAATAAATCTTCATAACGCACGATTCAACTTAAACCCTTTAAATTACTTAAAGCTATTACATTCCATCATTTAAACTTATTTAAGAGAACTTAAATTTAGATAATAGCTATAAAATGAAAATGCCCTAAATTTAATAAATTTTAAAAATATTTATTTTAAATCATTAACCAATTCCAAAACCAAAAATAAACATTTATTATATTTAAAAGAATTGAACGAGAAATTATTTATACTTGATTTAATAAAATCTTGTTAAATTTAAATTTCAAAACTAGTCCACATCTAAACCCGAGATGACCCCCAGAAAACTCGAACCTATCTTTGAGTAAAATCCCAAATTTCCTGAGTGAAAACCTGAGTCCCTATTTTTCTTCCCGCCCTATACTTTGTTTCATTTTTAAATTTTACAACTATTTAAACATGATACATATACATGATCATGCTCGAGTATGCACTCGAGACAGCAACGAAACTCCACGAGGTCGCCTTCAAATTTCACCCCTTTCTTCCTTAAATTTTGATATCATCAGACATTGATGATATCGCGTGCACATGCACCATGGCTCGGATTGTCTCCGACCAACCCCGACCCCTTCGACAAGTCAATCGTGACCCCTCTGATGAACTGGATCACCCAGAACCCCATGATCCACTTCATAATCAAAATCAAATGTATCGACCTCCATCTGGAACAGATTCCATCACCAAAAACCGCCTCGCCTGATCACCATCGTCCACTGATAATCACGCGACTTCAACCCAAGCTGCTCCACTGATCAATGCTTCTTCTCCACCTGGACCGATCACCAATAGACCACCCTCGGCTACGAATTTCTATCCCAAACTTCAACAAGTCAAAAAGGGTCTTAAACCCTATTTTGTCGCCGCACAGCCACCACAGCTATCGAAAAACCTTCGACCAATTTTCCTCTACTCTTCGTGACAACTACCTCCTTCAGGAACAAGCACGCCATCTAGTTCATCGTCTATCGCCATGAATTGCCAGAAATTCGAAAACTGTTCAACTCCAAATTTCTCAACATCAAATTAATTTAAAATCGTGAATTTATTATTAAAAATCATGGTTTATGGAAACGAACAGGATTATGTAATCAAAACCCAAATTTTAATCAACTGATTTTCGAACAAAATTGGATTTTTTTTACTGTTTTTAACATCCCCCAGTAAATCCATTTATTTCTAATACTTAAAGGTATTTTTAAAATTTAGATATTGATGTTTTGATCCTACTTTTTTCAAACTTCAACCCTAATAAAGATAGAGACGTGCGATTCTTAAGTTTTTGAAATTAACTTATGTCTGTAAACTCTAAACAGAGGCATGTACAGACATGCATACACACAAACTACAATAAACATGCATTTTTACACAATGACCATATACATCATAACTTCAAATACAATTTCAACACTTAGAAATATAACAGGGTTGAGGGGATTTACTCACCTTAAAGTTTTAAAATAGAGAGAAAGATTTGAGCCTGGAGATGAAATCTAGAAATGATGATCTGTGCTAAAGCTTTGAATTTGTTTGATTTTTTAACTGCTTCAGGTTTGAATTCTTGTTTTATATTTGAGTTGAACTTGCTTTAGAATTGTTTTAGGCTTTTGATCCTGTGCTTGCTTTTGAAGTTACACTTCCAGATTTGAAGTTGCTTTTAATTTCCAAGTTTTGAACTTCTTTTGATTTTTGAATACTGGAATGAGTTTAATCTCTGGTTTTGAACTTGCATGCTTTTGATTCGGCTGTTCATTTGCTTTGCTTCAAATTCTTATCTAACATTTGATCTGGATCTTGTTTCTTTTTTTGATTGAACCTGATTTTGTTTTCATGTTTAGAGAGTTTTTTTTTTAGATTTTTATTTTATGATTTTTCATCCTTTTGTTTTGATCTGTAGACTCTGGTTTCATATTTTCTTTTTCTGATTTCTTTTATTTTGAATACATGAAACCAAAATGAGAGGAAAAAGAAGTAGATGTGTTTATAAATTATATTTTCATTTTTATTTAGATTAAAATAAGTGACACTTGTTACTTTCTTGTTTTATTTTGTTAACATTTGTGATCGCAAAATCTTATTTATTTACAAATGTTATTTTTTTGTTAAATTGTGTTTAAGTCCTTCATTAAACTTTTATTTAATTTATATTTTAAAACCTTTCTTTTAATTAATTTATAAATTGAGTTTTAAACCTTGTCACTTTATAATTTTGTAAATCACATTCTATACATTTTCAAACTATTATTTCCTCTTATACTTTCAAAAGATATATTCACATGCCAGAAGAAGTCTCCCGAAGTTTGAGCGCAATATCGGCCTCCTACGCCTATAATTAGCACCCTGGAGCCTACAGAAAACGGACTTTTTGATCAAGAAACGTCTAGACTCTGCTGGATTCTACTTAGCACTTCACCACAACTGTATGATAATCTGCTGTAATTGATTGAAATCATCAAGTGAATCAATAAAGTCATCCACTTTAGAGTGGACGTACGCCGGATCGCCAAGCCACTATAAATCCTGTGTTATTTAGTGCTTTCCTTTGAATTTTTTGAGTGATCTTCATCTTTATTTCTCTAAATACTTGTTATTTGTGATCTATGATTACGAACTAGTGCTTTCATCAGCAACTTGGTGTTTGTGACCAATTATGGCGCAAACATTTTGGTGTTTTCACTGAGAAACGCTAATTCAGGAATTCTATCGTTTGAAAGTTGAATTTGAAGGTTTAAGAGTTCAGATCTGAAAAGCTACGACGAGGAAATCAATTAGAAGGCAGAGACTAGAGAGAAGTCAACACGAAGGGAGTCAAGAGGCTTCCTTAGAGGCGAACTAGACATCGATCTTCATCACCAGTGATGAGATGGAGGCAATGTTGAAAAGACAAGAAGAAATGATCCAGAATTTGTTTCGATAGGTTGGACAACTTGGAGCGCAGAACCAAGGAGCAACTGGAATTCAGAACGGAGCAGGACCATCTAAAGTAGCACCAGAGCTAGGAGGCACTCACCTAGAGCATGCTGACCCAATACCAAGGAGAACATCGGGTGGATTCAAACAGCACAACATTGGTAGAGGAACGGAAGCTCAGCCAGGAGAACCGATTCCAGGAATCCCTTGTGAACTCGAGGGGCAGGTCGAAGGCAATGGACGAGGACTACATCTTCGAGACAATGATAGGTTGGCGGAGATGGTCAGACGGGCTATGAGTGGCGAATTGGTAAACAAAGGCTTGGAGGATGTGAATAGGAGTCCTTTTACCACAACAATCAGGCGAGCTAGAAATCCACCAGATTTTAAGCTACCATCATTGGATATGTATAATGGGAGGACAGACCCTACGGTTCATCTGACAAAGTATATGAGGCACATGGAAGTGCTGGAGGCATCAGAGGAGGTCATGGCCCGGTGCTTTCCATTGTACCTGATAGATATTGCGACGTTATGGTTTACGCAACTGGAGAGTGGATCTATCGGAACATGGAATGATTTGACTGAAAAGTTTATGAGGAAATTCAGGGTTCACATTTCGAGACCCAAGAATGTGATGAGATTGGCAGCACTAAAGCAAAGGGCTGGGAATCTTTGAGAAGCTTTTTGACGCGATTCAATGCAGCTGCAGCATTGGTGGATCGACCAGATCCATCCATGGTCTTGATGGCGGGTGTGTCGGGCGTAGCTGATGGCACAGAATTCAAGAATTCGCTGACAAGAGATCCTCTTATGGATCTAGGGGAATTTTATCATGAGGCTGAAGCATTTTTACGGTTAGAGGATGCAAATGTCGAAAGAGAGGAATGAGAAGGAATCGATGTTTATGCAGTCAAAGGTGGAAATCCTCTTGAAAAAGGTACAAAAACTAGCAAAGGGAAATGAAAGACTGAGGATAACGATAATAGATCAACACGACCACGAAAGGAACCAAGATTTACCTCATACACGGAGCTGAATGAGACTTTGGAGTGTATCTACAAGGACACCAGGGGACAGGTTCCTTATCGAAAGCCAATTAGGAGAGATCCGACTAACAACGAGAGAAAGTTAGACAAGTATTGTTCATTCCATGAGTTAAATGGTCATAGCACAAACGACTGCAGAAACTTGAAAGACGAAGTCGAGGGACATATCCGGAATGGTTTGCTATCACAATATGTGAGAAGGAAGGCCACCACGGTGGAACAAGAACGACCACCGCCTGCACCAACTGAAGACGCCTCAGGATCGAGACGTCATCTTATTATCAATTGATTGAGATAATAACGAACGAGTGGAAAACCCCACAACGACATAATTAAGTTGTTTACACATGTACAGGATCATGAACGACCCTCAGGCATGCTCTAATACAACTATAAACCACATCGATGTAGTTGTTTGCACTCTGACGCCACAGTTTTGCATTTGTTTTTTCTTCTCACATTTGGGTTTGGTTTTGTCGGATATTTCAGTTTTAAAACTCATCAGTTGAATGGATATTTGGTTTCGATAATTCTGAAATGGCCAAGCTACTTACACACGTACGGGGTCTCGAACGGTCCTTAGGCATGCTCTGAGATGGCGATAAACCATCCTGACAAACGGTCCAGAAACTCACTCGAACGTGAAATCTGGTATCGATAATACTAAGTCCCCTCCGGCACACTCATTCGCCTCGAACGGTACCCGACCTCAAACGGTCACAACTCGCCTCGAACGGCACCCCTACCGTGAATGGTCACCATTCGCCACGAACGGCATCTGGCCATGAACGGTCACATAACACCTCGAATGACATACGATCCTAAATGATCATCATTTGTGGTCATATAAGACTATCAATTTCTTTGCACGTCACCTATAGAATATGAACATCCGGCTTATGGCATTACAAAACACACCTTCCTACCGCAAGGCATGTTTTGGGGAGCAAGTGTTATCCCGCCTTTTAGCAAGGCCACGATATCAAAAGGTCAGCTGAAAAACAAAAACAGTTCATCACGAAGATGGGTTGCATCGCAGGTTCACTACGGATATCGATGAATTTTGTCCGAGTTCGGATCATGCTACAATTGACAAGACATAACAAGCAAAGCCATAAAAGTTAGCATTTCAAATTTTAGGTTAATAGGAGTTTGTATGAATGAGATATGATCGATACAAGTACGCTGTTCGTATCCATCAGATAGTCGAGGTGATGGTCTATTCGAATCGATCAGATTCGTATCAATCAGGATGAATTCGCTTTGAATCCATCACGTTAGAATCGATCCATACATTCAAAATTCGAACCCATCGACTTCGCATCAATCAGAAAGGCCACGTCTTCGTATCCAGGAACTTCGCATCGAGTAGCCTCATATCCATCAGACGACCTCACTTCGTGTCGATCGCCCCATCACCTAATTCATGACCATCGGCCGGAGAGTCATAATTGAATCCATCAGTTATCTCTAATTTGTATCCTTCAAGTGGCCATACTTCGTATCCATTGCGCAATCATTATTCGTATCCATCGAGCCAAGCAGCATTGCCACCAATTCGAACCCCCTATAATACTGCTAGTTCGTACCCATCAAGTTGTAGTAACTTTGATCGATACGAACAAGGACTTGCTCAATGGATGCGAACAAGGTTATTTCTATCGATACGAAATAGAGTATCTCCATCGATTCGATGTGCACAACAGTCATCGATACAAACGAGGCGAAGTTCATGGAAACGACTCGGTCAACTTGGAGCAAAAGATGGATCGACGCGAGGAGTGCGTGCCAAGTCGCCGCATTGTCATGTGCTCCATCGATTCGAAGAGCATCGATTCGAAACCATGGATTTGAACCGGATAGCATTCCGAAGATCATCAACTTGTATCGATCATAACCCGAGATCCATAAGTCCAAATGCTATGAAATTTTCATAGGAGCTTACGTACAAGCTAAAGAACGTTCTTGCCAAGCTTCAGCTCGATTGGACCATTCTTGATCGATATGAAATTGGTTTGCATCGATCATGGATCGAGTCGAAACTTGCTGGGATCAATCATGTGGGCCCACTCACGTGCCAGAAGAAGTCTTCCGAAGTTTGAGCGCGATATTGGCCTCCTACGCCTATAAATAGCACCCTAGAGCCTATAGAAAAAAGACTTTTTGATCGAGGAACATCTAGACTCTGTCGGATTCTACTTAGCACTTCACCACAACTGTGGTACTCGAATTTCAGAGCTATTATTCACCATAATTTGTTGTAATTGATTGAAATCACCAAGTGAATCAATAAAGTCACCAACTTCAGAGTGGACGTAGGCCGGATCGTCGAATCACTATAAATCCTGCGTTATTTAGTGCTTTCCTTTGAATTTTTTGAGTGATCTTCATCTTTATATCTATGCATACTTGTTATTTGTGATCTGTGATTACGAACTGGTGCTTTCATCAGCAACTGAGTGTTTGTGACCAATTTTGGAGCAAATAAGGCCCATATGGTCAATTTTATGCAACTAATTGGTTCATGAATTGATGTGATAAATATATCGATTGATATTGTTTTGTTTGAATACGGTATTAAATTATGCACAAAAATAATGTGGATGTAGCAATCTACAATGTTAAGGTCCTGAAGAAAATTAGAAATAGTGAAAATAATCTTTGCACCAATTTTATTACCTTTGTTTTGTAATAGCTACAATGTAAAAATATGGTTTAGCAATCAAATTCAAGTCCATCTGGACTTGCATATATACTTGTTAGCATAGTGTCCCTTTTTGTCTCATTTGTAGCAAACCACTTCAGCTTTTCCTTTCTTTTGTGCTCTCTCTTTTTTAGCATTCTTTTTCTGAAAAACTTCCTTGGACCTATCCTATCTGGGCCTCTTTCATCTTCTTCCCCAAGCAAGCCAATGCCTCTTCCCGTCTTAATGCCATTTCAACCACTACATTACCTAGATCTCTCAAATGAGGCAAAGTGGCACTTATTAACTCTGGGCTTAAGCCCCTTATAAAATTTTCATTCCTCTAGATCTTGGTGTCCACCAAAGCATACCCGTATCAGGCCAACTCCTCAAACTTTCTCGCATACCCCAAAACGGACATATCTCCTTATTTCAATTCTATAAACTTCCTCACCAACACCGACTATTCCATTATAGACATAAATCTTCCTAAAAATCTTCTCCTAAACTCCTCCCAAGTTATGGTTTCCTTGTCAACCCTAGCAGTAACAGTATTCAACCAGAATTGAGCGGCTCCCTGCAGCTGCCTCGAAGCCAATCTCCTCTTTTATGCATCATTCAATCCCAAGTCAGCAAAAATTGTCTCGCAATGTAGTAGCCAATTTTTCACCTTGATCGCATCTTCGGTACCAATAAACGGCTTTCCTCCAAGCCCGGTGTAATCCCAACTTAGGTTGACCATCGGAACTTCTTGAGCTCCTCCTCCAACAGCATTACCTCCGATAACTCCGGCTGCAATTCCAGCTTGCATCATGTTTATAAAAAACTAATACATTGTTCTCATGTCCATCTAGGGAACTCCTGCACCAACAATTTCTACCGGTGCCTAACCTAGACCTCTCTTAGTGTTTGGTCAGGCATTTCCATTGGTGATGGTGCTGTCTGCTTTGAGATTAACTCTGCCTCTTCTTCCTTCCATATCTGTATTCAAACCTCATGACATACTGAAGAATAGCCTAACTAGAATAGGAGATTAAAGATATAGCATTATCCCATATCCCAGTCTTAACTCTAATTTCTAAGATTATGTTTTCAAAAATCTTTTTTAGTTAAAATATTTCAAAAACCATGCTCTAATACCAAGATGTAACATCCCCTATCTAGAGGCCCAAAACTAAGCGTTACAGATGTTATAGTCATCTATTGTATTAGCTTCCGGCAACTAAATACTGCTATGTTAATGGTATCAATAATATCATAATCATGTGGATATGAAGCAAAACACAGATTTACATAACCACATTTACTTCTTTACATTTCAAAATCAAGTGTTCCACATTCACAACACATAATCCCAAATTGTTCCTACGCACAAATAAATATAGTTATTAAAAAATACGTCAAGAGCGATATATCATGATACCCCCTTGGTTGATTAAAGTCATAGGGTCATAGTAGACCTAATACAATTACAGCGAAAATATATCAAAACATAACAGGAATTGCAAATCCTAAAAAACTATCTATTTGCCTCCCGCATGCCTCCGATAGCCTTATTCGTCATCCTACTAAACCTGAAAAAGACCTTAATCCCTCAACCTACTCAGATTAATTTTGAGCACCCGAGAGTTTAAGTGAAAAACATAAACTTCGAGTCAGACAAAAATCTTGGTATGAATAATACTATACATCTCGGTTAAACATGATAAGTGAGATCAGGCCACTTAGCGGAACTGGTTTCCCCTCACTAACATCCATTTTAAAACACGTCTTTGCAAAACCTTTTATAAAACAATAAACTGTGCTCCTACATCCACCATGGTTAAATACTATAAAGTAATCATTATGTAAACATACATAAATTTCAGATAATAATGAACTATTTATTCAAATACAAAAGCTTTATTTGGATAACTTTTAATCTTTGGCTGACTCGAGCCTACTAGACAATATAATCAAAATTAACCTAACACCTTTTAGGTATTCTTCTTTTGGATTATCTATCCTTAACTATCTATTAAACACTTCACTTCTAAATGGTCTGTCCCTAACTAAATCATCTCCCAAGTCTTTCCAATCCTGATGGTTTTTCAGGCTCACCAATAACCTATCTAAATAAAACATATATTCCTTTCGGTGTGTAATCATAATTATAGCCTACCTGTGACCAAGCCCTACACACTGGAGTTTGGGACAACAACTAGCTAGGGCTAATAGCAATAGGGAGCGACCCCGAACAAGTCCCATCTGGTCTTCTAATATTTGAGTCATTTTCATTTAAGGATCCCCTCCCATAATTTTCCTTGAGAACATTTCCAAACTGATTTAAACCTTAAATCAAATTTAAACAAGGAATAATATGTAATCTATATACTTTACTCAAAATCATATCACTATGTTATATATCCTCTTTAATCAAACTTTAGTTGATGAAAACACTTAGCCATTTGAAAGAAGCCGTTTCTATACTTTTGAAAACATCTAATTCAAATATCAAACCTTTCAAAATCAAACCTTTCGAAAACAATAAAAATGTGGACATCCTTCTTTCAAATACCTTTAAAACATTGCCTTAGAAAACCTTGGAAAACCTTTCATCTCAAACATTTCGAAACCATTCACTTAAACCTTTCGAAGTCATTCGACCAGAACCTTTCGAAGTCATTAATTTAAACCTTTCGCAATCACTCATTTAAACCTTTTGAAATCATTGGACTTAAACCATTTGTGACTGATAATCAAACCATTCGAAATCATTCAGCCAAAACCTTTCGAAAACATTGAACCAACCTTTCAAAATCAACCTTCAAACCTTTCGAAATCGTTGAACTAAAACCTTTCTACAAGGGTAAGACACAAATTCGAAAGCTTCCTTTCGAAAGCATTGGGAGCAGCGGCTGGTTTTAAAACAAGTATTCCTTTCATCTTTGTCAAAAGGTTCAAAACAAGACAAAGCGGCAACAACCTTTCGACTATGTGAAATTGTTTAAGAACTCTTGGTTTAAACATTTGACCTGGTCGAAAGCTTTAATTCAAAGCAAAGCAGGTGAAAGCTTTTGGTTTATAAAACAAACATACCCCAACCTCTTTGGCCATTAATCTTTCGACTAAGAACCTTTCGACCTTATCCAATTCATTACGTACCAAGTTATTTGATGCCATATGCATTAGTTTGACCTGGCTGAAAGCTTTGAACCTCTCGACCTTATCGGAAGATCTGGGCCGGAAGGTTTCTGCTATAATAAGCTGAAACACGCTAAAAATATGATTTCTTTGTTTTTAACTTAAATAGGGTAACTTTTCAACTAATCTGCCTTTGTTTGTCAAATCCTCATTGATTAACAAGTTCTTTTCAGAAATGTGCTGCCACTATTTTCATACTTAAATAATTGTTTTTTTTACAAAATGCCCCTTCTCCTTAATTAAATATATAAAACATTTAAATCTCATACCTTATATAATTTTATATGTTCATCAAAACACTTAGAAAAAATCTGGGAAAATCCCAAAAAATCTATTTCAATATGTTTCCTAACATACAAAAATTTCAATGTCAGATAATTATTATTTTATTTGAAAATAATTATAACCCAATAAACAATTTCATTCACCAGAAAATTAATATAAAATCCATATTAATTCAGAAAATTATGAGAATTGAAACCCATGTCTAAAATATCACTTCTGACCTATATTTAAATTTTCAAGCCATTTGGAAGTTATTAATATTATTTTCATGTCAAATATATCATAAAAATTTAACAAGAACATATATAATTCATCAACAAGCATATATCCAACTTTAATCATCAAAACATGGCATATACTTGCAAAAACATTTTAAATTAACTCTTAAAACCGAAACTAAAAGAAAATGGGATGTAGTGATTATTCACGTTAGCTTTGAGATATAAGATGTGTGATTAGGTGTTGATTAAGTTGATTATCTTCCTTTTCTTCATTCCTAGTTTTAATCTTCGCCTTGAGAGTGAAAATGATCGCCGACTTTAGTGTTTTTAGTTTTAGTAAAATGAAATGAATGTGATTTTCTATCTCCAACGGGTTTAGGGTATAAACTCCACCTATTTTCTATATTGCTCTTATTATTTCCAAACACCTTTGTTAAGGTTATTTCATTCATAGCACAGCTACCCTTAGCGAATTAATTATCAACTTATTAATCTCCACATTATTTAATTTACCCAATTAATTATTATAAATAATATTGTAAAAACATAGGATGTTATAGTGTGTATAATAGGGTTTTTACAAAATCTTTTCAAAAAAACAAGTATGTCTCTGATACATATCTTTTCCCCCTTGATCATGTAACCTTGGCTCTGATACTAAATATAATAACCTGTGTTGAAATAGGCCTAAATCCGACCCAGAAAAGGCCCATCTAAATTTAGAACCTTCTCAAAGTTGGTCGTTGGTTGGCAAAAAGAACAGTATAAAGCGTTGCACATTCAGAATCTCAAAACGGAATGATATAATAATAACAACCGCACCCATTTTATTCAAATTTGAAATATTATTCAAAACCATAATGAAACTTTCATAATACCAAAACCCAACAATAATCGATACAATATTACAAAATCGCAACATTATTTTTATTTCATGCGTACATCAAAAACTATAGAAAATAACAAGTAAATAAATAAACTATTATCACAAGTCTCATCAATGTCTCCGCCTTTAGCATTGCCTTTCATAACCTGCGTTGTAATAGGAGGGAGCCAAAACAACATATGTTTAGTGAATAAAAATATCAAGCCTTACTATGTTAGTACTTAAGAAATATAATTTAAATAGGAATATGTTTTACGTTTTCTGTCTACAACACAAGTCTTTTCAAATATAAGCCCAAAGGATTTTCTTAAAAATAAAAGGCTTCCCGAATATAAGCCCATAGCCGGTTTTCTATTGACCTAATAACCCATATCTGTAGTCCATAATATCCTATTAATGTAAGAGATAGTACATTAGCCACTTAACACCTTTCAATTGGAATTAGGTAGACTCCGACCACTTAATGCCTTATTTAAGGCAGGTCCACATCATTTACCACTTGTGATACAAAGCTGGACTCCTTATAGCTGACATGGCATGGAATCTCATCAGCCACTTAATACTTCCTACTGAAGCGAGCCCTTTCCTGAGATATCTTTTACCACGCCTAACCCATAATCCTGACCATTTACTGCTTCCTACGTAGATAAGAGTCAGGCCCTTATATAACCACTTATCACCATCAATATCTGAAGTAAGTCCTTCATATTATGACCCGTACCCCACGGTGAATTCTTACATTAGCCCAACTATTTGTAGATATCGATAGCCAGATTAGCCGGTGGACGTACCCTATAGAATTTGGGACTAACCTCACATCATCGTTGCTGCTTATTATAAGCGATGTCACACATAAGCCCCAAAATCACACTACTGGTATCCAGATTAGCTGGACAAACTTTCATATGCTTTTGACTTACCATGCACCCCTATAACTTAGTCATAATCTATATCACTCTCTACATATCTTATCATACATCTCACGGTTTTCATAATCAAGGCCTTATAAGAGATCTTTCTTATTTCTCCTCCAACATTAATTACCTTCCTAAGGGGATTTTAATAAAATTAATAACCTATAAAGCTATGTAATTAATATGTTATAATAATACGAGAATTTCTCTATTATACACACACACATACACACAAACGCACATGCACACACACGTCTTGAAATTTCTAAGCATGCAGAATATAACCTTAAACTAGCATTTAAATGTCAACAAGCCTAATTCCATGTTACAACAATACTAAAAGTCCAATATTCATATCCAAAAATTTCAATCAATAGACTTGTATAAAATCAAAATTTAAACAACTCATTATATAAAAATAATGGAATATATTGATAATAAAAACTTACAATTCCAGTTTTTACGCTGTATTCAACTCTTTTTTCACATAAAAATAAACAAAGAAATTTCTATTTAATTCATGAGAATAAGCGGTGCAAACTATGAATAAACTTCATATCTTACACCTTGTTCCCTAATCAAAATCCATTAATCAAATTCAATGAATAAGAAAAAGGAGCAGAATAGAAGGTAAAATTATTAAAGCTACAAATCTACATGATTCCATTATTTCAAAATAAATAATTGGCATTCCAACATAGAACTGATATTTCGAATCAAAGGAGTTTTGGGGTTTACAATATGATGTTTTCGCAAACCAAAATTCCTTAAGGTATTTCAAACCCAAAATATACTAATCAATTACTAAAATAGAAAAGATTAGATTTTCGCTCATAGTATATCCTTCGCTTTGCCTCCTTAGATTTGACACACCTTTGATAATCCTTATCAGATCTCATCTTTTTGACACACACACACACAAATATATATATATATATATATATATATACATATATATACACACACACACACGATAAAGGATTTATTCATATAGATGTAGAAATTGAAGGATTGACAAAGAATAGATTGAGATAATGAACAATAAACAAAAATATATGTATAGGATTTCTTACATGAAACCCTAATGAGATTTTATGAATCAATGAAAAGACGAACTAACAGAGCTTCACAAATGTTCCTAAAATATTTTATGAATAAAAATGAGGGGTCTAGGTTCTTATTTATAGTGGTTTAAATGCATCGAAACCATTGTATGAAGGTTGTTTGGAAATTAGAAAATCTGAAACATTCAAGTTCACAAACCCTAGCTGCCACTTGACAAGGAGAGGTCGACCTCCCCTCTACCACCAATCGATCGCGAGCGGTTGACCGGTCGAGGTCAGAGGTTAAGCTCTCCCTAATTTTAGGAACGTTAATTTTGGGTTGTTGTTTTATTTGTTATGTTCCATAATTATACTTTAACGTTAATATTAGTTTTAGCGCTTATTTACCCCTAAGTCTAGTTACGATTGACTTTTAAGTTTCAAATTTTAAAAATAATTATTCATTTGAATTTAAATTCTATTATTTTAAACCCGAAAACTTCAAACATCCATAACCTTTTCATCCGAGCTCCGTTTTTGAGATATTATATATGGAAATTGATCAAAATTTTGTTATGAATACAATGAAATAACTTTTGTGGTCAAATTCTAAATTTTGGAAAAATCTATTTTTATTTCTTTCTTATTTAATTTAATTTATCCAATTTATTTAAGGTTGATTTTAAGGGGTGTTACAACGGTATGCTCATAGCAAGATTTCTAGCTTGACTAGAGGTTAATTTTGTACTTGAAAACTTTTGGTCAGATTGAGCTTGTTTTATAGCTCAACGTTATGATTGCATATGATTTGTGGGCTATGATATGGTGTTGGAGCAAATTACGATGGTGAATATTTATTTTTCTTGTATTTTTATTAAGATTATATTATATTGATCAATGTGATGTATATGTGTGATGAATTGTATGTATATGAGATAATTTATTAGATTTTCAAAAATGATATAGTATTCATTGTTTTTATTCACCCTGATTTTCAAGTTGGAATTTTTTTATATGTGCCTTTAATATTGTATTATTCAGTTCAGGAAACACATATGTATTTCTTTGTGTCGAGAAGAGTTACGTATCATTTAAGATTTATTCAGGTACTCTAATCTATCCGTGTTAATCCAAAGTAGTGTATATGAGGTATCGATCCTTCTATACCATTTGATCTGAGCAATCAAGTGGTAAACATCCTCTGATAATTCGGTCATTGAAGCCAGGAGCCGTACTTCGAATCTCAAAGCAATGCTTGAAATTTTCGGTAGTAGCAATTGACTATTTTACTAAATAAGTGTAAGCTTAACCGCTGCCCAACATTAGCACTAGAAAAGTCTTGAAGTTCATTATCAAAAAAGTAGTCACTCGATTTGGACTTCTAAATAAAATCGTTTTCGATAATGAAACTAAAAATGAAAGCATAAAATTCATTCACATTTGTAAGAAAAAGGGTATGGTGAAGTGTTTCTCATCAATGGCACACAAAAGCCAAAGTGGTGGTAGATGTAGCAAATAAAACCATTCAGAACATGTTAAATAAATTATTATGCAAGGCAAAGAGAAACTGGATAAAGAACTCCCTCTAGTTTAATGGTTATATAACAATTTCATGAAAACAATTACTAGGCACGTCTTATATTCTTTGATGTATGGATTTGAAGCAATCCTACCGATGGAAGTTTAAGGGCCATCACACGAAGAATTTCCTATGCCCACCAACCAAACCAAGAAATAAAGAAAGAATCTCTAGAGTTAATAAACGAGTTAAGAGATCATTATGCATTACAAATAGAAAAATACCAATGAAGAATTTTCAAGTATTATAATTGGAAAGCAAGAGAAATGGAATTTCAAAAGACAATTTAGTATATAGGAAGATAATGGAAAATGCCAAGAATGGTACATTAGGGCTAAATTGGGAAGGGACCCTGGTCATCCATAAAGTAATACCTCTAGAAACTTACCGACTAAGTAGACCGAACATAAATGAAATTGCAAGAACATGGAATGTTGAACATTTGAGACCATATTTCACTACAACAGATGTATCATCACTCCATGAAAAATATTTACAAATTGTTCTAAGAAACTTTTAAGAAAGGTGTATTTCCAAAAGTAACAAATTTTTATTGAAAGAGATTTTCTATTGGTCTTCAAAAATGGTTTGCGAACTGATTTTGCATAACTATTTAGCTTTTTTACTAAAATGAATTAGTTAAACGCAACTCCTAATTTGATGAGGTTAGTGAGATTCTTTGAGCAAAAGTACACCTTATGCCCAACTGAGGAGAAAAGCCTTTGATCCCACCTTCAGGCCAAGCAACCATCCAAGAGACATGGTCAATTAAGCCTTTAGTTCTACCTTTGTGCTTGGCTAAAGCAACCGCCCAAAGAGTGGTGGTTAAATTATTGGTTCTGCCTCCAAGTCTGGCTAAAAGCAACTACCCCAAAGAGTGGTGGTCAATTTAAACAACCAGTCTTGCCTTTGGGCCTAGAGAAACCATCCAAAAAATGATGGTCAAATTAAGCCTTTGATCCTACCTCTAGGCCTAACCAAAGCAATCATCCAATGTTGATGTTCGACTAAGCCTTTAGTCCGTCCTTTGAGCCTGGTTAAAGAAACCACCCAAAGAGGAATGGCTAAATAATGCCTCTAATATCCCCTATGATCCCATCCGAGGCAACTAGCAAAGAGATATTGATTAAAGGAGAAATTATTGAAGAAAAGGAGATATTAAGTCAAGAGTTGTCAAAGACCAACTCCTATAAAAGAAGGAACTTAAAAAGAAAACTTAAGATAGAAGCTTACTTAAGATAAAGCATAAGTAAATTCTATAGGGGGAAGGTGTTATACCTCGAAAAATTTCAAAAAGTAGGCATGAATTTTACTGTTAAGTGTTAAAGTTGTTGAATGTTAACGATAAGGGATAGCACATATTGAGAAGCTATTGCTTGTTAAAGATAAGGGCTATCGCAAGTGGAGAAACTATCGCATGTTGAAGGTAAGTGCTATAGAAAGTTGAGAATAATCAAGCTATCAAATATTGAGAAAATAAAGCTATTACAAGTTGAGAAAGCTAAAGCTACTACATAATAAGTTGGTCAAGCTATCGCAAGTCAAGAATAACCAAGTTATTTCGTATTGAGATAATAAAACTCTCGTAAGTTGAAAATGTCAAAGTTATCGCATAATGAGATGACCAAGCTATCACAAGTTGAGAATATCAAATCTATCACATAATGAAATGATCAGGCTACTTTAAATTAAAGATAGTTAAGCTATCGCATTTTGAGAAGAGAAGAGCAATCGAATGTTAAGGCATCAAAGCAATCGCTTGCTAAAGTAAGTGCTATCGCATGTTGAGAAAACTGCCAAAAACATACTAATTAGCCAGATGGAAATTCTTTATTGGTCCAGCCATGCCATGTCATCATTGTGAGATCAGGGGTTAGTTGTGCCACGTGTCAAATTAGCAACGTGCCAAGTCAATAAAATTTCAAATAGTTGATCTCTTATGAGTGCCGCGTGTCAAAATTTTAAAGGCCTAATTTCTGTATAAATTGGCATGTATTCCCTATTAGGAATAGGTAAATTTTCGAACTAGCCTTTTTCCACATTTTTCGGCTTATGAGATCCAAATTAATAGAACTTGGTTTTGGGATATTAATGACTGCCTAGGTCAAATTTTAATTGAAAGTTTATAATTATAGGCTTGGCGTTTAACCATTTGCACATTTACCTAATTGGCTACTGAACAATGGACATGCTTGCCCAAGGACTTTCTCCATTGTCCAAGCATTCTTGAGTTTCCTACCCCGCATAAAACTTGAATATAAGTTTGGCCTAACTTCTAGACAAACAATAGCGTTACTGACAAGAGTAGTTTTTAGTTGTTGCTCACAATTATAATTTTTCAGTTATTTATAACTTTGTCTCATATACGACATTATTTATTAGTTATCTTTCTCTTAGTTTCAAAAAATTTGCTACAACTCATACAGATTATAGACTCATATACTTTATTTGATAACATAACACCAAATATGAGTGATAATGAACAACACAAAAATATATGATAATATAATATATTCACATGGTGCATTTTTACGTGCTTTTATCACAAAATTGTACTGTTGACTGTTTACACTATTTCAATTTTATAATAAAGAAACTTAATTCTTATTGGTTTAGCTTGGAGTTACTGAATTTCAATACCTCTTGTATTATATTTTGCAACACATTCAACTGCGTTAAATTTTGAGCTTCCAAGCTTTCAAACTCCTTAATCAATTTCCTTTAATTTTACACTACGAATGGAATTTTTTCGCAAATACATATAGTTATGTATGAACGTTTTTTGCAACTATTCATAATTTTTTGATATCTTTCATAATACCAATTTCGTGAAATGCTACCCCTACTCGATTTTGGTGTGTAGATAAGACCAATTTAGATCCTCCATATTGTAAGTTCAATCTATTGCCTTCGATTAGTGAACAAAATCTACCATTGTGTTAATATATAGTTTATTTTCACATTTGTAGAGGTCGACGGATGAAAGAATCAATGAATTGCTTTAGAATTTTCATTTAGGTCCCAAAATCACGGACCCAATTCTAGTTGATTTTGGCTAAGATCGCCAGAGTCACTACTACCAGCAATCTCGTCTGCTCACCATCACTAAGGTGGTATTTGTCGTCTAAATTAACTCCCCATTAACAATAGTAGTATTTATATCTTTTGTTGGTGCTTTAATTTCGAAATATGACGATTCCATCATCGTCATTCAAATTTTGGTCATTGCACCACTTCCAGCACTCTGCCTCGACGTCACAAATTGTTAAGGGGGTATTTGTCACCTAAGTTAGCTCCCCTTTAACAATAGTAGTATTTATGGCTTTTATTGGTTCTTAATCTCAAAATATGATGATTCCATCAACATCGTTCAACTTTAGGTCACTACACCACTTCCAACACTCTGCCTTGATGTCACAACTCTAATGCAATTGGTTTATTTTCAAACGATTGAGAAAAAGGAAAATAATTACACTTTGATGAAATTAGATCGTTGATGACGATCTTTATAATAAAATTTGATATATTCCTTCTTTATTGATTCTCTCACCAACTCCACCACCAACGTGCTCCTTCTTCATCCACTCCACGGTGTTGGTAGGTTGGCAAGAAATGGCTTCGCTGCTAATTGCATATAATAGAGCATAAAATGGAAGCCATCAATGAAAGTGGTTGCAAATTATGATTGCCATAGTAAAGAGTTGTTGAAGTTTGAAGGTTCCACAAATTGAAGTGGTGACATTGTCGCATGTAGAGACTGTCACAATCTAAAATTGTCTTTAGAAAGGTTGTCTTAGGTTCAGAATAAACTACCTCTACTTGAGAGGAAAAGCTATCACACATTATGTTAATTAAACAGTATGAAACATCATAATAGTTCAACTTTGCAATCAATTTTCCATTGATTCACTTATTCCCTTTAGGTGTTCATTATATTCTCAAAAAGCTTGTAATTTTTGATTTTCTAGTGGTTTTACTCGCTTGTTTCAACCACGTGAATGTAGCTCTTAAAGTTGGATTCTCATAATGTGTTTTTGTACTTGATAAAGTTTCAGTGTTTAATTTGTGAAACTTTGTTTTTATTTTAATTTTTCGCAATATCTTTTAACACACAACTCCAATTAATGTGGAAGTAGAATAATTGAAAAGAAGGTTTACGTAACACCCCATAATAATCAACCATAAGAAAATAATTAAATATGGTAGGGGTAAAAATGAAAATGTTGCAAAATGTTAAAATTTGAACATGAAAGTTATGTCACTACGTTCGTAGCAAAATTCGAATCAATCTCCATATATAATATGTTGATAATGGAGCTCAAATGAAGAAGTTATGAGCGTTTAAATTTTGGAGTTAAAATAATTTAAATAAAGTTCAAATTCAAATAAATAAATAATTCTCAAATTTGAAATTTAAAATTAACTAGGATTAGACTTGGCGGTTAATATTAAAAGTAATTAAGGAACATAATAAATTAACAATGATAAAATAAATGATGTTTCCAAATATAAGGGTAGGGGTCAACCTTTATAGTCGACATGTCAACCCCTAGAGATCGACCAGTTTATATGGATGATGGACTGCTACTTGTTATGGTGGTTAGGGTTTTGCTTGCTTTGTACATACTAGATTTTATTGTTTTGAACATGTTTTTATCCTACAATTTTGTAAATAGGAACATTAGCGAGGCTCCATCAATTTGTCTGTTCTAAGATTCAGAAAACTCCATTAGGATTTCAGATAAGAAATCTGATATTCCTATCTTTGAAATAATTAGACAAAGAGTTAATGATGCTTGAAGATGACGAGAGTGGAGCTTATGGTGATTGTTATTTATCTATTGATGTTATTTTCTATTATGCCTATAAATGTAATTTGAATAAGACAATGTAACGGTTATTTGTAACATTCCTGAATTTTGAACAAGATAATTTGACAATTTATTTAAATTTTTGGAATTTAAAAGCTTTGAGATTTTATTGTGAATTTAATTATGAAAGTTTAAAAAAAAAAAAGTTGAACATATTGTGAATTTAATAAGTTGAACATCTTAAGTTTATAAATATAGATGTATTGAAAATAAAAGTTGTATTTGCTAACTTATAAATATTTGCTAATAATGTATATTCTAATTTCAAACTATTTTACTTTAATTTGTATAAGTATAAATATATACATAAGGGGATAAAATGGATAGATATATCTTGTAAATTTAAAATCAAATAAGGTTTAAAAACAAAATGTATGAATTAAAATTAATTGAACTAAAGGACCAAAACAAAATTTATAAAATAAATTCAAGACAAGGTTAAAAACATAAGTATACAAAATTTTACAAATGTAAACCATATGACATAAAAGGAAGACAAGTGTCAATGTTTTATTTTCTTTTTCTTTTAATTCATTTAAAACTGAAAATACATTCATATCATTTTGCTTCTTCATATTCATTTTCTCATTCCTAAATAAAAAGAAAACCAAATTACATTCTCACATCTATACAATCTGCATTCTTCAAAATTCAAACCTGCATCAACATGATAAAGCTCTGCATTTCAAATCTTCATTAAGGAAACTGCAGACATGCATTTCAACTTCATTTACAAATAAATCTGAAACTCCTCTTTCCCAAAATACTACTGCATGTTCTTGCATCTGAAACTACAAAAAAATAAAGAACAAACCTGCATCAACATGAAAAGCCCTGCATTTCATTTGCAAACAAGAAGATCTGGATTCCCTTGCATCTACAACCTGTATTAGAATCTGGAAGCAAATTCAGGCCTGCATGCATCATTTAAAAGCAAGCATCATTTTTAAAAGCATTCAACAAGCCTACATGTTTTTAAAAGCAACATTCAAGTTTTTAAAAGCAAGACAAAGAGTTCTGCATTTCATAATCTGGAAAACTAAAGATGGAAACTTGAAGTCATGCTCTTCTTCTTCAATTGAAAGTCTGAAACCATACAAACAAACTCAAGCTATAGCCTACAAAACTCCATCTTTCAGGCTTTGGCTAGAATAAAGCAGTGCAGTAATTTTTGAAACAAATTCAAGCAAAATAATCAAGCTCAAAGATAAAAGAATCAATTTCTAATTTGCAACTGAAGACCCTGTTCCTTGTTTCTGACCTTCCCTGTTCTTTCTAAACTACAGGTGAGCAAACCTTCTACTTTGAATCTGTTCTTGTTGTTGTGAGCAAAACTCCTTAACCTTGTTTATGTCTTAGTGTTTTGGTTTGTCTTTGAAATATGATACAAGTTATGCTTGAATGATTGTGTGAAAGTGCATTTCATGTCTCTATGTATATACTTGACTGTATGCATACATGTTTATCATCTCTGCCTTTAACCCAGTAAACAAACCTCTGATTCATTCCTATATTTATGCTACCAGGTGAGCAAACACTTTCACCTCTGTTTTATGTTTTGATGCTTGTGAGAATGATGTTGTGCTTGCTTAAACTTTGTTCTGGAGATGTTATTGATGTGCTAGTGTACTTGAGTATGATTTGTTTTCTAAACTACCTGGAAGTTTGAACATGCAATAGAACCTGTTACAATTGATGATACTTCAGAGAATTTAGTTGTGTTATGGTTGCATGTAAAAAGTTGAGTAACTTCATTTCTAAAACTCAAAAAAAAAAAAAAAAAAAAAAATTTATGGCTGCATGTGTTGTCTCCCTGAGTGCCTCTGTCCATTGCCACTGTTTCCAGGTTCCTATTCAAATTTAAAAACTCCAAACCCTTGATTAATTTATGTTTTAAACTTAAGTTGTAAATTAAACTGAGTTGTTTTTCATCTTAAAGTTAGATTAAAACTTTACTTAAGCTAAGGGTATTTAGGTATCTGGAAATATTCAGAAAAAAAAGAAAAAAATGATGATGACAGTTGAAAAAAAAAAAATGTGTCAAGAATCCAAACTTTGAAAATTTATAAATTCAGGGTTATAACTTGAATTCATAAACTTTAACTTGATTTTTGAACTAAAATCATATTTTATAATTTGGGGTTAAGTGGGTTTTCTGGGTTAACAAGAAAATGGAAGTTTGGGGTTTCCAGGTTTCAAAACCCTTGTTTAAGTGTTGCAGTTCTTTGTTCTTCCCATGCTCTCTGCTGCATCGAGTTGGAGTGGGATTTGGGAGGTTGCAGAGGGGGTGTAGATGGGTCATTCACCGGAGTTTGGTCGATGATGTTGGTCGGAGATGAGAGAAATTGGAGTTGACAGGTCTTAGGAAGTTGGGGGTAAGGCTGTTTCAGGTTTGGGGGTTGGTTTTGGGATAGCAGTGTTTTGACTCGGGATGGACTCGGGTTAACTGAAGTGAAACTCGAAGCATATAAGCTTCTGACTCAAAGCAAAATTTATGGTGACTCGAGTATACCATTTTTGTTTCAGACTTTAATAAACAGAGCAGTTCTGTTTTAAGAATTTTTTTTAAATAAAGTCTTAAATTAATCTGGAGATTTAAAATCAGAATTTAAACTTGAATCTTAAGTTGAATTCAAATATTTTGAATTCTGATTTTGAATACTTTAAATGCAGTAATTCAAGTTGTTAAAAAAAAAAAAAAAAAAAAAAAAAAGAGGAACAGAAAAACTGTTTGCAGTTTTTAAAATTGAAAGTGAAAGTTTAAAATGCAAACTCAATTTGGACTTAGGCTTTAAGAACCTGAATTTGAATATGAATTCAAATAAGTTGAATTCTGTTCTTCTGAAATTATTTAATTTCAGGAAAATTCAAAGTTTGATTTTCTTTTTATAAAATAGAAAACTGTTTCTGTTTTTTTTAAATGTAAGAGGTAGGTTTAAAAAATTTTTAAGTGGAGATTTAAAACTGAGTGTAAGTTTGAAAATTTGAATATGAATTCAAACTTTTAATTGTCTGAAATTTTGAAACCATATTGTGTTTTTAAATTTAAATTTGATTTTAAACTCTCAACTATAAATGCATTGTGTTTTGGCATTTGAATTGAAAGGTTAAATGTTTAAAATTAGGAATTTAAAAATGAATTCAAACTCTGAGTTTTTTTTTTAATCTATTTTTAAACTTCAGTTTTAAATAAAGATTTAAATTTAAATTGCTTCAAATGATTTACATTTGAATTAAAGGTGTAAATTATAGAAGAGTTTTAAAGAGTTTAAAACTAAAATGAGAATGGAAGTTATATTTCAATTTTGAAATTTTAAAGTAATTTTTTTTTAAATTGATTTGAATTTGATTTGAATTGAAATTTAAATTCTTTACACTTATTTATAATGTAGATGTTTCTTGTAAACATATAAGATTAAGTTTGTATTGTTTTAAAAATCTTATTTTAAATATATTTAGGTCTTAAAGTTTAAAAGAAATGTTAAATGGAATTTAATGTAATTTAAAAAAAAAAAAAAAACATTTTGTTTTAAATGCATAATTTAAATAAGGAATGTTTACCTAAAGATAAAGAAAAGTTTAATGATTTATAATTCATTTAATTGTTAAGGTAGTACAAATGGATAATTAATATAATTAATTAATGAAATGGATAAGTAATTAAAATAATTAAGGGTTTTAATTTGATTAATTAAAGTTTAAGATTAATTTTTCTTAGAATAATTAATTTGTAATTAAGAAATCATTAATTGAATGATATTAGATTTTAAATTAATAATTGAAGATTTATTAATTGAATAAATATGGATAGTTAATTAATTAGGAATAATAAATGAAAGTAATCATGTAGGTAATAAATTTAAAACCACCCAGTTTATTCATCTTAATTGTAGATGCTGGTTGTTATTGAATGTTGTGTGATGGATTGATGCTATGTGATACTTTGTGCTGATCTGCTATATTTATGATGAATATACTGTCATATGAATATGAAACCTTTTGACCCGTAAAACGACGTTTGGATTTCGATGCGACAGGGAGTCGGATTCCAGTTGGTTATCCGAGACCCACATCGAATCATATTAGTGAATCTTTGTGATTGACGATCTACTTTATCTATGAATTTGTGAATAGAGATAAGCATTATGGGTTATACCGCTTATCGATATGATTGAATCTGTGACGATGATGTTGTGCACTATTGTGTTGAACCCCTGGACCACACTTATACACACACAAATATGGATTGCACGTGGAAATGGGTTAAGTCACAGATTTTGAAATTGTTTTAAAAATTTGAATTTTTGAATCCAAAATAGTTTTGGAATTAGAATTGAAGCTTTTGAAAGAAAAAATGAATTTCAAAAATAAAAGTTATTTGAATAACTTGATTGAGTTTTGGAATTTAAATAATTTAATTTAAATTTGAATTCAATATTTGAAATTGAATTCTAAAATTTGGAAACTATTGTTTAAAAAGTTATCCAACCTATAAATGGACTTATATGGGGTTTTAAACCATTTTTAAAAAGTGATGTTTGGAATTTAAATTTAACCCAAGATTTTCAACTTGTATAAATCGGACTTTTCTGAAACGAAAACTGTTGTTTCCTAATAATAGAAGCTTTCATATAAGAAATGGATTTCCAATATGTGTTAAAAGAAATTCAAGTTTTGAAATGAAAATGGTTTTCCAAGTTATGAATAAATCTTTGGAACGTGTTTTGAAAGCTATAAATTAAATCTTTAATTTAAAGATTTATCGAGTTAATCCAATTGGAATGGAAGTTGTTTTGAATCTATGAATAGATCTTTGTGAAATTTGGTGAAACTTTGTGAAATTAATCTTTTTTAAAGATTTAAAATGGTAATTTGTTAACCATTTGAAAGGAAAGTTTTGGATTTTATAAGTTGTGACTTAACTAAAATCCCATGTCCATATGTTTTAAAATATGGCGCTTACTATTCGGTTTAGCCGGGAGAGGACCTTTGTGTCATATAGCCCATTCCGAATAGTGATACGACGTTATGGATTGCAATTGAAGACCGGTGGTGAAGACCGGGTATTTGTGAGAACGATAGGATAACCTATCGATTGACTCTGCACTGAGTTGCTCCGGTATAGAGTTCTCCTTAGTGATGGGAAGTCCGATCGGGATTGTGGATACCCGGATTTGCAAGGGCTTCTTCGGAAGTGCCTTCGGTTCTGTTCAAACCCGGAACAGACTTGTATGGTTGTATGTCCGACATTACACTTTGAGATGTTATCTGATTTCTATCAAATACATTTCTGCTTGGTGGCGGAGAATTTATTCTCTTAGCTTAACACCCTTCTCTGAGACGTACGAGCTCAGAGGTTATGTAGTTGATATTTATCAGTGACATTCCCAATTTGGTAATGTGGCATGCTGAGTGCTGCTGTGTGATGATCATTGGTTGATCATTTGTGATATGATCATTTGTTTGATCATTTATCTTTGTGATCGTTGCTTTGGTCATCCGTTGACCCAAAGCATGGCTTTGTTGCACAAAGCGTAGCTTTGTGGACGAGACTGCATCAGGACCTCACTCCCCGGAAATGGTCGAAACAGGAAAGATGCGGCAAGGTTATGAGGGTCGCTCCCTTTAGGGTATGTCATTCCCTTCTGGTAAAGGGTGGTATCAGGTATGGAGCCCTGGTATTTAACCTATGTGGTTGCTCCAATCTCATTTACTGTGTGGTTGTTGCTTTGAGGCGCCTCGGATAAAGGTCCCAAAGGACCGGGGGATGGTATATTCGTGTAGTAGTTACCTAGTTACAGAGGTAACCCGGCCTTGTGTTGGCAGAGATCTAACCGTAACGTTAGTTTCTCGGGACGTCCCGCCAGAGGCGATCCCATAGACAGTAGGAAGTTCCTTAGCCTGACCATTTGTTGGAAATCCAATCAAAACACTACGCGCCCTGTACGGTTTTAGTTGTATAACCTGCCATGGAATGTGGCGGTAACCTGCTATTGAACATGGTAGCTATAGTAAGCATACGACGAAATGTCGTATGTTGGCTAGGATTTATATTATACTTTCGAAATGGTTTTCCACACTTTGCACTTATAGTAATAATATCAAAGAAACTTTCTCGTATTAAGCATATTTGACTATCATAAGGAGAAATCTCCTCCAAGTCTGCGTTTGCATTGTGTGTGTGGCGGGAGGCCTTATGGTAGTTTCATTTTCTAAAAAGCATTGCGAATTTTCAAATTTAAATTCTTTGCTTGTTTTAAAAGTACAATTGCTTTTGTTTGCTCATACCAGTCCCATGACTGACCTGGAGTTTATTGTTCCTTTCCTAAACTCTGGGTGCCCACTATTTCCCCACACGGGCAGTCTAGAGTTGGGTTTTTCAGATAGTCAGGTTTAGTAGATTATCTGGAGCTAGTTCCATCTTTGGATCGGGACTGCACTTGCTTAGCTTTGTGCATCGTTATTGAGAGTCCGAGCTATCGCTGGATTGGTGATTTGGAGATGGAGATTACCGATGCTGGAGTTCTTTCTTGAAGACCATATTAGAGATTTTTGTTCCGCTGCTGTGTTATCTTTTATTTCCGCTGCTATTCTTTGTATCTCTGATAATGTTGATATCTATTGTACCATCCTGTTGTATCATTCATGTTGTATCAGTTATTGTATCAAATATTGTATATTGATATATGTTATTCATTTTTTCCGCTGTGTTCTTTACTTAATGTGTTATAAGCTCCGGCGAACCAGATTCGACGTTTGGATCTGCGGCATTTGAATACGAGTGTCGTATTCGGTGCCGATTTTCGAAGGTCGAGTCAGGGTCGTTACATTATTATTGACATTATGTTATGTTTTATAACTTTTAACTTGATTTGTAATAAAATGGGCACTATTGTTGTTATATTATTTTGTTTATTTCACTGTGAGTTGGGAAAGAATAGATAGATGGCTTAGTATTGTTTTTCTTTTTATCTACCAATGGCTAGCTTTGGGATGGCTCTAAGTTTTGATGGGCCTTTTCTATATTGGAATTTAGGCCTGCTTGGGAGAAGGTAGTTACATTTGGTATCAGAGCTTAGGTTGCTCGATCAATAGGAAAAGATATAAGTATGAGTGGCGTATTTGTTATTTCTAAAAATATTTTCCAAGAACCTTACTATATATATGCGTGTGTGTGTTTTTGGAACATACACCAAACTCTATAAATTTCGACCACAGAAATGGTTGCGACCATATTTTGAAAGATAGGACGAAGCGACTAAGGGTTGGAAAAATAAATAAATTTATACTCATACTTTGATTACCACGGAGCGGAATTCGCATCATTTGGAATGGACTTACAAGAGCATGACCATAACATATGGAGGCACCTTAGAATCTAAATGGTACGTGGCTACTTTGTTGGACCTAGACTTCCTTATAATTGTGGACCCTAAAAGAATTGTAATGAACTGGGGTTTACGACCCTCAAAAATCGACATCAATACGTTCACTGTATAGCATGTCGAATATTCAAGTGCCGAAAATATCAATTGCTAGGGGTAAAGAAGAAGAAGAGATATAAGAAAAATAAAAACAATAATATAGAATCTCACAATCGCAGCAGAGCAATATATGATATATAATAACTGATCTTTACACAAAAGAAACCATAATAATTAATAATCATACAACCATCAGAGTACCACAATCAATAATATCAATCCGGATAGTTATAATAAGTTGTCCTCACAAGTGCTGAATATACGGCATACACACATAGCGGAATATAATCAAGTACGTGGAATACGCCTGACTCCTCCAGCTCGTCTCCTGAGCCCCCTAGCATTCAACCTAAAACTGTAATACTCGGTCTGACCCGAGCATTATAATAAAATAATATCCAAGTCAGTCTAGAAAATTAGCGTGAGAAAACACACTTAAATTGAAATATACCATTATCAAAATCCTTTAAAAAACAAAAGTATCTCATAAGACCACGCCACACATAAACACGACGAGTTTTTACCTTACGATAACCAAAATATTTTAAATCAAAATCATCTGATATTATAATAGTGTCTATAGAAAATAAACTATAAAATAGCTGAAATGCTTGCATCGCATGTTTCAACATATTTGGTATACAACAAAAATCATACAGACTCGTAGTAGATATTGGATTCCATACAATGATAGGGTTACTGGGATATCGTCCTCCATAGCACACCTCTATAAAAATGTACCAAGATCGAACCTATCCATCCCTGCCAACACAAGACCTGCCTACCCCTTACTGGATAATTGCCACTCTAGATGAGTGATGATCATACCCTAATAGGTGCGACCCATATAGCCTTGCTGCATCTCCCCTGTTTTAGTCATTCCCGGTTGATGAGGCTTGAGGCAACGTATTACCTTAAGAATAGCATTCATACTTGGAATGCTAACACTGCCTTCCTGGCAATGATGTAATGATAGCATTCATCCATATAAGTTGTTCTGAGTCTGAGCAAACCAAACCTCCAAAATCACTGTCTTTATTATCTTCACGATATCGAATCCGCACTGCACAAATCGAATCGAAGTGGTTTTCAAATAATCAAATCTGATCCCGGTCTCTTCGAAATGATTAATGAATTTGGCCAAATTTGACAGTCGATTATTTAACTATCAAATTGCACACAAGCAGGCACTAAGCCCATGTTTAAATCTTTTGAACACATTTACTTTAAAATATCTTTACAAAGATATATATTCAAATCTCTTTTGGTAATTCAATACTTGAAAACAAATTCCAAATACTTATACCCATAATATGATATTTCAAATCATATCTTACTTCAACACTTAGTGAAATGTTTCCAATTTCGCTTTATAATCCATTACTTAGAAAAATATCTATATATAAATCCTTCCGTCGCTAAAAATTTCCACAACCTTTCATTGCAGCACTTAAGAAAATATTATAAGTCCATTTTCAGAAATCATTTTTAATATCAATACTTAGGAAATATTTCATAACTTATCTCCTAAATTTATGAACTTTATATTAATTTCTTTTACAATATCCAAAATCGATTATACTCATTTATAATCTTGTCCAACCATTTATAACTCCTTTATGAATTCAGATTCATTCTCGAAGTTATTGTTTCTAACATTTCGGAAATTTCCTTAAGTTTCCAAAATTCCGCTATGAGATTTCTCTTATAAAATCTCATTCATTAAATAAAACTCGATTTTACAAATCTCGAGAGTATTTATAAATAACTTCAACCAAGTTCCAAAACCTATATTTATAAAATAAGTATTTTAAGGAATAATAATGAATTTTCAAACACATTTAAGTAATTATTTAAAATATCAAAACCCCTTTTAAATAAACAATGATAACTAATTTCCAATTCATTTATAAATAATACTAATCGATTTACAAAGCTTGTTTATAAAACTTAGAATTCATTTCAACAATTTTAAATATTTGAATAACTATCTTTCCGAAATATATTAATCTAACTAATAGTTTTTAAACTATATAGTTTAATAAATAAAAATCCTCTTCTGAAAACAAAACGTACTTCTTGGAGAAAACTATTTTTAAAATCCAACGTAGCCAATTTTATACTTATAAATCTCTCTTGATTTATCAAAAATCAAGTTACAATTTCAATTTCCTAACTATTTCCGAATTCCAAAATAGAATCCTCTATTTCTTTCTAAACCGATTTACATTTTAAATTCACACTGTGAATTTATATTTCCAATTTATCAAATGATAATCATTACAATTTATTTAAAAAACATTGGTTCAACTTTATAAATTCATTTCTAGTTTATAACCAATTTATATTACCAAAATCCATTTATAAATCGATTTCTATTTAAAATTTGATTTGGAAATATATTTCTTAATAAATCCAATTATAGTTCCAAATCTATTCAAAACACGATTTCAACTTACTTTATAATTTACGACATATTATTAAAATCTACTGTTCCAAATTCCTTGTATAGATTAATTTCAAAAAAAATTGTCTGAATCACTTTACAAAATAGTTAAGTGAACTCCACATCAAATCTTTTACTCGAACCCATTTATATTCAATATTCCAATTTCCATATAAATATTTTTGTTTCTAAAAACCACCTGTGAATTTTAAAAAAAAAATCAAAAATATTGTTTATGGTATTTAAAGTGCCAAAGTTAAGGCCAGTGCTACTACAGCATCCAAACAATCAAATTGCACAACAATCCATAACAGATTATTTAATCGCATCATATATCACTATATACGAAACAATCAATATATTTTTCAGGAATCCAGTTGAATCCTTCCAACCCGTTTCCTTGCATCCACAGATGTTATATAATACAAAATACCAATCCTGCTTCGACGAGGGATATAAATTTATCAATTCTTTCAATCAGCCAATAAATAATTTTTAATTGCTATAAATTAAACTAGTCAAACAAATTGAGAGAGATTTACGCACCTTAATTTTTAATTTGCAAACCATCTCAATTTTAAAATAAGTTGAACTACGGTCAATTTAATCTAAAATCCTAGTTGGCTCCAAAAATGTCAAACCAATTTTGTTGTGCAGCACTCGTCGATATGAATCCCTTGTCGCTTATTTCGTTCATTTGGGACCTTATATGAATTAAATATTGCATTTTAAAATACATGAATTATAATATAATTAATTTCTTAAATATACATCATTAATAGTCACTTATCGTAGCTAACGAAAACTAACCGCCCCTTCATCGTTTCCAGGCATCGCCGCATTTTTTTAATCTGTACCGCATGCGCCTCCTTGCACGACGGCGTCACCTCTGCCCAAGCACTGTCGCTGATGCCTCCCTCCCCTCCTACCACACGCCACCTCCATTCGCCATCATGCGCACAAATGTCGTTCGCCCTTCTAACCCCGAAATCCTAAAATGCGTCGACTTTGCCTCAACATGTCGCCGCTATCTAAACGTGCCGCGTGCACATTCTAGCTTCCTACCGAAGTCGCGATCGATTTGATCGCCTTATCAATTTTTATTGATTTCGCTGGAAAAAAATGATGAAGAATAAGAGGTGAGACTCATGATTTTAAACTAGGGATGACAGCTTGTTTAGAGTACAGGGTGGCGATGGATATAGGCTAGGTTGGTTATGATTTGAAATTATATTTTATTTTATTCAAAATGTCTCGCATTACATACGGTGAAATCTCGATCACCGATCGAGACATGCCGCCTAGCATTCCTAATGATATACCCGTATTCCGAATGCAATGGAACAAGTTTCAAGACCTAATTCAATCGTATGTAGAAAATAGATTTTTAGATTGACGTTTTAAATTAAATCACCTGTATGTTTTCAACTCACACGACCAATAAATCCAATCGCTACGAAATTTGAAATTTGATAATAATACAATATTATGGATCCAACGGAACTAGTTCGTCAAATTTCGAGGCTGTGCCCCGGAAGGCTATTTTAGCTCATCGATTAAATCGACGATTTCAAAAATTGGTGAAATCACTTGAAATTCTAGTTTTAAAAACTTACTAACTCAATTCTAATTCAATTAGAATTTATATCAACATTGGAAATTATTTTGATTCATATTCAATTCAAATTACAATTATTCACCATTTTCATATTACGATAAATCGCTATAGTTGAAATTTAAATTCATTATATAATTTCAATCAAAATCCTCATATTCAAAAATCAATTTATATTCCAAATCTAATATTTAAAACTATTTAAATATTCAAAACTAAACGATGGAAAATCCGGGTCTTTATGAGAATATTAAATAATAGGGATAGAAATTATTAGTGAAAATGTTGTAACTCTAAAAGATTTAATATGCAATTAATGTGCAATAATTGAGGAGTTACAAGGAATTAAATAGATTAATGAGGCCAATAAGGTAAAATTCGAATAATTAAATAAATATCTTTAAGAAACATCCATTAAGATAATAACCATCTAATATGGGCAAAGTGACATTTATGGAAATAACAAATAAAAATGTTATGTACTATGTAAATATTAGAAAGTAAGATGTAAAGAAAGAATGAAATAAGCTTCCATAAGAAGCTGTACATTAATCACCATAAGAAGATAACAAGATTTTTTTAAGATGATTGAGTAAGAAAGTTCGAAGGAAAGAACAATTAAAGTCAATTTTTATATCCTACCCCATGAGAAAAAATTTTGATATAAAGGTTTTTTGAAAAGTCCTTATGTTAACCCTCCTTTTGGCAAGGCGGTATACAAGTGGATTTTATCCAATAGACTTCGTGATTATCAAGGCCGATAGGTACAAAACAACGATTATAGGGCCCATAAATCAGGTACAAATGGTTACATAAAGTCAGGATTAAATGGACTTGATGGATAAATAATGTAAGATGCTTAAAATATGGAATATAACTTAGTGAATGGAAGGGATCGGTATAAATAGGATCCTTGAGAGAGATTGGCATACTTCGGCCCATAGAAGAGGGATCAGTATATTAGATTGAGAGGGATCGACATATCTTATGAAAGGAGAAGGATCGGCATAGCCATGTGGAACAAGAGGGATCGACATATCTCATGAAAGGAGAGTGATTGGCATAGCCATGTGGAACATGAGGGATCGGCATAGCCTTGTGAATAGAAGGGCTTGCCATAGTATTATGGAATGGGGGGATCGGCATCATATAATGGATTTCAAGGGTTAAGCATGAATAAATATGCATGGATCGGCATAATTGGATTGGCAAGGGATCGACATGGTCAAGGAGCAAAGCTTATAAGAGGGATCGGTGGAATTTGATAGGTAGAAGGGGATCGACAAGATTGGATAAGTAGATGGATCACTATAACATATAATGGGGATCGACATAGGAAGTATGGAGCCAACCATGAGGGAACGGCATGATCCATTAAGATAGGGTCGACAGGGATAACCTCTAGGTGGATCGGAACCAAAGGTCAATCAAAAACAAGGGCTCCTCTATTCCAAATGACTTTAAAATTGAAGGGCTAACATATTAATGCATGTAGAAGCCACCATAGGGATCATTGCCCAATAATCAACCAATGATGGGATCGGTATCAATACCTCTTCGTTGAGATTTGAGCCTAGCGAGGGACCAAGTGGATTAGAAGGACCATTAGCTGAAGTTTTGGAGAGATTAGTAGTCGTCTTCCCCCATAAATATAGCAGGCATAGTGTCAGAAAAGGAATCCTCTTTCTGTTTCTCTTTATCTTCAACCTAGGCTACACTCTGTCAAATTGATTCTTAGATTGTAACATTAAATAAACTTTAATATAATAAAAACGATTATTCTAAAGTGGACATAGGCCGGAGTTAGCCGAACCACTATAAATTTGTGTCTCTATTTACTTGCTTGTCGATTGTTTTAATTTTGTTCTTCATTTATTTCTCTTATATTTCTGCGATGTGATTGGATATCGGTGCTTTCATACAATTGGGTGTTGGTGGTCAACTTTAACACCAACATTTTGGTGCTTTCACTGAGAATGCTAGCCTCTTGGATTTGGAGTTCAGATTTTCAATTAATTAGAGAGCTTAGATTTGGAGAAATGGTGAGATAATCAACAAGGAGACAAGTAGCGGATTGGAGCCATCATGCAAAGGAGTCATGAAGCTCCCTTAGGAGCCATAGAAGCTACTGGAATGAAAAACAAAGGAGTTGGAACAATAGAAACTATTTGAGCTACGGATCGAGGAGTTAAGGTGGCAGGAATCGTTGGAAATCAAAATCGGGGACATAGAAATGGAGCCAATGAATGAAGGAGTGAAGCAGCTGAGGAACTGCCCCCGACCATCTTAGAGGGATCGGCACTGATCCCTCCAGAAGAACCAGTATCAATCCCCCAAAGACTAGGGGTGTGCTCCTGGGTCTGGTTGGCCGCGATGCTGGAGGATATAAGTTAATCCCATGGATCTTGGTGCGAATTGAAATTTAGCTGCTCTTCCAAAGGAATACGTTCTAGAATCCCCTTGAAAACTCGGGGGGTAGGATGGAAATGATAATTGAAAACCGCGTATGGATGCTAGAATAGCTGGAAATTGGAATCCAGGACTTGGAGCAGAAACTAGCAGGCTTGGATATGGATTAGAGCAACTAGGGGCAAACCTCGGCTAAGGAAAATGGATCGGAACTACTCCCTATGGAACTGTGGGCATGGATTTGGGTGGCTTTGTATGGAAATGGATAGCGGTGATGCAACAGGAGCATTCATCATCTGTCACAAATTGGTATGAGCCCAGCTTAAGGGCTCGGGTCGTCATCTCTTTATCAGGATGGTATGAAATAAATAACTAATAGTCAACTCTATAGTAAAATGACTAAGTCATACACATGTACGGGATTGAGGACGATCCCATACATGCTCTAGGATGGCGATAAACCACCATAACCAATGCATCTCAAAACACTTGGATCCACAATAAAGCGATGAACAACACAGGTCGCAGTTATGGCCCCGACAGGAGAGATAAGGTAATAACCATGAGTCACGAGCCCCTTCACCGAAGAACAATAGGATGGATTCGAACATGGATTAAATCCCTTGATGGGGATTGCGGTTGAAGAAGGATGCCCTATGGATTAAGTCCTCGACTGGGGATCGAAGCCGGAGAAGGATACCCCATAGATTAAGTCCTCGATTGGAAGCGAGGCCGGAGAAGGATACCCCATAGATTAAGCCCTTAATTGAAGAGTCGAGGCCGGAGAATAAAACCCAAAAGGTCGTCGAACATGGATTGTGCTGGGCAAGGAAAAGAGATAAAGGTCGTCGGTTATGGACTATGCCTGGCAAGGGGTAGGCCGCTTCGCTGGAATGTGATAGGATTGACATGCTTAGGTCATCGAGTACATATTGCACTCGACAAGGATCTAGTAAGATCAAGGATTTGGGTTGGGCTAATGACTCAAAGAGGTCTATGGATTTGGATATGGACCCGGAGCAATCCCGGATTTGGATAAAATGATCCAAAGAAATCTTGGATTTGGTTAACGAATTTGAAATGGATTCGGAATTGGATATCGACTCAGAACAGTCATGGATCTCGCTAAAGATCTGGAGAGATTAAGAAATTGGATTGGCAATGGATTGGATTCTGGAATGGATAATATGGAAATCAATGGATTATGGACTTCAGATTTTGAATTTATGGCAATTCAAAACACAATTTCCTATCGCAAGGCATGTTTTAGGGAGCAAAATGTTAACTCGCCTTTTAACAAGGCAGTATATAGGAGAACTTAACCCAATATACTTCACGATTATTGAAACACCCCACACTTCTTAGCATACCCAAAAGGGCACACTAAAGGATATGGTGCGCTATAGGTACAGCTAAAATCTTTACATAGACTAAGATTCACAGGACAAAATAAATAAAACAGTGGGAACATTTAAAATTAAACTTCATTTCTCCATAAAATGAGTCATAAAACCAAATACACAATATGTCTTGAGAAACCAAATACATATGTCTCGTGAAAAATACCATCTCAGTCACATTATCAGAGTACATACAAATAATAAAAATATTCCCTCTCATAAAGTACTATCACATCCAAACTCAAGCGAAAAGAAAACTGAAAAGAAAAAGAATACATGAAGAATGAGAAAGCTGTGCAAACGAGTCTTCAAGAAATCCAAATCTACTGTCTTAGCCACAGCTAACTTATGGAGGGGGAAGGGGAAATAGAGGAGTAGGTCAGACTATAAGTCTGGTGAGTGAAAGTAACTACTAGAATTTTTAAGCAAGATAAAATTAATAGACTTAGAAACAGTTCTAGATAAAAGGAAAAGATAAAGCTAGAATAAAATATTGTTTAACCGTTTGCTTTGATTGTGATTGTATGCACTCGTCTTAGATAGCTGCTTTGATTAGGCTAAAACCGGCCTATTTTAATTAGGCCGAAATCCTAATTCTACCCTTTAATCGGCCTTTTATCTCTGTTGTGCCACTGTGAGCTAGTCTTATCATGTGGGTCCCATAACAAAACGACACTTGTTCAGTGCTTTGGAATGCAGTATTGAATTATTTACCTTACTCAATAACGTATGCATGGTCATCGTGGTACACACTAACTGTCGCTCCCTTTTGTGACCTCTTACAAACCCTAGTCAGCATAAGCATTCTCAGCCTCACCTAATCTGTTGTGAGACCATCAGTCCTAGCCTGAAAGGCTCCTACCCAGCCTCACCTGTTTGTGTTGTAAGACCATCAGTACTAGTCTGAAAGGAGATACTATTGGTATAGGTCCTAACAACAAAAATCTAGTTGCGCCCCTTGCCCAAATCCCCCTGATTTGAGATTTTATTTATTAGCCACTTATTTATCCTCGGTCTCAGCCTCACCTAGCTTTTGTGAGACCATCAATCCTAGTCTGAAAAGGTCCTACCCAGCCTCACCTAATCTTTTGTGAGACCATAAGTCTTAGTCTGAAAGGGAGTGCTATAGGTATGTGCCATATTTCTATGTTTGCTTGTTTACTTAGTGTAAGTATTAAAATAAGACTCTTTTGTTATCTCTGCTATATTTTCTTATTAACTTAATCTATGTCTTACAACAAGCCTTTTTCTGGTCTTTCTACTTAATTATAACCTATATTATAATTGTTCCTTTATTCTGTCTTTTTCGTTATAATTAATTGTTATAACTGTGCTTGCAAATGTCTTAATTTGCCTATTTTTGCCTATGTCCAACCTATTACGGTTCTTCTTACTTTACATCTAATTTCTATAGATTTAATGTTCTTATATTTTTAGTCTATATTTGCGAATCGTTCTCTTTTATTTATTTTATTCACGCAAAAAGGAATAAAAAGAAACTAACATATATAGGCTAAATTTCATCTAAAGAGAAATAAATGTAAATAACAATAAATGACTGTAAATAATTGGAAAAACTGTAATTAACATTAAATAATTGAAAATAACTGAAATAAAACAGCTAAAAGAAAATAAACCGGAAAGAAAGTCTAAAATTTACTTATAATATACTGTGAATAAACTTGCATAAAGGTTACCTCAAAATTGTAGAAAAATTACAACTATTGGAAACTCTATTATTTCAAATTACTTAAAAATCTAAAATAATTACTTAAACACTCACCCGTAGTCCTTAGCTCTTTTCCTTGACCTTCCTGGATCCACTTCTAGGGTATAAAATATTTTAATTAAAAAGATCTTCTCCTTAGAAAAAATATTCTATTTAGGGTCCAGCCTCAGGCAATAAACCCACATAGGAGAAAATCTGAATGAGAAAAATAGCTAGGTCTAGGGTCTTATTTATTATGTCACATAAGGATCTCAGGTCATTAGATTTGAAGATTAAATCTTGTGCAACCATGTCATAGGCTCGCTGAGAACCGTCGGATGGAAGCACGAACGCACGGGATCAAATAAAAGTTACAAAACACGTCACGCTCGAAACTGGACGGAACAACATCCACATACGTATGCGAGTCAACTATCAGGTCGACCTATGTATGGTGGGGGTCGACCTATAGGTCGACCCAGCTATGGGGAAGGTCAACCCTAGTATCGACCTGACCTTATTTTTTTTTTCCATTTGTTCGTTTTTTTGTTTATTTCGTAACGTCTTCGTTTTAGCTCGGATTTTGACAAACTTTATATGGAAAGTGCCACGAACACGGTCCAATTTTGAAAATTTTACAAACTTATTTTATTATTTAATTAATTCGTTAATTAATTATTATAGCTTAAATTTTGGGTTGTTACATTCTCCCCTCCTTGAAGGATTTCGTCCCCGAAATCTCTTTAAGGATAGAAGAATGAAGTAAATATTTTCACCCAAATTCTATAACCAACTACCCAACCATCATCCATTACATCCTTTGTCGTTAAGTTTTTCTAATGCAATTTTTGATATATATATATATATATATATATATATATGCAAATAGTGTGGTGTCAATGTCCCTGACTAATGCAAAAGATTAGGCGGTCTACTGATTCAGTCGACCTCCTTTTAATGCAATCATATCCGTGCTATGTATCCAAATGAATGCAAGTTTCCTAATGATAACTGATAGTTCTATATACGTGCTACAATCATCATCCAAATGCAACAACCATATGATAATCGTCCATTTACAGCAACCATGGAATATATAAAATGCAAATGCACACACATCCATATGCATATGCTCTAGTGACCTAGTTAGGCCGATCCCTAAGAGATAATAATGCCTAGTGTATATTTATGCGTCCATTAGCATCCACTAGTAAACACTTACAATCACTAGCATCCGTCATACATAACATGTTCTAGTAACATGTTTCCTTCAGTCCTGCCATCTATAGATAAGTCCTAAAACATATCCTCCCAAAGGATAATAAAGGAAAGAACCTATTTGAAACTAAAATGAAATAGGAAACTCAAAATTTACTATCAAAGAGATATGGATATTTTCTCCTAATCAAATCAATCCTCTCCGAAGTCTCTCCAACCATGTCAGGACCAAGTATCAATCCCTCCATAGACTCTAACCAACATGAAGGTGATTTGCACAGTCTTCCATAAAGAGCTTCAAAAGGTGTCGTTCCAATGCTAGCTGAAAACTATTATTATATGCGAATTCCACTAAAGGAAGACGCTCCTTCCAAATTCCTCCAAAACCAGAAATATACATCCTCAACCACATGTGTCTTACTATCTTACTAATATCACTTTACTATTCTTCTATAGTCTTCACACATATAGCAACAATCTTGGGTTCTTACTAGTGTCCTATACGTTTAACGAAAACTTCTATTATTACTTCTAAAAGTAACCACTGCTATCTCCTATATAGCCTTACAGTTTTTCCGTCAAACCTAGGAAATGATTTCTATCTACTCCAAATTCAAAAGTTTGGTTTGGTCTTTATCATTTCATTTCGAAAACTAATGCTTTTTAATTTTTAAAACATCAAATCTCAAAAAATTTGCCTTTAAAAGTGTTATTTTCAAGTTTCTATTAAATTCAAAGGTACTTGGTTACTTAATATTTTATCTTTCTAGACTTGCATCCTTACAGCTTTTTGAATTTACATTATTCCTAAAGACTATAAGGGAAAACTTACAAATTCTAAGTTCCAAAACTTATTCCTCCTTTTCTTTTAAACACATTTACAGCTTTTCATAAAAATTTGGAAAATTTAACTGTTACTAAGTGTTTCGCTTCCAAAAACTTATTTACTTTTTCACCAAACCATTTTTCTTTAATGTGTCCTCACATGTTTTCAAAACATCTTCTTTTCATAGATTTTCAATTTTGTAAAACTAGAGTAGATAAGAACAATTATTTTATTAGAAACCCCTTAACCCTGGATGAGTTTCTAACTTACTACAAATCGGGACTCTCTACAAAGGCAAGCAACCAATGCGCATAATCAATGGAAAAAATATGTGAAATTTCCATTGCTTAGATTTTTCTACTAGGGTTCTCTATAATATCTTTCCTAACAAACACCGTCTCTAATTATTACGCTTCTTATTACACCTAATGGTTTTATACCTTAGTGTATTGGAACTACATTCGTTTATGAGAAACTATTAACGCTAAAACCTCCTATGAATCCTTTATAAGAGGACTTCATGTTTATGTGAAATTACAAGGAATTTATTTTATATTTTCCAAAATTGGCTATAAAAAATATGGTACTTCCTATACCTTGTATATCTCTTTCACGTATTCCTTATAACTTGCACAAAACATCTTCATTTTTGATTTGGTTTCATAGAATATTGTATATTTATTCTTTTCATTCCAATAGATTAAAGTATGTTTAATCTATATTCTCTTACGATAGACATTTTCTATGAAATTTATTAATTTCCTAATATATAACTTACACCCTTTCTTTATAAGAACTCATTTTCAAAATTGTTTTAACATTTACATAACTAGAAAACATTTCCTTCTACTTCTTTATATAATAAGTGTACTTACAAACCACTTTAATTCTACACTTAAAAATTATCTTTAAAACACATTTTTATTTGCGTCAAAATAGATGTTGCATAAAAACTGTTACTACAACCCAAAAGCACTAGTGTATGGATATAATTAAAATAAATACTAATAAATCTCATATACTGTATAAAAACATTTCCTTTGGGAGTCACCTACTATAATAGTGGTGTTATAGTCTATGCTCATCTATTACACCAATAAATGTGGTAACCTATGTTTACGATACTTAATACACTCTAGGTTTTTATATTTAAAATCTTTATTTGCCTACAAAGAAACTAGCGAGCTATATATACTCTATAATTCTGGAAAAAAAATTTCACTTTTTTTTTTTTCATTTTTTAGCTTTTCAATTCAACAGTTTCATTTTATTGGGCTAGGCATAAAGTGGATTTTCTTCTCACTACAAGGAGTAACCTTCCTAAGCCTTGGAAATCTCATTTCCTTACTAAAGTATTTTATTCCTATTCCTCTTTTGCGCTTATATTATTCCAAGGTACTATCGTTAAATCCATTTATCTGAAAAAATTATAATTTTTGAAATTATTTACACATAGGCTTTTATTCAAACCGAATCTATTGCACATCTCCAACCTCTGCCTACATTCCACAATCTGAACCTAAATGTACAAAACCGTTTCTCAAACTCTTTCCATGTGTTGACCTTCTCTATTCCCTAAGAAACGTACTTCCTTACACCAAAAAGTGACACTTCAAGAATTTTGCCTTCAACTGATGATCGCGAAGTGTATGAAGAACCACCTCAAGATGAATAGCAGGCTCTTCCATACTCATGGAAAACACCAAAATGTCCTCCACAAATACTACTACAAACTTATTTAGGACATCTCCAAAAACATGGCTCATCAAATCTACAAATATGCTAGGGTATTGGTTAGCCCAAATGGCATAACCAATCATTCAAAGAATCCGTCAGTTCTCCTAAATGTTGTCTTATCAATGATATCGTCAGCGACTCTAAGCTGATAAAATCCAATTGCTAAATCAAACTAAGAAAATACTAAAGAGCCAACAAACTGATTGAAAAATAATCTACCCTAGGAAGGGGGTAATGGTTCTTATTCATAAGCTTATTCAACTCTCTGTAGTCTATGCAAAGTCGAAGGGAACCATTTGCTTTTGTAGCGAAGACGACTGGCGCTCCCTACTAAGATATGCTCCGCTTGATGAATCCTTTCTCCAATAGCTCATCAATCTACTTGCTTAAGTCCTCCCCCTCCCAAGGTGCCATATCTCTCATGGGAAATGCCACTGGCTTAACATTGTCATTAAGATAGATCCTAAAGTCGATCGCTCTCTTAGGGGGTAGTCCCCTAACCTTCTCAAAAATGTTTGGGAAATCTCTAACGATTGGAACGGAATCTAGCTCTCCTAGTGATGAATCAAAGGAATAAATGAAGCTCAACATGACTGACCCCTATGGGTCGCAAGACACCCGAGAGTCCTACTGCAATATGTCTCTAGTCTAACGACTCTCCTCTTGTTGTCCAATATCGCTCTATGAGTGGATACCCAATCGATCCCCAAAATCATCCCATAGCCCGAAAACCCCAATACATGGGCATCACAGTCAAACTCTATGCCTAGTATAAAAAAATTCAAACCCCTAGAAATCATGGGTAAATGTGTGATCCTCCTATGGGGTTTGAAACAACTATAGGGTCTACTACAAGAGAAATAACTAAGTGCAAACAATCAACGAAAGGATTAGAAATGAAAGAGTCCGAGTTAGAAAATCTAAAATAGAGATCAAACCTTCTATAGAGACTTTCCTACCTTGATCTGGTCCTCTGCAAGAAGGTGCTTATTCCAAAGCCTATACTTACGATGTAGGTGTGCCTGCTTTCTACCTCGTCTTGTGAGGACAACCTCTACTAAGGTAACCAGGCTGTCCACAGTTGAAACACCTCCCCTTCATCATTTTATTCTTACAGTCCTTCGCGTATTGACCAGCCAATCCACAATTATGACATCTCCTACTTTTCTTGATCTGTTTCTGAGGTCATCCTATCCTTATCCATCTTGTTCTTCCACCATGGCTTCTTAGAGCTTTCTAACTTAGGAACCTCTTTAAGCTCTCCCTTCATCTGCCAAGATGCAGGCTGAACTCCCTATTGGTCCCCAAATCCTAGTAGCCTAAACATTCGCTTTGTATCCTTCAACCTAGCTTATGCCTCCATGAAATCCTCTGTGTCAAAAAACATCTTGCCTCCTAGACTAGTGAAGTCCTTGCATAGCTTAGAAAAATTGGCTGTTGTAGGTGGATTAATGGGATCTCCATCTGCTGGTGCTGTATTGGGCGCTTGCCCTTGCACTTTTGGCACGATAGCTCTATGGAACCAGCCAGCCATACTATGCAAAGAAAAGAGAATTTAGGTTCAAAAGAATCAAAAGAAGGTTGAAATGGACTTTGAGGGATTTTTATACTCTTTTATACATGAAAAACGATTTCTATAATAAGAGTTTCTTTCAAAAAAATACTTCTAGTCTGAAGATATGCTTCTTTTAAAAATAGGTTACTTTTCGAAAAATACTTTATTTTTAAAACAAGTTTTTAGGAATCCTGCAACCTTAGGCTCATATACCAAATGAAACACCCCACATCCCTTAGTTTAGTCAAAAGGACACACTAAAGGATATGGTGCGTTATAATATAACTAAAATCTTTATAAAGACTAAGATTCATAAGACAAAATAAATAAAACAGCGGAAACATTTAAAATTAAACTTCAATTCTCCATATATGAGTCATAAACCAAATACGTAATATGTCTTGAAAAATCGAATACATATGTCTCGTGAAAAATACCATCTCAGTCACATCATTAGAGTACATAGATAATAATAAAAATCATCCCTATCATAAAGTACCATTACATCAAAACTCAAGTGAAAAGAAAACTGAAAAGAAAAAGAATACTTGTAGAATGAGAAAGCTCTGCAAACGGGTCTCCAAGAAATCCAACTCTAATGTCTTTGCCTCTGCTGTCCTATGAGGGGGGAAGGCGAAATAGAGGAGTATGTCAGATTATAAGTCTATTGAGTGAAAGTAATTACTAGAATTTTTAAGCAAGATAAAGGTAATAGACTTAACGACAGTTCTGGATAAAAGGAGAAGATAAAGCTGGAATAAAATACTGTTTAACTATTTTCTTTGATTGTGATTGTTTGCACTCGTCTTATGTAGCTGCTTTGATTAGGCTGAAATACTAATCCTACTTTAATTAGGCTGAAATCCTAATTCTACCCTTGATCAGCCTTCTATCTCTGTTGTGTCGCTGTGAGCTGGTCCCGTCCTGGGGTCCACAGCAAAATGACACATGTTTAGCGCTTTGGAACGCAGTAGCGAATCATTTACCTTACTCAATGTCGCACTCACGGTCACCATGGTACACTAACTGTCGCTCCATCTTATGACCTCTTACGAACCCTAGTCAACATAAGCGTTCTAGCCTCACCTAATCTATTGTGAGATCATCGGTCCTAGCCTAAAGGAGTCTTGCTAACCTCACCAAAGTTTGTTGTGAGACCATCGGTACTAGTCTAAAAGGGATGCTGTTGGTATGGGTCCTAACAACAAAAATCTAATTGCATCCCTTGTCCAAATCCCTTGATTTGAGCTTCTACTTATTGGCCACTTATTAACCCTACATCCCAGCCTCAACTAACTATTGTGAGACCATCATTCCTAGTCTGAAAGGGTCCTACCCAGCCTCACCTAATCTATTGTGAGAACATCAGTCCTAGTCTGAAAGGGTGTGATATTAGTATGGGCCTTATTTCTATGTTTGCTTATTAACTTAGTGTAAGTATTAAAATAAGTATATTTTCTTATTAACTTAATCTAAGTCTTAAAATAAGCTTCTTTCTATTATTTCTACTTAATTATAACGTATGTTATAATTGTTCTTTTATTCTTCTTTTTAGTTATAATTACTTGTTGTAATGTGCTTGCAAATGTCTTAATTTGCCTATTTTTGCCTACGTCCAACTTATTACGGTTCTTCTTACTTTACGTCTAAATTCCATAAATTTATTGTTCTTATATTTTAGTATATATTAGTGAATCACTCTATTTTATTGATTTTATTCGTGTAAAAAGGAATAGAAAAACTAACATTTACAGGCGAAATTTCATCTAAAAAAGGAACAGATGTAAATAATAATAAACGACTGTAAATAATCATAAATAATTGCAAATAACAGAAATAAAGCAGCTAAAAGAAAATAAAGTGGAAAGAAAGTCTAAAATTTACATAAAAATACTCTGTAAATAAACTTGCATAAAGATCACATAGGGATCTCAGGCAATGAATCCAAATAGGAGAAAAATCTGAATGAGAAAAATAGCTAGGTCTAGGGTCTTATATATAGTGTCACATAGGAAACTCAGGCCATTAGATTTGAAGATTAAATCTGGCGCAACCACATCATAGGCTCGGTAGGAATCGTCGGATGGAAGCACGGACGCACGGGATCGAACAAAAGTTGCAAAACACGTCACACTCGAAACTGAATGAAACAACGTCCACATCCGTACACATATTGACCGTCAAGTCGACCTATGTACGGTGGGGGCCGACCTAGGTCGACCCAGGTATGGGGAAGGTTGACCCTAGGGTCGACCTGACTTATATAATTTTTTTTCTTTTTGTTTGTTTTCTTGTTTATTTCGTAACTTCTTCGTTTTAGCTCGGATTTTGACAAACTATGTATGGAAATTGATCAGAAAATCGCTACAGACAAAATGGTGCAACTTCCGTGGTCCAATTTTGAAAATTTCACAAACTTATTTTATTATTTAATTAATTTTGTTCATTAATTAATATAGCTTAAATTTTGGGTTGTTGCAATTATCAAGGCCAATAGTACAGAGCGACGATTATAGGGCCCAGAAGTTAGGTACAGATAGTTACATGAAGTCAGGATTGAATGGACTTGACAGATAAATAATGTAAAATGATCAAAATATGTAATATAGCTGAGTGAATGGAAGGGATCGGTATAGCATGGCTCTTTGAGAAGGATCTGCATACTTCGGCCCATAGAAGAGGGATTGGCACACTTGATTGAGAAGTATCGGCATATCTTAAGAAAGGAGTGGGATCGGCATAGCCATGTGGAACAAGAGGGATAGGCATATCTTATGAAAGGAGAGGGATCGGCATGGCCATGTGGAACAACAGGGATGGGCATAACCTTGTGAAATTGAAGGGTTATGTGATGCCCCACCTCTATACTCACACTAGCCAAGGACACTACAGGGTAATGCCGTCGACTAGCACGAAGAATAAGGTTGAGCGGGAACCGATACGTCGAATAGTATATCATGCATTTCATTTCAAAAGGAAATCAGACATATCCAATCCAAACTCAAATCTACTACATAGTGGCTAAGTTTCCTTCAGAATCAATATTACATTAACATAATATAAAATCAGCCACAGATATTCATATCACTAAGGCGGAAACATATATGAATATAACATATAGAAGTGAACATCATAATAATGGTCATACAACATCCACTATATCATCAAAGAATAGGTACATGTTCTACACAAAATAATATGTATACATCAAAGAGTCTCTATCTCGTATACATGAAAGCCAAAAACTACAAAGCTAAAATAGTTAGCCGAAAGTCAAAAGCTAATCCCTGCTAAGAAGTCAAGTGGAAGCACATGTAACACCTTGGTTTGACCCAATTATTATTTAAAAGGAAAAATAATAAATGGATCAGTCTAGCTAAAATTATCATGTAAGATATGATATAATAAGAGATATGACAAAAATATATTATAACGGTAATACCAAGCTGTGACAAGTATATGTTTGATAAAGATGAAAATCATACAATATCTCAAGTTTTCTCAAATACCCAAAAAGAATATCATATTCTTCATTTTATTCACCAAATCACAAATATTAATAAATCTTATGAACACAAATAATAAAACTTAGTGAAACACAAATTACAGAAATCAATTAATAGAAATACAGAAAACACAAAGGGGGGAGGCCTATCACAAATGGGAGCATGAAAACTCATCAACACGTGTATCACAAATAGGACGCTATCCCATGGGTTGCTAACCATAAAAATGTGGGGTACAATCCCTCTTTGAGGATGAATGAGCCGAACATCGAAGCACCTAAAAAGTTACGCCTTAGGACGTTATCCCATGGGTCGCTAACCCATAAAAATGTGGGGTACAATCCCTCTTTGAGGATGAATGAGCCGAACATCGAAGCACCCAAAAAGATACGCCTCATGCACAAACTCGTTTAGCCGATTACTCCCCGAATGGTCAAAAGACAATGGGTCGCTGGCCCACCAAATTGAGCCGAAGCTCCAAAGAATGGGGTTATATTCCCCCATGCAGACAAAGAGACATCGCACATTGCTAGTCTAAATCATAAAATAATCATCATTGATCAATAAGTGTAAAATACACTAAGCTAGTAAATAAATGATTTATCTTTATGTCCTATAACCGCTGACTCAACTTAATTATTTACGAACAAACTGTAGATTTCCACTCGAAAATTGTCACAAGATTTTAACCGAATAAGTCTAAAAATTAACCGGTGAAGTAAATGAAGCATTTCATACCACTTTTTTGGTTAAGCCGTTTAATAGGATTTCTCATCCGAATGAGGCAAAGGTTTGTATATACTAATAGATTGGAAAATGGTTTTAAAAAGATTTTTGCATTAAAAATAGTGTAGAAATCATTTTTGTGAAAGAGTTTTATTATTTACTACAAGTATTAAAGCCTTTGTATTTTAAAGTGACAAATCATAGAAACGATTGTAAAACCAATCGATCACCAAAAATCCACATCTCAATAACGTGAATCAAAACCATGAAAATCGATATCAAATCCATCAAATGGAATACCAAAAAATCTAGAAAAGAAATCATCAAAGCCGGTATGAATGACAATAACTATTCGGATCATAATAAATCGATAGAAATTGAAAATCCACATAAAAATAGGCAAATATGCAGAATTTGAAAGTCCCAAATGTCTGAGGGTTATCCTAAACGTTTGTGCTGAATTTTTGGAAATTCATTCCAGGTCGCTCAGACATTTGGGTATGAACTTCAGATGTCTGACCCTAGGTTCTGCAATTTTATTTCCTTAGCCTCAGATGTCTGATGGTTTTCCCAGACTCCTAATTTGAAGCTCAGGGCAAAATTTGCCTAGCCCAATAATGGGCAAACGAATTTAAAAGCGATCGAATGAGCAACAGTGGCTAGGGTTTTGTGCCAAGCGACAACCCAGCTCTAGAGGCTCTTCAATACACCGCAAACAACATGCTTAAACACTCATACTAGGGTTCTCATAAGTTTTGACTTTAGAACACCAAAATTGGAAAATTCACTAAACCAATTCAACCCAAAAGCAAATGAACATGAAATAGATGATAGGAATTCATACCTAACAACTATCAAAGCTATAGATATAGATGTGAGTTTAAGAACTCACCTTTAAACCGAAAATAGAAAAGACAGGCTCTAAAATAAGCTAGGATTGATTTCTCTTAAACTACACCTCAAAGATCTTCAACATATTACTACATGCAAAGATTTTTTGAAGTTAGGTTATAGGAAAAATCAAGAATTAAAGAGGAATTGAGATGGAGAAGATGATGAGGATGCTTACCTAAGCTTTTCTTTGATTTTAGAACTTGAATTTGAATTTCCTAAGAATCTAGGGCTTAGGGATTTCTAGTCTCCCCTCTTTCCCCTATTTTCCCTTTAGCTTCAGTGTTAGGAAATTATGAGTGGAATGATTGAAGGGGAGAGGAGTTAGGGTATTTAGTAGAAGAGTTTGGATTACCTTGTTGGTTTAGTGGGCTAGAAAACAACCCAAAGCCCAAATGAAATACCAAAATCCTAATGAACTCCAAACATATTAATGGTTATAGTCAAACAAGTTGTAAACGTCGTTTTGAACTCAATGAAAGTGGTCTCGAGTTCGATTTGGCTATTTACAAAAAGTCACATTTCAAACTTTAAATTAAATTAACGATGTTATATTTAAATAAAATATTTAAATATATAATCGTAAAATATGTGGGATGTTACAGACTCCCCTCCTTAAAGAAATTGCTTCCTCGTAATATTTAAGAAGGTAATAAAATGTAACAACCATTCTGTGACATAATAACGCAAAAAGAAGACTAAAATGAGAAGCTCACCCTAAGGAGCACGAGAGAGTAAATCCGAATGTGTTCGCTCGATGAATTCTCTAGATTACCTAGAACAATCCTTAAGATTTGAGGACCACTGAACTTTCAAAGCGGAATATCTTTATTACGAAGGCATTTAACCTCTGTAGCAATGATGCGAATAGGTTGTTGCTCATAAGTCAAATTACGTGAAACCTCAATTTCTTCAATAACAATAGGCTCAAAAATAGAGTCGGATTCCTTAAGGCATTTAGGTAGCTGAGAAACGTGAAATATGTCATGAACGGTGGAAAATTGAGCCGGTGATGAAAAAGGATAAGCCACGGAACCAACGCGCTCGGTGACGAAAATGGGCCAATATATCGAGGTGCTAGCTTTCCCATTCGACTGAAACACAAACGAATACCAAATATCCTACAGAAAATTCTAAATTCCTTCCATAAACTGTCATGATCCGAATGAGAATGGGGAAGACCGTTAATAAAGTCGAGGGAAACTTGATCCCACTTTCAAACAGAAATGTACAAAGGTTGCAATAACCCACCAGGCCTTTGATGCTCGGTCTTTATGAGTTGGCAAGTCATACAATGCTTTATAATGTTAGCAATATCAGATTTCATTCCATCCCAATAATAATGTTGCTTCGTGTCCGCATACATTTTGCTACTATCGGGATGAATGGTAAATTGAGAACAATGAGAATCTTCTAAAATGTCTTTATGAAGATCACTAATATTTGGCACAATAAGTCTATCAAATTTTCAAATTCCTCCATGATCATCGATTTCAAAGTCTTTCAGACCATCAATATTATTTCTATCCCTACAACTTTGAAAAAAAGGGGCTAATTCGGGATCGTGCCTTTGATCTTTAAGGATGCGGTCAAAAAGAGAAGGATGAGCCTCAAGGCTATATAAAACAAGAGATGAACACGAATTGGATTCATGATCTTGAATCTCACAAGTGGACAAAATCTTGATATCATTCCATTCGGATAGCATCGTGGAAACAACTGCTTGTTGCTTACGACTAAGGGCATTGGTAACAAGATTTCCCTTTTCGTGAGTATAAAGAATATCAAGATCATAAGATGCAAAGAATTCGAGCCAACATTGTTGATGCAAATTAAGTTCTTTTCGATACTTTAAAGATTTATAATCAGTGTAGAAAACAAATTTCTCTCCTAATAGATAATGACGCCAAATTCTAAGGGCGAAAACAATGGCCGCGAGCTCTAAATCATGAGTGGCATATCTAGTTTCGATAGGCTTTAATTGCCTAGAAGCATAAGCGATAACACGTTCCCTTTGCATGAGAATGGCTCCCAAACCAACATGACTAGCATCCGTGAAAACAACCAAGTCTTGGTTCCCTTCGGAAATCACAAGAATAGAAGAATCGGAAAGGAGTTCATTTAATTTTTGAAAAGAAGCTTCACATTTATCTGAACAAATATACTTAACTTCCATCTTTGTCAAACTAGTAAGAGGTATGGAAATTTTAGAAAAGTCTTTTACAAATCGACGGTAATAGCTCGCCAATCCAAGAAAACTACGAATTTCCATTACACTCTCCGGTCTCTTTCAATTTTGAATCGCCTATATCTTCGAAGGATCCATCGAAATTTCGGATTCAGAAATAATATGTCCTAAAAATTTCACACGGGCTTACCAAAAGTGGCGCTTAGAAATTTTTGCTTTTAATTGATTGCTCCTAAGGGTTTCCAACACAATTCGAAGATATTTTTCATGCTCTTCCTCATTTTTAGAATAAACTATTCTATAAAGATGAGAACAAATCGGCCGAGGAAGTCTTTGAAAATTCGGTTCATAAGGTCAACGAAATATGCTGGAGCTTTTGTTAAACCAAATGGCATAACAAGCCATTCATAAGATCCATAATGAGTATGGAATGATGTAAAAGGAATACTATCCTCTGCAATTCGAAGCTGATGAAAACCGATTTCTAAGTCTAACTATGAAAAGACTCTAGCTCCCTAAGTTGATCGAATAGATCATCAATCCGAGGGAAGGGATATTTATTCTTAATAGTGAGATCATTAAGCTTGCGGTAGTTAATGCAAAGCCTAAGTGTACCATCGGATTTCTTCACAAAGATAGCTGAAGCTTCCCAAGGAAAGGAACTAAATCGAATATACTATTTCACATCCAATTCAGATAGTTGTTTACGCATCTCCTTATTTTCCATACTGGACATAAAATAAGGAGGACGAGTGATAGGTAGAGCTCCAGGGATTAGATAAATTCTGAACTCAATTTCTTTCTTAGGTGATAATTCAAAAATAGAATCAAATATATCGGGAAATTCACAAACAACGTGAATGAGGGAAATGACATCTTCCTCATCATCATTATCGTCATCATGCATATTTAGAGAATATAAGGATGCTACCGAATTGAAATCTGAATCTTTACGAACAATAGAAATTTGCTTAACAGATTAGGGATGTCGAAGATGGATAGTCCTCTCGAGACATAGGATGTGGGCTTCATAACGATTAAGCGAATCCATTCCCAAAATCCTTCTGAAACCTATGTAACGCATAACATGGAAATTGGCATGGAAACGTAACATCCTTACAAAATAAACTGAGTGTTGCGGATCCACCCACCAGATTCACAATTCTTAATAAAGTCATCAAGCCTATAACATTTATAGAAAAAGTATCAACAAGTTCTTTTGGTATGAAAGTGTGAGAAGCACCCGTATCAAAAAGAATTCAAATAGCATGAACATGGAACATAATCATGCCATCAAGGATAGAATGAGAAATACCTTGACCAAGATAAGTCTTACTAGGAGCTTGCACAACATTCAGCTTTCCCTCTTTCTTGATTTGAAGTTTGGGACATGAAGATATAGGATGACCTGAACTTTTGCAATAATGGGAAGTAAGGGACTGTGGACACTTTTTGCATAGTCGTCCTTAGAACCACAATTGCAGCATTCTCCACGATTAGGGGTCGAAGTCTTTGCTACCGAAGTTGCCTGCTTCCCTTTCTTGTTGACATTAGGTTTGAACTTATATCAGGATGCATTTTCTTGTTGTTATTGAAGTTCTTTTTGGCACCCCCAACATCACCATTACTTTTTTTATCGGCCTCTTCAAGTCAAAGAGCGATATCTACAAGCTGATCGAAAGGCACTTCTAGTTTCAAAAGTAAAGCCTTTTTGAGGTTCTTATTCAAACCATAGATAAATCATTGATTCTTCATCAAAGGGATATTAATATGCTCGATCCTATATTTAGAGAGGGATTCAAAAGATGCGACATAATCTACCATATAAGATTCACCTTGAATAAGGTCAATAAAGTGTCGAGCTAAAGTTACTTTTTCTGCTTTAGGTACAAACTTTAACTCGAACCTTTTCTGGAATTGCTCCCAAGTAAGATCCGCTTCTGTAATTTTTGAAATCAAAAGCTCGTACCAATCTAATGCTCTCTTATATAACATGTTAAAAGCCACTTGGACTCGATGTAAATCCAAAAGATTCGTGCGAGAAAAGATGCGATCGCATGTTCTGAGTCAAGCTTGGACTTATATAACGCTTTCAGACCCTTTGAATGGCTTTCCACCCAAATTGGTGTAATCACTGCACAAGCGCGCAAACTCAGATTTAGGATGAGTAGGCTTAGGAATGGGACCGACAGCTTGGGCATTCTTCACAAGATCGAAAAGTTGTTGAGTAGACATGAATAAGCCATCCTAAGGAGGACCACTGGATTGACCAGTACTAGGACGTCCCGATCTAACAATTTCCCTTCTCAAGAAAAAGGAAATAAGGGGAAAAAGGTTATTCTCAAAATTTATTCCAATAATCTTGATTAGTAAAACAAGGAATCATAAAATAAGATAGGATAGAGTGGGTCTTAAGACTCGAATTAAATCCAAAGGCATGATTCCTAAGAGAGACTTATGACAACGATCATTGTCATAATATCCTATATATTTCCGAAGTTTGGCTCTGATACCAAGCTGTGATTCCCCACCTCTATACTCACACTAGCCAAGGATGCTAAGGGGTAATGCCGTCAAATAGCGTAAAGAATAAGGTTGTTGACGACCGACCATCTGTGTAATTGGTTTAAGCGAGAACCGATATGTCAGATAGTATATCGTGCATTTCATTTCAAGAGGAAATCTGACATATCGAATCCAAACTCAAATCTACTAAACAGTGGCTAAGTGGCCTTCGGAATCAATTTAAAATAAACATAACATAAAATCAGTCATAGATATTCATATCACTAAGGCAGAAATAGATACGAATATAACACATAGAAGTGAACATCATAGTGGTGGTCATACATGATCCACTACATCACAAAAGAATAGGTACATGTTCTACACAAAAAATATATATACTTCAAAGAGTCTCTATCTCATACACATGAATGACAAAACTACTAAGCAAAAATAGTTAGCCAAAAGTCAGAAGCTAATCCCTCCTAAGAAGTCAAGTGGAAGCATAAGAGGAAAAATAATAAGCGGATCAGTCTAGCTATAATTATCATTTTATATGAGATATGAAAAAATATAATAACAATATACCATGCTGTGATAAGTATATATTTGGTAACGATGAAAATCATACAATATCTCAAGTTTTCTCAAATACCCAAAAAGAATATCATATTATTTATTTTTATTCACAAAATCACAAATACTGATAAGGCTTATTAATACAAATCACAAAAATTGGTGATACACAAATTCCAGAAACCAATAATTAGAAATCTAGAAAACACAAAGGGGGGAGGCCTATCACAAACGGGAGCATGAAAACTCGCCAACACGTGTATCATAAACGGGTCGCTAATCCATAAAAATACGGGGTACGGTCTCCCTTGAGGACGAATGAGCCGAACATCGAAGCATCATAAAAGCTACACCTCATGCATAGACTTATTGAGCCGATTGCTCCACGAACGGTCAACAGACCATGGGTCGCTAGCCCACCAATTTGAGCCGAAGCTCCACAAAATGCAGTATAATCCCCCACGCGGACAAAGAGACATTGCACATTGCTAGCTTAATCACAAAATGATCAACATTGATCAATAAGTGTAAAGTACACTAAGATAGTAAATTAATGAGTTTAGCTTCATATCCCATAACCACTAGCTTAACCTAATTATTTACGAATGAATTGTAGATTTCCCCTCTAAAATTGACACAAGATTTCAATCGAACAAGTCTAAGAATTAACCGACGAAGTAAACGCAAGCGTTTCGTACCACTTGTTTTGCTAAGTCATTTTATTGGATTTCTCATCCAAATGAGGTGAAGGTTTGTATATACTAATAGGTTGGAAACGGCTTTAGAAATATTTTTGTATTAAAAGTTGTGTTGAAATCATTTCTGTGAAAGAGTTTTAGTATTTACTACTAGTATAAAAACCTTTGAATTTTAAAGTGACAAATCATAGAAACGATTGTAAAAACAATTGATCGCCAAAAATCCACATTTCAATAACGTGAATCAAAACCACAAAAATCAATATCAAATCCGTCAAATGGAACACCCAAAATCTAGAAAAGGAATCATCAAAGTCGGTATGAATGACAATAACTATTTGGATCATCATAAATCGATAGAAATTTGAAATCCACATAAAAATAGGCAAATATGCAGAATTTGACAATCCCAGAGTCTGACGGTTTTCCTAGATGTTTGTGTTGAAGTTCTAGAAATTCATTCCAAGTCGATCAGACGTCTAAGGATGAACTTCAGACGCCTGACCCTGGGTTCTCGAATTTTATTTCCTAAGCCTCAGACGTCTAATGGTTTTCACCAATGTTTGAGCTGAAGCTCAGGGCAGAATTTTCCTAGTCCAACGATGGGAAAATGAATTTGGAAGCGATTGAATGAGCGATGATGGCTAGGGATTTATGCCAAGCGACAACCCAGCCCTAGAGGCTCTTCAATACACACCAAACAACATGCCTAAACACCCATACCAGGGTTCTCATATGTTTTGACTTAAAAACACCAAAATTGGAGAATTCACCAAACCAATTCAATCCAAAAGCAAATGAACATGAAATAGATATTAGGAATTCATACCTAACAACTATCAACGCTATAGACATAGATGTAAGTTCAATAACTCACCTTTAAACCCAAAATAGAAAAGACAAGCTTTAAAATAAGCTAGGATAGATTTCTCTTCAACTACATCTCAAAGTTCTTCAACCTGTTACTACATGCAAAGATTTTCCTAAGTTAGGTTATAGGAAAAATCAAGAATTGAAGAGGAATCGAGATGGAGAAGATAAAGAGGATGCTTACGTAAGCTTCTCTTTGATTTTAGAACTTGAATTTGAATTTTCGAAGAATCTAGGGCTTAAGAATTTCTAATCTCCCCTCTTTCCCTATTTTTCCTTTAGCTTGAGTGTTAGAAAATTACGAGTGGAATGAATGAAGGGAAGAGGAGTTAGGGTATTAGGTAGAAGAGTTTTACCTTGTTGGGTTAGTGGGCTAGAAAACAACCCAAAACCCAAATGGAAATACCAAAATCCTAATCAATCCAAACATATCAATGTTTATACTCGACAAGTTGTAAACGTCGTTTTGAGCTCAATGAAAGTGGTCTCGAGTTCAGATTCAACTGTTTACAAAAAGTCACATTTCGAACTTTAAATTTAATTAACGATGTTGTATTTAAATAAAATATTTAAATATATAATCGTAAATTATGTGGGTTATTACAGGTTCGGCATATTATTATGGAATAGGGGGGATCGACATCATATAATGGGATTAAGGGTTAAGCATGAATAAGTATGCCTGCATCGGCATAATTGGACAGGCAAGGGATCAACATGGTCATGGAGCATAGCATATGAGAGGAATCAGTGGAGTTTTATAGGTAGAAGTGAATCGGTATAATTGGATAAGTAGATGGATCACTATAAATATGTGTCTCTATCTACTTGCTTTCTAGTTATTTTAATTTTGTTCTTCATTTATTTCTCTTTATATTTCTGTGATTTGATTGGATATCGGTGCTTCCATACAATTGGGTGTCGGTGGTTAATTTTGATGCCAACATTTTGGTGCTCTCACCAAGAAAGCTAACCCCTATGGATTTAGAGTTCAAATTTTGGAAAAAATTAGAGAGCTTGGATTTGGAGCAATGGTGAGATAATAAATAAGGAGACAAGCAGTGGATAGGAGCCATCACGAATGGAGTCATGAAGCTTCCTCAGGAGCCATGGAGCTGCTACAATGAAAAACCAAGGAGTTGGAACAATTGCAACTATTTGAGCTATTGTTCAAGGAATTAAGACAGTAGTAATTGCTGGAAATAAGAACCAGAAACGTGGAAATTGAGCCAATGGACAAAGGAGAGGAGAAGAGTAGCCAAGGGCATTCCTTGGCCTCTTAGAGGGATTGGCACTGATCCGTCTAGAGGGATCAGTACCGATCCCCAAAGACTAGGGGCATGCCTCTGGGTTCGGTTGGTCACGATGGTGGAAGATCTATAGTTAATCCCATGGAGCTTGGTGTAAATCGAAATTTGGATGCTCGTCTAGAGGAATATGTTCCGGAATCTCCTCATGGACTTTGGGGGTAGGATGGAAATGACGATTGAAAACAACTTATGGATGCTGGAATAACTGGAAATTGGAATCTAGGACTTCGAGCAGAAATTAGGGACTTGGATATGAATTGGAGCAACTGAGGGCAAACCCCAGCTAAGGAAAATGGATCGACATGGAATTGGATGGTTTTGTAAGGAAATGGATAGCAGTGTGACAGCCCGCAAATCCGTACCCCTTGAATCAACAATATACTACCCTAATTGACTCAAGTGGAACAGAAATACGAACCATTAAGGTTAAAGAAAAAGAGATAGAAGAAGAAGAAACTAAACAATATCAGAATCTCACAATCACAGCCGTTGGATTCGATGAGTTTGACGAGATCTACAATTCTTCAGTTGGAAATTTTGGCAAATAACAAGTGGATTGATTGCAAATTGAGGAAGAGATGGAGACGTTTTCGGCCATGAATTTGATAATAGCGGCGGCCTGAATGAATCTAATTAGGGTTTAGGAGATAATAATATATATATAATTGTTGTCATATTATTTAATTAATAAAATTTCTCGATTTAACCGTTAATGCAAACGAACTCCAATTCTCGCGTTCTAACAGGCTATCCTAGGGTTTTTCCGCGTTCCGGACACAATGGAACAGGTTTCGTAAGCTAATTCGGTCGTATGCACGAGTTACGAAATAAAACGATCAATTTCAATTTAAACCGATTAAAACGATTTCGGTGCGTTTCGAGCTGCCGGGGTCAAACTACAACTCCGATTGCTACAAAAATTGAAATCCGATAATAACTAACTATTACGGATCCAATGAAACTAGTTTCGTCGAATTCCGAGACTGTCCCCCGGAAGGCTATTTTAACTCGTCTATTTAATTAAGCGATTTTCGAAATTATCGAAATCACTCCAAATTTCCACGTTTAAAATTTTATTAACTTAACAATAATTCATATAACATTTATAAACACATTAACAATCGTTTTGGCTCATTCCGGACCAAAATCTGATTAATTGCATTTTTAATAATATTAAATTCATTTTAAATTCATATAAAATTCCAAATAATAATCTATTAACTTTTAAATTCTTCAAAAAATCTAACAATATCATTTATAACCTATGGAACCTAAAAATGCATTTAAACATCAATTTTATAACAATTACCATTCAATTTCCAATTTATTCTCAGTCCTAATAATTATTATTATTACTCCAATTCAAATGGAATCACCATATTTTGAAACTATAACTCATCTTATTAACTCAACCATAGTCTTCTATTATCAAGATTCAAATTAGAATCCATATCCAACATTTAAAATGAATTAAATGTTAAATTTTAGCGACCCAAAATTCCGGGTCGTTACATTCCTCCCCCCCTTATAAAAATTTCGTCCCCGAAATTTGTATAAGATAGAACATACTCCCTAACTCATCTACTTATCCCATTAGCTTAGTTAAAAGCTTATATACATTTCACAAAATCCTTTTTCTCAATTCCCAAACTTATTTGCTTTACTTCCCTAAAGCTTTTAATTTTTACTTAATAAGGCTCATTCTCAACCATTTTGTTTTTCTTTCAATTTGCTTAAGTTCTTTAACAATATTCTCATTATTTCCTTATAAATCAAATTTTATTTCATTTGATTCTCATTCAAATCAAATTTCCATTCATATACAAATTTAATGCTCTTTGTTTAGTTATCCAATTCATATTAAACTTATTTTATTTACAAAGAGGCCATTTAAATTATTTTACTCATTTGAATTTTATTTACAATCCAAATCATCATAAATATATTCAAATTCCATTATTCATTCACACCTCCAATATTCATTCCCATAATTGAATCCCAATTCAAATCAGGATTTCTATTTACTTTCCAAACTTGACTAAACTATCAAAATTCTCCATTACAATACAAATCCCAGTTAATTTGTAATTTAATTCAGTCAATAACATAATCCATATTAGTTTTCACTCCACTTTCTTAATTTACTCTGAATTCATTCATAATATCACCATTTTCCAATTATTTCATTTAGCAAAATTTAGATTTCTACCTTTCCTTTTTTACTCCTTTAAATAGAATCTAAATTTCTTTCAATATTATTTATTACTCAACTGAAATTCAATTTCAATTTCATTACCAAAACAAGTTTTATTCTCCCCATACATAAGTTCAAGACTTATTTGCCAACATAGGAATATCCACATTTATGTTCTCACTTTACATTTCATTTATGGACAAATTTTGAATTTTCCACACCATTCCACTCTTCCATTAAATAAATTTGCAACTTTACTTCCATTCAAGAGTTTAAAGTGCTTACTTAAGTCCATTCTCATTTTATAATCTCCAATTTAAATTACTTACTAACTTAAGAATGTGAATTCCTTAATGCAATTATAAGCAATTTACATTTCACCTTTATACCCAATCCAAATTAATTTCACTTCACTTAGAATTAATTCAAGTTCAAATTCTCAAATTTAGTTCTCCATATACAAGTTCAAAACTTGTTTACTAACTTAAGTTCATTCACTTCTTTATATCCCACCTTACCTTATCTCAATTCACAATTTCATTTGAGATTAAGTTTGAATTCACCATACCATTCAACTACTTCCATTTGTGATTATAATCTCACTTTCAATTTTTATAAGTTCACCAACTTATTTATTTTAAAAGCTTATATTGCTCATTTTACTCCACCATCATTTTATAATCACAATTCTAAATTCCATATGTATATATATACATCTGAATTCTTCAGGATACAAATTCCCTTAATTTATTTCTTTGCAAACTTCAAATCCACAACCTCAAATTATAAGTATAATACTTAATAGCTTATGGGTATAATCTATTACACAACAACCCAAATTTTCAAATCAACTTACTTTTGATTTAAACCCAAATCCATTTAATTCTGGGTCCAATATATTTAACTTGTCCAAGTTAAATTTAAATTTCCATTCACTTCAATACCCTTCATTTACTTCAATACATTTTATTCACTTTCAATTACTCAAATTAAATTTTAATTCCATGATTAAAATTTCTCATTTCCTTCTTATTAGCATTAGCTCCACTTAACAAATTCAATAGTTGATTCATTTCAACTTTACTCATTATTTAATTAGAACTTTCCCAGAATTCAATTTACCCGGTTTTATCTCAAAACCATTTTGAAATATATCAAATATATATATACCCATTTGGTATATCAAATCAAATCTCCATGTTTTCCCAACCAATTTGGTTGTACCCAAAACAATTTGTTCATATCCCAAAACAAATTCTCATTTTTGAAATATCCAAAACAACTGTTATCCCCAACAAATCCAAACAATACCATAACCAATTACTAGGGAAGCAATCCATCACTTTAGAAACTCGAAAATGAATTCTAATGATGTGGCCAGCATCATCAGGATTATTTTCCAGCGACTGCAGTGAGTTCAATGCTTCTTACTTTCCCAAATTTATTTCAAAACAGTTGCCATTCAAAAATATTTCCCAAACAACATTCCATTATTGTCTTCAATACATTGGAAAACATTTCAAAACTTCCCAGGATTTTAAATTTCCAAACTTTTATTTTCAATAATTTAAAAATCCTTTTCAAAACTTCCGGGTTAAAATTCTGGTTTAAATTCAAATTTTAATTTCACTTCTTATTTGCAACATATTTAATTAATTCTATCTGGTTATAACCATTTCAATTTTACTATCCTAAATTCCTTATTTGCTTATATATATCATTTCAAATTTTAGATCATATTCAAGATTCTTACTTAATTATGGTATTAACAATCCAACAATCACCCAATATATAATAAGCTAGAAAATCATTTCTTTTATATTAAAATATAATTTTGGGTAAAATTATTTCATTTACCCACTTTAAAACAATACTATGTCGGTTTATCTTGTTTAAGAGTTTAGAAACCCCTATCGATACGGTTGTACTTCCCGCACCGACCAGAATTCATAAACACTCAACCGATAAGTCAACACAGTATAAAAACAATTTTATAAGCACTAACAAGTACGCTCTCATAGCTATTAATACACTCAACTCATTATAGAGTACTATCGACTCTATTAAACGAGTAATTACCCCACCAAAGCCTAGGTTGTCGCCAACCTAAGCTCTGATACCAAGTGTGACAGCCCGCAAATCCGTACCCCTTGAATCAACAATATACTACCCTAATTGACTCAAGTGGAACAGAAATACGAACCATTAAGGTTAAAGAAAAAGAGATAGAAGAAGAAGAAACTAAACAATATCAGAATCTCACAATCGCAGCGGAATAAAATATAATAGTAACTATAGAACTTTACACAAAATGAAATCTATATCTGTTTATATACAACATATCACCAGAGTAACTCATACATCAATCAACACATAACAGACATACCACACAACATAGCAGCGGATATATATAGGTACATATAATACGTCTCGGACTCCAGCTCCTCTCCTGCTCCATAGCAACCTATCCTGAACAAATAATACTCGGTCTGACCCGAGCATTATAACGAAATAACACCCGAGTCAGTCTGGAATACCAGCTGATAATAATGCACACAATTGATTATTAAAATTTCAAAAATCCTTTTGAAAACAAAAGCATCTCGTAAGACCACGCCACAAATAAACATGTCGGGTTTTTACCTTACGATAGCTAAAACACTTTTTATAGAAATCCTCTTATATTATAATAGGGTCTATTTACAAATACTTATAAAATAGCCGAAATTGTTACATTCATTAAATTCCAGCTACTAGCCACCGAAGTGGGTAATACAAACAAAACTCGTAAAAGGCTCGTAGGGAAAATGGATTTCCAACAATGACTAGGCACTGGGGTACCACCTATCACAGTACGTGGTCTAGATCACAGTACCGAGGACTACTCCCTTCGTCCCCTGCAACACAAGACCGGAACCACCTATGGGCAATTCCGAATAAGATCACCCCGCGGTTGGGATCAGCAACCGCACCACTAAGCCGAAATAAAAAGGAACCTCTAGACAGGGATGACCTTACTCTCCAGTGGGGGCTACCCACGAAGCCTTGCTGCATATCCCCTGATTTTCAGTCATTCCCGGTTGATGAGGCTCGAGGCTAAACGTTACCTTTAGAACGTTTCACTTAGAATGCCCATCGTCCGCTGACGATGTCACGAAGCATTCGTCCATACAAGTCCGTCCCGGGTTCGAACGGAACCGAAGGCACTATTCCTACTACATCCATTTTGGAAATATCCTCAGGATTAGTAGCGACTAGCCCTTGCACTTCACTGCTCCATCTTCGACTCCGAAAAACGTTTATCGCACGAAAACGTACAAACCGGATCGAAGTGGTTTTCGAGAAATAAATCTCGATCCCGGTCTCTTCGAAACGATCAACGCATTTGTCCAATATTGATAGTCGGTGATTTAACTATCAATTTATATTCATAAACATCCATAGCATCCATCACACAATAAATAATTCCCAAATTATTTATTTACCTCAAATATCTTTAAAAGATATATTACCAAATTTCCAAATCTCATTTGAAAACATTTCTCAAAATTCCTCCTTTACAAGGTAAATCATTTACCATATATTTCCATTTGAAATATCCAAGTTCAAAACAGTTTAGATTTAAAACAGTTAAAAACATTTTAATTTAAAGTATACTTTAAATAGATAAATTTACTACTAATTATTTAATCAAAATATAATTCCAAAATATTTAAAGCAAAACTGTTTAAAAGATATAGCTTAATTTAAATTAAGGTTAAGTTATACTATATATTAAAATAAAGTGGTAAAAAGATTAACTCTTATTTCAATATACTTAGGTCAAAACTAGCTTTTAAAACAAATCCATTTGTAAACATAATTATTAAAATATTTATAAAATTTTACTATTGCTAATTTATAAAAAATCACTTTAAAATAATAATTTTTAAAACATTCTTTAAAATCAGTTTAAGATTTTAAAACTTTCTTTTTATAAAATCAATTTAAAACTCGAACTTGGTTTTTCCCAAGAAAATCTCATTTCTACTAAATCATCACAGAAATCCTTCTCACGATTTCTGTCCATTTATTAAATTAAGTTTTAGGGTTTTATAACATAAATTTATTTCCCAAAACTTCAACTAATAACATTTATCTTAATTATCATTCTAAATTTTAAAACTTCCAATTTACATTTTAAAATAGATTTCAGATTTTAATCCCTTTTTAAATCCATTATTTAACAATACCTTTATTTCTCTAAATTCAATTTATCAAATATAATTAATTTTTGGATTTATAATTTATCCAGTAATATTTCTATACAAATTTATTTCAGTTTTCCATCCAAATCAGGTTTCAAATATTTATATTCTTTTAATTTCTTATTTAACCATTTCTCAATTTCTTTGAAACCCAATTTAATTTCTTTATAATTAAAACTGAAATTTTCTTTATAACTAATATTCTGGGTTTATAGTTTAAACCGCAATATCACAATGCAATAAAATTCCAACTTATCAATCACAATATATAAACAGGCATAATCATCAATATAAAAATATTACTACTTTGTGAGGAATCCCGTTGGATCCCTCCAACCTGTTTTCCCTGCATCCACAAACATTAGCACAACAGTATATATATCAATTCAATTTGATAATAACTAACATATTCAGCTAAACATCCAAACAACCAATCAATACTAACTGTCTACTTTACTAGCATCCAGATGTGAGTGAGAATAACTCACCTTGAGTTTCGGCGAGCGTTCGAAATTCAAATTAAACCGGACGATGTCCGATTTAACCTAAATTTCTACTTGCCCGGAATGGATCCGGATCTGTACCACCGCGTAGTACGCTCCTCTGCAATTCCGGCGCTACCAAGATTGTTGATTTCTGATTACATATGAACAAGTTATTTAAATTACAAGATTTGAATTTAATTTCAAAGCAAATTTCTTTTTTTTTTTTTTTTATTACCCCAAAGAAACGCGGCCCGTAACAAAACTAAGCCGATACCTTCTCCTTCCCTTACACACGACATCACCAGGCACCCCGAACCCATACGTCGCATGCTAGGGCTCGCCGCCGCGCCTCCATCCTTCGATCGTTCATCGATCAAACCATGCCATCACGAAGCCCTCTCGCTACTCCACCATCGGCCAGAGCTACACGAGTTCCGGTGGCCCCACTGCATGCGCAACACGAGAACAATGGTCGCTGAACGCGACAAGATTTCTCCCTCCACGCTACGGAAAAACCAATCACAGCCGTTGGATTCGATGAGTTTGACGAGATCTACAATTCTTCAGTTGGAAATTTTGGCAAATAACAAGTGGATTGATTGCAAATTGAGGAAGAGATGGAGACGTTTTCGGCCATGAATTTGATAATAGCGGCGGCCTGAATGAATCTAATTAGGGTTTAGGAGATAATAATATATATATAATTGTTGTCATATTATTTAATTAATAAAATTTCTCGATTTAACCGTTAATGCAAACGAACTCCAATTCTCGCGTTCTAACAGGCTATCCTAGGGTTTTTCCGCGTTCCGGACACAATGGAACAGGTTTCGTAAGCTAATTCGGTCGTATGCACGAGTTACGAAATAAAACGATCAATTTCAATTTAAACCGATTAAAACGATTTCGGTGCGTTTCGAGCTGCCGGGGTCAAACTACAACTCCGATTGCTACAAAAATTGAAATCCGATAATAACTAACTATTACGGATCCAATGAAACTAGTTTCGTCGAATTCCGAGACTGTCCCCCGGAAGGCTATTTTAACTCGTCTATTTAATTAAGCGATTTTCGAAATTATCGAAATCACTCCAAATTTCCACGTTTAAAATTTTATTAACTTAACAATAATTCATATAACATTTATAAACACATTAACAATCGTTTTGGCTCATTCCGGACCAAAATCTGATTAATTGCATTTTTAATAATATTAAATTCATTTTAAATTCATATAAAATTCCAAATAATAATCTATTAACTTTTAAATTCTTCAAAAAATCTAACAATATCATTTATAACCTATGGAACCTAAAAATGCATTTAAACATCAATTTTATAACAATTACCATTCAATTTCCAATTTATTCTCAGTCCTAATAATTATTATTATTACTCCAATTCAAATGGAATCACCATATTTTGAAACTATAACTCATCTTATTAACTCAACCATAGTCTTCTATTATCAAGATTCAAATTAGAATCCATATCCAACATTTAAAATGAATTAAATGTTAAATTTTAGCGACCCAAAATTCCGGGTCGTTACAAGCAGAGATGCAACAAGAGCAGCCATCATCTGCTGCATATTGGAGTGAGCCCGGCTTAAAGGGATCAGGTTATCGTCTCTTGATTGGGATGGTATGAACTAAATAACTAATAGTCAACTCTATAGTAAAACGGATTAGTCACTTACATATGTACGGAGTCGAGGACGATCCCTAGGCATGCTCTGAGATGGCGATAAACCACGATAACCAATGAATCTCAAGACATTTGGATCAGCAATAAAGCGATGAAGAACATAGGTCACGGTTATGGCTCTAATCGAAGAGACAAGGCAATAACCATGAGTCAGAGTCCCTTCACTAGAGAGTGACAGGATGGGTTTGAACACAAATTAAGTCCTCGATTGGGTATTAAGGCCAGAGAAGGATACTCCATGGATTAAGTCCTCAACTGAGGATTGAGGCCGGAGAAAGATACCATATGGACTAAGTCCTTGATTGGAATCAAGGTTGGAGAGAGATACCCCACAAATTAAGTACTTAATTAGGAACCAAGGTCGGAGAAAGATACCCTATGGATTAAGCCCTCTTATGGAGAGTTGAGGCCGAAGAATAAATTCCAATATGTCGTTGAGTATGGGTTGTGCTCGGCAAAGATTCGAAGAGATCAAGATCATCGGGTGTGGACTATACCTTACAAGGGGTATGCTGCATCGTCGAAGAGCGACAGGATCGGCCTACTCAGGTCATCGAGTATGGATTATGCTCGACAAGGATCTGGTGAGATCAAGGATTTGGATTAGGCTAATGACCCGAAGAGGTATATTGTAAGACCCCTAATTTCTTTTGAGATTATTCAGGAAATTTAATTAGAATAATGTGGATAAGGAGATTGAAGTTGATTAATAAACATGCAGTAGCTGTATTTGTTTAAATTAAATGAACTTATAAATGGTTAAGTGTTATCTAATTAAACATAAGGGCATTAGGGTAAATAGTCGTCCATATTTCCCACCGTTATACTATTTTCCCTTATCCATACACGTTCATTTCCTACAAGCAAAAAATTTAACCGTAAGAAAGAGCAAGGCCAGTTATTTAGAAGAAGGGAAAAGGGAAAAATCAATCTAAAGCGTAGGTTCAAGCTAAAAGAAACCAGTCTTAGTCAATCTTCAATTTCCCTATCCAATCTAAGGTGAATAATAATCACTTCATCTCTACTTTTGGTTTTACAATCATATATTTTAGGATTTAAGGGATAAATTTGTTTTTATGGTTTATTCAATGATAGTATGCTTGGTTTATGAGTTATTTGGTTTAAACATGATGGTTTAAATGGAGATATGCATGGTTTTAGGGTAAAACTGAACTTAAATGATTTTTAAATGCCATGAAAAAAATTATATGTTATGGAAAATATGATTTTGTAGTGGGGTTTCAATTTTTATAACTTTCCAAGCCGTGGAGAATTAATTATGGATTTTCAAAGGAAAATATGGTTTTTTGGGTTTATAAATTTATTTTGAAAAATATATTGAGAATTTGGGTCTGAAAATTTGATATGTTAGATAACATGATTAAAATGAATTTTTGGAATTTAAGGAGATTTTTAATACGTGATTTAGTATGGAAATTAAATTATTTTAAAAGGAGTACCAAATAATTTAATTGTTTTGTTAATAAGAAAGTCTTATGTATTAAATGTTTTTAGTTTTAGACCTGAGAAAATGCGGCAAATTTTAGTAAAATAATTTGAAAGTTTAATGTAACCAATCATGTGTTTACAAATGCGCAAGTTATGTAATGACCCTGGATTTTGGCCCCGTTTATTTTAATATATATTTAATTTAACTAAATAAAAAGTAGTTTGATCATCTTAAAATGAATATGATTTTGGAAATAACTGCTATTTGTTCATATGGATTGGTGTTTTAAAAAAAAAAAGAAATTGGACTCTGTGAATTCAAAATAAAATCTCTTAATAATATTTATAATCAAATTTGTCTTATATAATTTAATTAAAATACTTTACTTTGTTTATATTTAGTATAAAATAATACATATAGATAATAATGTTTGAAATTCTAAAATAAGTTCTTAACAATATTTTTAATAAAATTTATTTCATATAATTAAAATTAAATGCTTTATATTGCTAACATTTGATAGAAATATCTATAGATGATAATGTTTAAAATTAAAAATCTAATTCTAGCAATATAAAATATAAATGTAAAATATAAGTCAAACTTATGTATATACTTTAAATAAAATATAATTGGAAATAAATATAAAAACAAGTATAAATGTAAGTAAATTGTATTGTACATATTTAAATATTGTTAGCTAAAGTACAAATACAAATAGATATGGGTAAGTAAATTTATGAAATATAACTTAAATGTTGATAGTCAAATGCAAATAGGAAATAGAAATAAAAATGTAACTACAAACAAGAAATTAAGTGAAATATAAAATTCAAAATTAAATTTAAGGACAAAATATTGAATAGAATGAAAACTAGGCCAAAGAGTAAATAAAATAAGACAAGTATGTATATAGTTATTCAAGCTACAAAATAATAAGATAAAATAACCTTCTTTCACAAGAACATCTACCTGCAAGATACAAAATAAATTATCTTCATTTAAAGCCAAATGAGACTAGTCAAAGTCAAGAAATAAGTGAAATACATACATATGCTGTATACAAACTAGGAATAAATAACAAAACAAGTATTTTTGCAAGACCAAAAGAAAATAATCCTGACACAAATCTAACCATATGAGTTTTCAAGCAAACAAATAATAGCTACTGTAAAATTAAGTATGCTTAGAGACAAAGAAATAAATTAAATATGTTATCATATTTGTTGTTGTAACTTACATATGAATAACATAAAGAAACAAGTATTCACTTAATATTCATAAATATCTTGTACAAACATAACAAATATTAGTAACTATTAATTATTTGTAAACACAATTGAAGACATGCATTTAAGAGTAGCACAACATATTGTCATTTCAGTCTCATAAATAAAATCTTCCAGCCGAAATTATAAAATCATTTCACATTGCAGTGTATTAAATACAAGCAAATCAAAAACATGTCAAAACAAGTAAAACTTGTCCAGATATTACCTACTGTCCAAGCCTTCCTATATATATATCCATCATATTATTGTTTCGATTATAAAACTTAACAAAATTTAAGAAACTAACCTGAGAAAACAAAACAAGAGAAAGAAGTAAAATCAAAATTTAATTCAAAACTGCAGACAGATTCAAGGATAGTATTAACTACAGGCTTCAAGTGGGAATCAAGAAATTGTTCTCTTTTTTACAAAATTTGGCAGGTGAGTAAACATACAAATTTGAAATTTAAGTTTGATAATTAGTTATGGAATTGTATGTTGCTATTTATTGAAACAAGATGTTCTGTGATGTTGGTTATTTACTGGAAGCTCTGTTATGTGTATTGCTCAACATTTCAAGTTACTGTATAAAGTAAAGCATAGAATATTTTAAATACTTCTTCATATTAATATTTAAACTTAAGAATTTAAGTTGATTAAACTTGTTTAAACAGGAATCATGGCCTGGAAGGATTGTTGAAGGTGGACAGTGCAGTTAAAACACTGTAGTGAAATTTTACAGTAAAAGGAAGATCGATGTGTAAATTCGAATGTTTCAATTTGTTAGTTTGGATTCAAATCTTGAATAAACTTTCCAAAGTAGGATATTTGAAACAAATATTATAAATTTTAAATAAGCACACATGGTTCAGTTCATAAATGAACTAAAAATACATTTTTATCAATTTCTGTTTGTTCAACAAATTTTAATCGTTGAAATTTGTTGAGGGGGTAGTTTGATCATGTTCGAATCATGGAAAAATGTTAGAAAAATTTTCTATTGCAAGAAGTTTTGGAACGAGGTATAATTAGGGTTTATGTTCGAGTTTTGTTGCGCTCTGGAAATGAGGTGATGCCGTCGCCTTAGGAGCACCGAGTCGTTTGAGTTTCAGGGTAAAGGTGGCGTGGAGTATTGCTGATGCGAGGCCGGAGTTATGGTGCTTCCGGTGGTCGCCGTTGATGGGCCGAAGCATTTTTGTCCCGGTGGGTTCGTATGGCCAGTTCATGCTTCAGGCAAATTTTTAACTTCGACCTTTATTCAAATTTTTGGATTTTGTTTTCGATTAAGGGGATGGTTTGGGGTTTATGGGTGGTGACGTGGGTCGCTGGAGGTGCGGCGAACCACCGTGCACGTGCACGGTGGCGTTCAGAGGTGAGCTGTCGTGTCTGTGTCGACGTGAGATGTTGCTTCGTGTCGTACTCGGGTGGATGGGGTGTATGCTTCGAGTTTCGATCGCGAGCCTATTTTGGAACCTGATGTTCAATTTATATTTAAGCTTTTAACAAACTTACTGTATAAAAAAATTAAAAGAAGAAGAAGAAGGGGTTCAGGGGAGGACTCGGGGGAGCTTGCGTGTAACCCGGAGTTACACTCGGGTTTTTAATAGAGAGCTCTCGGGTTTCCTTCAACCAGTAAATAAAAAAAGAGGGTTATGTGAATTTGGCTTTTAACAATTTTAAATACTGTAAACCTGATGAGTGTTTAACAGTTTAAGTAGAAGTTTTAAATTATTAGGTTAATACTTAACAATGTATTTAACACTTAATTATTATTTTAATTTAGTAATTAAGTTAAGTATGAAATTGATTAACATTTAAGTTGGTGGTTAATATCATTTTCAAAATTTAAAAGAAGACTTTTAAATGTTTAATTATGTTGAACAAGTAATATCAATAATTATTTTAGAAAGTAATTAAGAATAATTAATTTACAATTGTAATTAGTGATTAATTAATGATTAAGTGATAAAATAATTAATAATTAACTACTTAAAGTTAATTAATGAACGATTAATAGTTAACTAATCAAATAATTTAATTATAAATAAATAGTTAATTATTTATGTAATTTAAGAATTAAGGATTTATAATTGATTAATTAAGTAATTAGTAGTTAAATAATTAGGTTTCATTAATTAATAATTAAAGTTATTAATTAATGAATAAGGTATAGTAATTAAAGTTAAACAACTTGATTATAAAGTAACTAATTAAATAAATGAAATAAATAATTAATTGAATAATTAAGATTTAATAGTTGATTAAGAAATCATTAATTAGATAATTTGAAATGAAATGGGTAATTAATTATTAATTAATGATTAATTAAAAGAGGTAAGTGGTTAACTCTCAGGTAATTAATTCTAAATTGAATTAATTACAAATAAGACTTAAAGATGACTGCTTACGGGTTGTTATGTTGAATATCTGATTGTGATATTTATTTGATGATATTCTGTGATGCTCTGTGATATGTTATGTTATATCTGTGGTGCTTGTATACGTTTATCTGGGATAAATGCTATGTTAATTCAATAACTTGAATTAAACTGTTTAAGTTAATTAGACAACTTGGCCCTTAAAATGGCGTTTGGATTTCGATGAGACCGGGATCGGGTGTCATTTATGATTATCTGAAAACCACATCGATCCAATTCAAACGATGGGTCGTGAATTCTGAAATGAAGATCGATATGGTGTTTTCAGAATGCAAGGGTTATCATCGTTGACTCTGAGGGTGATTCCAAAATGAGTGTGAGGAGGTAATGCCTTTGGTTTCGTTCGAACCCGGAACGAACTTGTATGGATTGAATGCTTTCAGCACATCGTCAAGCGGACGATGAGCATTCTAAGTGATATGTCCAGTAAAGGTAATCGCAGCCTCAAGCCTCATCAACCGGGAATGGCTAAAACAGGGGAAGTGAGCAAGGTTAGGTGGGTCATGCCCAAGCAGGACAAGATATTCCCCTGTCTAGATGTCCCTTTTTATTTCGGCTGTGTGGCGGTTGCTAGCTACAATCGCGGGGTTTATCTTGTTCGGGACTGTTCAGTAAGGAATGGTTCTGGCCTTGTGTTGTAGGGGGTTGGGAGTGATCCTCGGTATGGTGATCTAGGCCCCATTCTGTGACGGGTGGTACCCCAGTAGCCCTGCCATTGTTGGAAATCCATTTTCCCTACGAGACCCTACGGTTTTGATTTGTATTACCCACTTTTGTGGCTAGTAGCTGGAATTTAATAGATGTAACAATTTCGGCTATTTTCTATTTACTTGAAAACCCTAGACACTATTATAATATCACTTGATTTCCTATGAAACGTTTTGGTTAGCGTAAGGTAAAAACTTACTCATATTTATTTGTGGGGAGTCTTACGTGATACCTTTATTTTCAAATGTTTTTTCAAAGTTAAACAATTTAAACCGTTTACTCATACTAAACTCATGTCTGACCCGGAGTTTATATTTTGTTTTCATACACTCTTGGGTACTCAAATTTTACGAGTAGCCAAGTGATAGGTTTCAGACTTTGATTTCTGGAGAAGCTTGGAGCAGGAGTTCCAGACATATGTAGCTATCTATCTAGTTCTGCTGTGTTAGTTGATGTGTACTGTATCTCTAATGTATATAGTGATAGATGTATGTATGACTGTCATGTGTATTGATATTGTAGAACTCTGATATATGTAAAACTATGTAATAGTTGTGTGATATTTTATATTTTGTTCTGTTCCTTATGAGATTCTGATGTTGTTTTTCTTTCTTTTCTTTCTTTTCTATTTCTACCCCTTTCTTTTCTTAATGATGATACGTCTTTCTGGTGGTAGAAGGGCGGGTCGTCACAAGTTAGTTACAAAAAGTTTACTTTATTTGATAAAAACAGCCTTTTTGATAAATAAAAAAGGGGTTCCGCCTTCTTTAGAAGGACCCTTCGACTTAGACCTTCTGCCTCCAACCTAGTCGAAACCTTCGTGATTGAAACCAGTACACTGATAAACATGGTATCAATAAGATGGTACATAGTGGATTAGAGAAAGGCTGAAGGTACGGTGTCGAAAGGTAGTTTTCGAAAGGGTTGGTTCCTTTGTTTTATTTTGTTTCAAAAGAAAAGCGCTTGATTATTTATAAATGGGTTTCGAAGTAGTCGAAACCAATGGTTTCGAAAGAGTATTTCAAAGAGGCTTTCGAAAGAGAGCTACAACCTATGTTTTAAAGAAGTAGCTTTCGAAGTAGTTACTTAGATTTTTTTTAAAGCTTTTGGAAGGGCTAGTTTCGACCAAGTCGAAACCCTTTTGTGAATTGATGACCTTCCAATGGCATTGAAAACATTGATGTTGTCGAAAGGTTCAGTTGGCTTTATAAAAGCCACTTCCTAATGCTTTTGAAAGGTGTTAATGGTTTCGGAAGGGGTTTCGAAACCAACCTTCAATTTTTTTACCCTGATGTATTCATGGTTTCAAATGGATTGTTTCGACACCATCAAGCTTTTCCAATATTTTTGAAATAAAGGATGGTTTTGAAAGAGGATCTTTTGCATATGTCACTTTGACCCAAAAATAATTTGTTAAGTATAAATCCAACGCTTTCGAAAGAGAGTCTTTCAATGGTTTCGAAGGGTAACCTTCATTGGTTTCAAAAGGGTACTTTCAAATGGGTTAAAAGCTATGCTTTTATACTTATGTGAAAACACTTTAACTACATCGAAAGTTTTCAAAAGGGTTGTTTTAAAGTATTCAGAAGGCCGAAGCCTGATGTTTTAATTTAGCCTTTAATGCTTTCGAAGGAGATCATACTATTAGGTCGAAAGAAAGATTCCGAAGGAGTCGAATGGTTTTAAGACACAAACTCAAATTTTTAAAGGAGAAACCCATGGCTTAAATAAAGGAGTTTTGAAATGACTTTAAGTATGTGAATTTGAAGAAGTATTGCCTTGATAAAAAATACAAGTTAAAGGGATTAACTATGTTTTATATAATATGTATTTCAAGGACCTTAAACCCATAAGAGTGGTGTTGTCAAATTATTCTGTTTACTTCTTCAAACATGAATATATTCACATGATAAAGAACCCATAACTGTATTTTAGGGATAAAGGGGTAGAAGAACCAGCTAAATTAACCCAATAGTGAATATAAATTGCTTAAACTCCTAAATGAGTAGAATTGCATCCAAGGAGTTAGGGAGACCACAACATAGGATGCCTAAACCTTGAAGTTGTCCGAAAGATATATTCATAGTAAACCCATGAAATCTATGATTATATAGTTATTAAGGGTAGACAACAAATTCATAGTAAACCCATGAAAACTATGTATTAAGGTAGGTTAGTAGGGGCTAATTGGTTTGTAGTGAACCCAAGAAAACAATATCGGGATTAAGAATTGACATCGGTCGGTAGGTAAATAGTCAACCCATGAAAACTAGGATAAGAAAGAAGTTAATGGAGGCATCAATAGGTTCCTGGTAACCCATGAAAACTTGGATAAGAAAGAAGTTAATGGTGGCATCAGTAGATTCCTAGTCAACCCATGAAAACTTGGATAAGAAAGAAGTTAATGGAGGCATCAGTAGATTCCTAGTCAACCCATGAAAACTAGGGTGAGAAATGAGTTACATGATAAGTCCATAGGTTCCTAGTCAGTCCATGAAAACTAGGATAAGGGGATTAGTTATTGGAATGACTAATAGGATCAAGGGGACCCATGAATTAATTAAGTTGTTAGGAGCCTAAAGGTTCTTAGTGGTCCTATGAAAACTATGAAATAGGAGAGGGTATCCATCTGTTATGATAAAGGTTGTTAGTAAACCCAAGAAAACTAATAGGTTAATAGTGTCCCCAGAAATTATAAGTATGAAAGGGTGTCAATTTAAACCGAGGGTGGGAAATCCTAAATGTTTTTGTATATGCATATCATCATAATATTTTGAAATGTATGTTTTAACCATTGTGGATGCAGGAGCATAGTATATGGTTTTACAATGGTTTTAGGGTACTGATGAGGGGAAAACCCGTTCCGCTAACCATCATGGTCTCACTAGATATCTAAAAGGATTGAAATGTTAAATTATTATTCGTACCAGGCTTTATGTCTGACTCGAAGCTTTTGTTTTTCTCTTAAACTCTTAAGTATTCAATTGATTTTGAATAGTTTGAGATTTAAGGTTTTCAGGTTCTCTTCTTAGATGAATAAAGCTTCTGGAGTCATGCAGGAGGTAGTTAGTTATTTAGACTTATCTTTTTCCAGTGTGTATTTTGTGTTTAAAGTAAGATTTATTAATCTTACTATATACTCTTATAAAAAAGGATTGCATCTTCATGTATCGCTCTTGGCGTATGTGTAATAATAATATTTTGCTGAACATGGTTAACGCTTTTGGGATTATGTAATGAACATCAAATGTTTTGAATGGAATGTGGAAATGTGTTTTTAAATTTGTTAAAATTTTTCCATATTATTATGATATGTGTATTAATGAATCTTGCACCGTCGTATTTGGTTGCCGAAGATTAATAACTATGGATGATTGCAACATCTATAGCCATTAGTTTTGGGCCTCCTGGTAGAGGGATGTTACAGGTTGGTATTAGAGCATAGGTTTATGAAACTTTAAAAGAAAAGTTAATCCTAAAAGCTTTTTGAAACATAATCCAACGAATTTGAAAATATGATCGTGGTTTTGGTTAACGCTATAGTAACATACTTGTATTTGATATATAAGTATATGTCTTCTCTCTTGGATAGTTCTTTTGTATCTTACTAAGGCTCGTATGGTAGAGCTACGAGAAAGAGGATGTGGAAGTAGGAAATGTAAGAGGAAATCAAGATAGAGGAAGCACCACAACAAACAGAGTTACTCAACCTAATACCAAGAGGAATCAAGGTTGATAGACTAATGCTAATACTAATCCAAATGTTGAGGCCAATATAGGTGCTGGAAATCCACCAATAAATGCGGGGACGGTCAGTTGTTAGCAAATCTTTTGCAAGCAAGAGCTGCTGGTAATGCCGGGGGAGCTGATCTTGTAGCTCCAACTGGACATAATTATGCTAGGTAGAGCAAGGATTACACTAGTCTGGGTGGAAAGTCATTTATAGGAACGGAGGATGCTATTGAGGCTGAGAATTGGCTTTTGAACTGTGAGAGGATTTTTGCTGATTCAGGCTTGGATGGTGGAGAAAAGAGAAGGCTAGCCTCTAGACAGTTGCAAGGGTTAGCGCTTCACTAGCGGAGCAGTTTGACAGCCAGAGTTCCAGAGAAATAGTTGACGTGGGTTGATTTTAGAAGAAGGTTTGACCAGAGGTTCTTATCTGAGGTTGCCAAGTCGATAATGATGAGGAAGTTCATGGATCTTGTTCAAGGAGAAATGCCAGTGATCGAGTATGCTACTAAGTTTGATGAGTTGTCTTGATATGGATATGCTTTGGTAGACACTGATGTCAGGAGGAATGATAGATTTATTCGTGGACTAAGGCCAAAGCTAGGCAGAATGGCTATGACTCATGTCAGAGAGCCTGTAATGTGTTGGTGAAGTTGGCTATCCGCCATGAGGAGATGCTTGCTGTGTCATTTAGAGAGAAGCCAGTTAAATCCCGGGTCCTCAAGGGAAGAAAGGGAAATTCTTTAAGAAGAAGGAAGCCCATAAAAGGGAGGCTGCCAAGAAAGAAAAGGCTGATTGGTGTGCTACAAGTGTGATAAGAAGGCCATTATGCTCATGAGTGCCGGACGGGAAAGAGAAAGAAGCCTGCAGAGAAGAAGAATGTGAAATGCTTCAACTGTGACCAAGTTAGGCATTATAACAACCGTGTCCAAAGCTTGTCAGGACGAACGGAGGGAAGGTGTTTGCTATTGGACCACCATCTTCTTCTAGGCCTACTGCAACAGAGGAAGGGAAAACTTTAATGGAAGGTAAGATTTTGATTTAAAGTATACCAGTTAGGGTACTATTTGATACGGATGCATCACATTCATCTATATCGCAGTATTTGGTTGATAGGTTATGCATAGAACCCACATACCTTGTTACTTAAGGGTTGCGAATTCAATAGGAGGGTGTTCGACTTTAGGGATGAGATATGACCAGTTAGAACTTGATATGTTAGTCATAAGTTTGCATGCAGTCTGTATGTTTTTTATTTTGTAGATTTCGGGATCATTTTGGATATGGATTGGTTGGGTAAGTATGTAGCTAGGATATTTTGCCAAGATAGGGAAATATCATTAAGACACCCGGAAAGTCATAACTGAATCATCTTCACAGTGGAAAATTTCCAGTAAGAATGTTTATGCTTTATTGATTTCCATGGAAGTTAGAGATGAGCCTAGTCAGGTTTGGGTAGCAAGAGAATTTGCAGATATCTTTGAGCCAGTTACGGGGTTACCATCAAAACGAGCCATTGAGTTTCGAATAGATCTTGTACCGAGAGTTGAACTTGTCGGTAGACCATCTAGCAGGATGACACCGAAAAAGGTAAAGGAAGTAAAGGTGCAGCCAGTAGGTTTGAGGGAAGGAATTTTATCAGATCAAGCAGTTCACCTTAAGGAGTGACCGCGGTTTTCGTGAAGAATCCAGATAGGTCGTTAAGGATGTGCATCGACTATCGTAAATTAAACGAAAGAACCGATTTGGCGATAGGGTTCCGCCAGTTGAGAGTGGCAAACGATCGTGTTCCTTTGACAGCATTTCAAACTAGATTGGTTTGTATGAGTGGTTAGTGATGCCATTTGGAATGATGAATGCACCTGCTTTCTTCGTTGATTTGATGAACTAGGTTTTCTAAAACACTTGGATAGGTTTATGTTGGTATTCATGGATGACATTTTAGTGTACTCGAAAGATGAGAGAGAGCATGAGATTTATCTTAGAGTGGTGATGGAGACGCTAAGGCAGAATCAGCTAAAGGCAAAGTTTTTCAAGTGTCATGTTTGGAAGAAAAAGGTTAAGTTTCTTGGTCACGTGGTTTCAGAGAATGGTTTTTCAGCTGATCCAGTTAAGATCGAAATTGTCAATAGTTGGAAGAGATCGGAGACGGTAACCAAGATCGGGATTTTTCATGGACTTACTAACTATTACTGGAGATTCAATAAGGATTTCTCATGAATTGCAGTGCCTTTGACTAAGCTTACCAAGAAGGAAGTGAAGTTTATTTGGTCCAACAATCTTAAGGAAGCATTCCTTAAGTTAAAGCATTTGTTGACCAATGCTTCAATGTTAGTTGTTCCAGATGGTAACCAAGGGTTGGTAGTATACACCGATGCATGTGGGACTGGATTGGGAGCAGTGTTGATGTAGAAGGGCAAAGTATCTAGGCAACTTAGATCGCATGAAGTAAGATATCCTACTTATGATTTGGAGATGGCAGTGGTGATTTTTGCCTTGAAGATTTAAAGGCATTATCTATTAGGAGAGAGATTTGAGTTATTTACCGATCAAAAGTATTTAAGATATTTATTCTCTCAGAATGAGTTGAATACGAGGCAGCAGAGGTGGCTGGAGATTTTGGCTGGTATAGAGTATACTCCTGGGAAAAGAAATAAGGTAGCAGATGCTCTCAGTAGAAAACATCAGAATGTGGTGTTAGCAATTTTGGCATAATGAAAGGATCTAGAAGCCTTAGCTAGTTGTGGTGTGCGGTTGAGATCTCCTGCTAATTCTAATCAGGGTATTGCCATGTTGTCATGTTTAGAAGTTCGATCGGTGCTGATCAAGAGGATAGCTTATAAATAGAGAGAGGATCCAATTTTAGCCGAGAGGATTAGAAGGCTTGAGATAGGATCAGAGATCGATGATCTATAGGACTTTAGTCTTGACCAAAGAGGATGGTTAAGAAAGAAGGGACGATTACGCGTTCAGAATGTAGAGAACTTAAGGAGGGAAGTTCTGGATGAATGTCATCGGTCAAAATTTACGATTCATCCTAGAGAGACCAAGATGTATAAAGATATGAAGTGAAGCTTCTATTGGGAAAGCATGAAGAGTGATGTCGGCTTGTGGGTTAGGCTGTGTATTAACTGTCAATAAGTAAAGGTCGAACATCAGAAGCCAAGTAGATTACTTCAGCCTTTAGATGTTCCAGTCTGGAAATAGGATTCGATATCGATGGACTTTATAGACGGGTTGTAAGGTCAAGCTGGGAAAATGAGAGTATATGGGTTATTATGGATAGGTAGACCAAGAGTGCCCATTTCATTCCAGTAAAGTCGACCAGGACGGCACCAGTTTTGGAGAATTTGTTCATAAAGAAAACAGTTAGACTTCATGGGGATCTTAGTAGCATAGTCAGCGATGGAGATGCATTATTGACTAGAAAATTTTGAAGGAGTCTACAAGAGGTATTAGGTGTCAAGCTCAAGATGAGTATAACAAATCACCCACGGATAGATAGGCAGACAGAGAGAGTCAACAAGGCACTTGAGGATCTATTGAGAGCTGTATATTGAACTTTGGTGGATCTTGGAATGATCATGAACATTTGATTGAGTTTCCTATAATAATAGTTATCATACTAGTATAGGGCCGACACATTTTGAAGCTTTGTATGAAAGGCCATGCAAATCGCTTGCATGTTGGTTGGAGACAGGAAACAGATTGGTCTTCGGTCCGGATTTGGTTAGAGAGGCATCGGAAAAAATTGAGTTAGTCCGAGGATGGATGAAGGAAGCTCAATCCAGACAGAAGAGTTATGCAGATAAGATGCATAAAGACCTAGAGTTCTAAGTGGAAGACAAGATTTTCATAAAGGTATAACCGATCAAGGGTGTGATACAGTTTTGAAAGCCTAGAAAGTTGGCATCAAGGTATGTTGGTCCATTCCAGATTATAGAAAGGATTGGAAAGCTCGCGTACGAAGTCGAGTTGCTGAGCAGTTTGGTAGGTGTCCATAATGTATTCCATGTGTCTCATCTTTACAATTATGTGCATGATCCAGAGACTACTATTCCTCAGACAGAGTTGGAAGACTTGGTAGTAGAGCAAGACAGTCAAGTTAGTGACAATTCAGTGGAGCAACAATGAGAAGGACTATACTTGGGAGATAGAGGACAAGATTCGAGAGGCTTATCTGTAACAAACGGGGTTTTTCGTTCTTCGAAAATTCGACATCGACACTCACTTTATCGACTGCCGAGAAATCAAAGGCCGAAAACACGGAATGTTATGGGTTTTAAAAAGAAAAGAAAGAAAAGAAAGAGAGAAAAAGAAGAAAGAAAAATAGAGGGAAAAGAAGATAGACAATTTTTTAGAAAACAGAGAAAGAAAACAGAGAAGATAGAAGAATTTGAAAATAGAAGAAATAGAAAGAAAAAGAGAATAGAGAAAAAGGAAAAAAAACAGAAGAAAATAGGACGGGACAGAAAACAACAGAACAACATCAGAATCTCACAATTCGCAGCGGAACAACATATAATAATAAATGAATAATCTTTAAACAAAGAACTATATCAGTTATTACATTTTATACATTACGTTACATCATATCATCAGAGTGTACAACATCATACAACAACAAACAGTGCAGCGGAAAAGAAATACTATATAAATAATACGCCATGTCATCCAGCTTGCCTCCAGCAACTCCAGAATATCCAGAATATCCTGATAAACCTAACTCTTGACTGCCCGTGTGGAAAAATTGGTGGGCACCCAGAGTTTAGGAAGGAAAACAATAAACTCCAAGTCAGTCATGTGACTGGTGTGAGAACTCAAAACAGTTTATTTATCTTTAAAATCAAAATTAAGGAATATTTTTAATCAATTCGCAATGCTTTTAAAAAAATGAGACTACCATAAGGCCTCCCGCACACACACACAATGCAAACGCAGAATCGGAGGAGATTTCTCCTTATGATAGTCAAAGATGCTTGATACGCATTTAAAATAATATTTGATATTATTATTAGTGTATAGTGTAGGAAAAATTCATTTCGAAAGTAGAATATAAATCTTAGCCAGCATAGACATTTCGAACTATGCCTACTATAGCTACCATCCAAACAGTGGTGACCACCATAAGTGAATAGCAGGTTCTACAACTAATACCGTACAAGTTTCGTATTGGGAATTGGATTTCCAACAAATGGTCAGGCCAAGGAACTTCCCATTGCCACTGAGAATGCCTCTGGAAAGACATCCCCGAGAACCAAACCGGATCTCTGCCAACACAAGGCCGGGTTACCCCTAACTGGGTAACTACTGACACGAGCACGCCATTCCCCGGTCCTTTAGGACCTTTTCAACCGAGCGCTCGATATCCAACATCACACCATAATAAATAGAGTGTTTTCAACATGAGTAAGTATCTGGGCTCCATACCATGATACCACCCCTTTCCAGAAGGAAATGCACATACCCTAAGGGGAGCTACAGCAACCCCTAATAACCTTGCCGCATCTTTCCTGTTTTGACCATTTCCGGGATGTGAGGCTCGACGAAGTCACGTCCACAAAAACATACTTTATATAAAAGCCATGCTTTGGGTCAACAAATGATCAACACAATGATCACTAAGATAGACGATCAAATAAATGATCCTATCACAATAATCAACACAATGATCATTTCAGCATCACTCAGCATGTCACATTACCAAAATGGGATATATTGCTGATAACTTCAACTATATAACCTTTGAGCTCGTACGTCTCAAAGAAGGGTGTTAAGCAAAGAATAAATTCTCCGCCACCAACAGAAATATATTTGAATGAAATCGGCTTTATATCTCAAATTGTAATGTCAGGCATACAATCCATACAAGTCTGTTCCGGGATCGAACAGAACCGAAGGCACTTACAAAGAAGTCCTTGCAATCCGGATATCCACAATCCTGATCGGATTTCCCATCACTTAGGGAGTCTCTATACCGTTGCAACTCAGTGCAGAGACAATCGACAGGTCATCCTATCGCTTTCGCAAATATCCGGTCTTCAACACCGATCTTCAAATGCGATTCATAACGACGTATCACATATTCGGAGTGGGTTATACGACCCCATGGTCCTTTCCCGGTTAACCCGAATAGTGAGCGCTTATTCAAAAATAAGTGTGCATTCAATTTCAATCAATTCACATCAAATACCCATTCAAAGGGAAATACTGATAGTCGGTTATTGAACTATCACTAGATATGCACACATCACCAGATTCCAAATAATTTTCCAAATTATTTATTTTCCAAAATATCTTTACAAGATATATAATTTCAACACTTCAAAAATAAATCAATATTTATTTTTTTACCAATTTCACTTTTCACATATAAATTCCATAATGAATTTATATTTCAAAATATCCATGCATATGCGATTTCAATAATCCATTTCAATTTATCTTTAAAAAGATAAATTCTAATTTTTCACTTCATATTGGAAAATATTTCCATACTTATTCATTCATAAGTAATTCACAAATCTCTTTTATTTTCAACAGTTAGAAAATATTCAATATACTTAAATCGAATTAAGTATATATTTCATTCTTTAAGGAAATCATTCACTTATACTTATTTATTTGGGCCAAAACGAATGTTACGTAAAACACCGTTGCGACAACCCAAAATCACTAGTATAGGGATTCGAAATTAAAATAGATATATAAATCCCAATACTATACAAAACATTTCCTTTCGGAAATCATTTACTATAACAACAGTGTTATAGTCCATCATCTCCTTTCATTTCTCGAAACATCTATTTCAACAATAAATGTTGAAATCTATGGTTTCGAATCTCAACATGTTTAAAAACATCGTTAGATTGTTTTAATTCTATTTAAAACATCACATTCAAAACAATTCCTTTAACGTGTTATTCACTATTCAAAAATGTGAATAAACTTTGTTAACAAATCTCATCCTTTTATTCATTTTAATTCAAAGGATTATTCACTATTCAAAAATGTGAATATAACTCCATTAATAGGTTACAACAATTTTCTTGTCAAAATAAGTCATTTGCGAATTTATAAAACAACGTTTATAAATTCCATTTCTATTTATTTATAAAAGCTTCCTTTTTATAAATTCCTTTATTAACCTATTCCAGTTTATAACTAAATTATAAACTAAACGTTCATATTATAAGTTAAATACTTATAAAACGATTATTTTACAAAAATCGTTCCTTTAAACTTCAAAATTATAAATCTTATAACTTATAAGATTCATTTATTTAACCAAATCTATTCTTCAAATAATTTCACCAAATTTATAAATCTTACTATTTATAAATTTCATTTATAACTTCACAGTTTATAATTCTATAAATTTCATTCTATTATGAAATTCATTCTTCACTTCATTTAAAACACTTATAAAAACTCGTTTTATAATGTCAATATTTCGATTTATAAATATCTATTTATAAATCTCTCAATATAAATCAATTTATATTATTCTTTAAAAACATCTTTAAATTCTTTTATAATTTCATCATTTCGATTTATAAAATAATCAAATTTTATAAATCCAATTTTTAAACTTTTTATAACAAGTTCAGAATTCCATTTAAACTCTTTTATAAAGTCATTAATTCCTTATTTTCAAAAATCAGCTTTTAACTATATTTCACAAAAATTAGAATTTTTTATAACTTTAAAAATTATAACGTTCATTTATTTATAATGGATCAATTCCAAAAATATTTTATCTTTTCAAAAATCACTTTTAAAAACATTTTAAAATCCCAAAATCTGGGTCCAATGATGCTACACACCAAATAGTCAATCACGACTAACAACGATATCATATATCGATATGACAATTCATCAAATATCAAAATATCTGAAATAAAATAAAAACTGTTGAGGAATCCAGCTGGATCCCTCCAACCTGTTTCCTGCATCCAAAAACATTAGCACAATACCAATTTCGCTCCAGTACGAAATTATCGCGGTATATGTTCTTAATAAATATTATCCGCTTAATAACGGCGTAATAGGGTCTCATCCGCTAAACAAAAATGCGGGAAATCAATAACTGCAATATATACATATGCCAATATATATATATTGATATTATATATAATACCAATTTCACTGTTTATGAAATATTCGCGGTATATGTTTTTAATAAATAACATCCGCTTACTAACGGCGCATAATGTCTATTTTAACAATCAATAATTTACAGTCATCATTCAAACATGCATTCAAATATTTTAAATCTAACTATTTAAAATAAAATCGAAATCTATTCGATTGAGTGAGAAGTTCTCACCTTGGTTTTAATTTCCGTTTTAGCTTTTATTTCGAATAAAATTAAACGCGCGTTTAATTTTACCCGAAATTCTCACTAACTCCAAACGACTCCAAACCAACTCCATCGCGTAGTGCTCGTCCATACGATTCCAACGCAACTGAGTTTGCATTTTTTCGACCTCGTATGAAAAAGTTATGAATTTTACAAGTTACACGAGTTTTAAATAACAAATTCCAACATTTATTAACAAATTCTTATACCAAACTAAATCTGGGCCGTTAGATTTGCTCCCCCCCTCATCAGGCCGTCCCCCTCATCTTCCCATTTGCGTTCCATCTACAGATAATAGGCCGCACTCCATGAACCCATTAGCTCAACTAGGGTTTTGATTTGCTCTCACCTCACTCGATATTAACACGATCAGGATACACCAACGCGAAGCCCATCTCCTCCACCATGTTCGGCCCCCACCCCATGAAGCTCGGCCCCCTATTCCACCCTGTAGGGCGTGCGCACCTGACCACGAACGGCCCCCCCTAGACGCCACCACATCGCTCCGTTTTACATCACAGCCGTTGGATCTTGAGATCTCGACGTGCTCTTCATCTTTCATGTTGGGAGTTTCGTCTAATAGTCGACGGATTTGGAGATTTGGAGGGAGGAAGGTGGGTGTTTTCTGGCCATTGGTTAATAAGTGGCGGCTAGGGTTTGTTAGATTAGGGTTTTGTGTTATTTCTAATTTATGAAGGGTATAGGGTCTATTTATAGAGTTTTGAACGACACTATTCATCCGAAAATTCCGAACTCCGATTTAGGCGCCGTAACCAGCGTACCTAGGGTTTATCCCGCGTTCCGGACACAATGGAACAGGTTTCGGAAGCTAATTCGGAAGTATGTGCGAGTTATGGCTGAAAACGTTCAATTTAAATTAAACCGATTTAAGTCGATTTCTAGGCGTTTTAATTTGTACCGGACAAACGGTAAATCCAATTGACTTGAAATTTGAAACCTTACAATAATATCACATTACGGATCCGATGAAACTGGTTTCGTCGAAATCCGAGACTTTTTGAAAAATGGCTATTTTGACTCGCCAAATTTAAATTAAAAATAATTCAATGCGTTTCGAGCTGCCACGATCAAACGATAGCTCCGATTGATACGAAATTTGAAATCCGGTAATAACTAACTATTACGGATCCAATGAAACTGGTTTCGTTCAATTCTGAGACTGTTCAAAAATTGACTATTTTACAGTCGATTATTTAATATTAAAATATTCAATTTTCACAAATTTACTTTTAATTCGATTTTAAAAGTTCTAAAATATTTCTATAACTCCAGTATGATTAAATAAAATTTTCCAAATTATTTTCAATCATTTTTAACTCAATTTTTAATTATTTCCATAATTTAACATATTAAATTATTGTTTTAATTATCTAATTAAATCCAAAAATTCAAATAAAAATTTATTTGACTTATAAATTCACTTTTTAATATTTAAAATTAATAAAATATTAAAATTTTAATTTCTAAAAATTCTGGGTCGTTACAATCTTTCCCTCTTAAAAGAATTTCGTCCTCGAAATTACAAGTAAGAAAGGTTACAGAATCTATTAATTTTCTAAAATCCATAGTTAAACTTCTTACAAATCTTTACTAAGTTTTCAAATCATACTTAGTTATCATTTCAAAAGCAACTATTATTGTTTAACTTTCAATTCCAAAACAAAGTTAAAGTTTTCAAAAATTTTCCAAATTTTCTCAAATTTTTCTAACGCCTTAAATTTCCGGAAAAATTCGCCATAGTCTCCTTTGCGCGGCTCGATCCGAAAAAAAAATGACAGTATATATATCACAAATATACATCTCATCAAGTAATGAGGCATCCCGAAGGGAAAAAAGTGTAAAAGTACGATATTTAATCCGAGATATGTACCTTATATTTTATTAGCAAGCATATACGGCTAATATAGCGCTAAAGCGAACTCCAAATGCGAAGCAAACGCGATCCGCACCTACTAAACACTCAACAAACAACATGAGAAACATGCATATAGGCAATAATCTCAATATACAACATATATCAACATAACTACTACATAATATAGCAAATGCAACTAAAGCAACAAATGTAACCATCAACCAATTAACATTCATAATCAATAAATATTCATATTCTCGTTAATTTTCAATGAATTGGTTTTCACTCTAAATCATATTTGATTTATTAACATTGGATTTTATCAACATTCTTTCTTATTCAATTTTAATTAGTTTGCATCCACTAATTAAATCCAATTCACCTTCAATTCTATTCAAATTTATTTACTTTCAATTTGAATTCAATTTCATAGCTTCCAATTTCGCTAATTCATTTTCATTAACACTTAATGAATTTTATACAATCAAACAACATCCATATAGCAACCAAAGTATATTAATTACAACCAAATTCCTTTGCTTATATTCATTCATTCAATTCGGTTTAAATTTTAATTGATTTTCATTCAATTTTTATTCAACTTCTAATAACATTAGATTTCAATGAATTTATACTTTCATTCATTATTCCATATCAACTTAAATTACATTCAATTGATTAACATTCAATCCATTCATTCAATTCAATTACAAAGTTGAATTTCATTCATATACTCAAGTTCACATTCATTTAATCCACTTGATTATTTACAACTCATATTCATAAATATATTCATATAGTTTCATTTCTTATATATATAAGTTTATTTCACAATTGTAAACACTTTAATTATAATTCAATTCTTATAATTCTATTATTTATACAATTATCCTTTTATATAGATTATTCAAACAACCTAACAATCAACTTATATACACTTTAATAATTCTGAAAAATTATTTCTTTATATATATAAAATATAATCAAGGCAAAATTATTTCATTTACCCAATTTAAAACAATACTGTGTCGAATTGTTCTATTCAAGTGTTTAGAAACCCCTTCGGCCTAGTCTTGCGGACCACGCTGACGAAAGTTCATATGCCACTCAATAAACCAATCATCACAATATAAAACAAATTTTATATTCACTAACAAATACGCACTCTCATAGCTATTATTACAATCAAATTCATTCTAGAGCACTACTGACTCTATCTCTAATGAATAATACCCAACAGAACCATGGTTGTCGCTTAACCATCAGCTCTGATACCAAATGTAACAAACGGGGTTTTTCGTTCTTCGAAAATTCGACATCGACACTCACTTTATCGACTGCCGAGAAATCAAAGGCCGAAAACACGGAATGTTATGGGTTTTAAAAAGAAAAGAAAGAAAAGAAAGAGAGAAAAAGAAGAAAGAAAAATAGAGGGAAAAGAAGATAGACAATTTTTTAGAAAACAGAGAAAGAAAACAGAGAAGATAGAAGAATTTGAAAATAGAAGAAATAGAAAGAAAAAGAGAATAGAGAAAAAGGAAAAAAAACAGAAGAAAATAGGACGGGACAGAAAACAACAGAACAACATCAGAATCTCACAATTCGCAGCGGAACAACATATAATAATAAATGAATAATCTTTAAACAAAGAACTATATCAGTTATTACATTTTATACATTACGTTACATCATATCATCAGAGTGTACAACATCATACAACAACAAACAGTGCAGCGGAAAAGAAATACTATATAAATAATACGCCATGTCATCCAGCTTGCCTCCAGCAACTCCAGAATATCCAGAATATCCTGATAAACCTAACTCTTGACTGCCCGTGTGGAAAAATTGGTGGGCACCCAGAGTTTAGGAAGGAAAACAATAAACTCCAAGTCAGTCATGTGACTGGTGTGAGAACTCAAAACAGTTTATTTATCTTTAAAATCAAAATTAAGGAATATTTTTAATCAATTCGCAATGCTTTTAAAAAAATGAGACTACCATAAGGCCTCCCGCACACACACACAATGCAAACGCAGAATCGGAGGAGATTTCTCCTTATGATAGTCAAAGATGCTTGATACGCATTTAAAATAATATTTGATATTATTATTAGTGTATAGTGTAGGAAAAATTCATTTCGAAAGTAGAATATAAATCTTAGCCAGCATAGACATTTCGAACTATGCCTACTATAGCTACCATCCAAACAGTGGTGACCACCATAAGTGAATAGCAGGTTCTACAACTAATACCGTACAAGTTTCGTATTGGGAATTGGATTTCCAACAAATGGTCAGGCCAAGGAACTTCCCATTGCCACTGAGAATGCCTCTGGAAAGACATCCCCGAGAACCAAACCGGATCTCTGCCAACACAAGGCCGGGTTACCCCTAACTGGGTAACTACTGACACGAGCACGCCATTCCCCGGTCCTTTAGGACCTTTTCAACCGAGCGCTCGATATCCAACATCACACCATAATAAATAGAGTGTTTTCAACATGAGTAAGTATCTGGGCTCCATACCATGATACCACCCCTTTCCAGAAGGAAATGCACATACCCTAAGGGGAGCTACAGCAACCCCTAATAACCTTGCCGCATCTTTCCTGTTTTGACCATTTCCGGGATGTGAGGCTCGACGAAGTCACGTCCACAAAAACATACTTTATATAAAAGCCATGCTTTGGGTCAACAAATGATCAACACAATGATCACTAAGATAGACGATCAAATAAATGATCCTATCACAATAATCAACACAATGATCATTTCAGCATCACTCAGCATGTCACATTACCAAAATGGGATATATTGCTGATAACTTCAACTATATAACCTTTGAGCTCGTACGTCTCAAAGAAGGGTGTTAAGCAAAGAATAAATTCTCCGCCACCAACAGAAATATATTTGAATGAAATCGGCTTTATATCTCAAATTGTAATGTCAGGCATACAATCCATACAAGTCTGTTCCGGGATCGAACAGAACCGAAGGCACTTACAAAGAAGTCCTTGCAATCCGGATATCCACAATCCTGATCGGATTTCCCATCACTTAGGGAGTCTCTATACCGTTGCAACTCAGTGCAGAGACAATCGACAGGTCATCCTATCGCTTTCGCAAATATCCGGTCTTCAACACCGATCTTCAAATGCGATTCATAACGACGTATCACATATTCGGAGTGGGTTATACGACCCCATGGTCCTTTCCCGGTTAACCCGAATAGTGAGCGCTTATTCAAAAATAAGTGTGCATTCAATTTCAATCAATTCACATCAAATACCCATTCAAAGGGAAATACTGATAGTCGGTTATTGAACTATCACTAGATATGCACACATCACCAGATTCCAAATAATTTTCCAAATTATTTATTTTCCAAAATATCTTTACAAGATATATAATTTCAACACTTCAAAAATAAATCAATATTTATTTTTTTACCAATTTCACTTTTCACATATAAATTCCATAATGAATTTATATTTCAAAATATCCATGCATATGCGATTTCAATAATCCATTTCAATTTATCTTTAAAAAGATAAATTCTAATTTTTCACTTCATATTGGAAAATATTTCCATACTTATTCATTCATAAGTAATTCACAAATCTCTTTTATTTTCAACAGTTAGAAAATATTCAATATACTTAAATCGAATTAAGTATATATTTCATTCTTTAAGGAAATCATTCACTTATACTTATTTATTTGGGCCAAAACGAATGTTACGTAAAACACCGTTGCGACAACCCAAAATCACTAGTATAGGGATTCGAAATTAAAATAGATATATAAATCCCAATACTATACAAAACATTTCCTTTCGGAAATCATTTACTATAACAACAGTGTTATAGTCCATCATCTCCTTTCATTTCTCGAAACATCTATTTCAACAATAAATGTTGAAATCTATGGTTTCGAATCTCAACATGTTTAAAAACATCGTTATATTGTTTTAATTCTATTTAAAACATCACATTCAAAACAATTCCTTTAACGTGTTATTCACTATTCAAAAATGTGAATAAACTTTGTTAACAAATCTCATCCTTTTATTCATTTTAATTCAAAGGATTATTCACTATTCAAAAATGTGAATATAACTCCATTAATAGGTTACAACAATTTTCTTGTCAAAATAAGTCATTTGCGAATTTATAAAACAACGTTTATAAATTCCATTTCTATTTATTTATAAAAGCTTCCTTTTTATAAATTCCTTTATTAACCTATTCCAGTTTATAACTAAATTATAAACTAAACGTTCATATTATAAGTTAAATACTTATAAAACGATTATTTTACAAAAATCGTTCCTTTAAACTTCAAAATTATAAATCTTATAACTTATAAGATTCATTTATTTAACCAAATCTATTCTTCAAATAATTTCACCAAATTTATAAATCTTACTATTTATAAATTTCATTTATAACTTCACAGTTTATAATTCTATAAATTTCATTCTATTATGAAATTCATTCTTCACTTCATTTAAAACACTTATAAAAACTCGTTTTATAATGTCAATATTTCGATTTATAAATATCTATTTATAAATCTCTCAATATAAATCAATTTATATTATTCTTTAAAAACATCTTTAAATTCTTTTATAATTTCATCATTTCGATTTATAAAATAATCAAATTTTATAAATCCAATTTTTAAACTTTTTATAACAAGTTCAGAATTCCATTTAAACTCTTTTATAAAGTCATTAATTCCTTATTTTCAAAAATCAGCTTTTAACTATATTTCACAAAAATTAGAATTTTTTATAACTTTAAAAATTATAACGTTCATTTATTTATAATGGATCAATTCCAAAAATATTTTATCTTTTCAAAAATCACTTTTAAAAACATTTTAAAATCCCAAAATCTGGGTCCAATGATGCTACACACCAAATAGTCAATCACGACTAACAACGATATCATATATCGATATGACAATTCATCAAATATCAAAATATCTGAAATAAAATAAAAACTGTTGAGGAATCCAGCTGGATCCCTCCAACCTGTTTCCTGCATCCAAAAACATTAGCACAATACCAATTTCGCTCCAGTACGAAATTATCGCGGTATATGTTCTTAATAAATATTATCCGCTTAATAACGGCGTAATAGGGTCTCATCCGCTAAACAAAAATGCGGGAAATCAATAGCTGCAATATATACATATGCCAATATATATATATTGATATTATATATAATACCAATTTCACTGTTTATGAAATATTCGCGGTATATGTTTTTAATAAATAACATCCGCTTACTAACGGCGCATAATGTCTATTTTAACAATCAATAATTTACAGTCATCATTCAAACATGCATTCAAATATTTTAAATCTAACTATTTAAAATAAAATCGAAATCTATTCGATTGAGTGAGAAGTTCTCACCTTGGTTTTAATTTCCGTTTTAGCTTTTATTTCAAATAAAATTAAACGCGCGTTTAATTTTACCCGAAATTCTCACTAACTCCAAACGACTCCAAACCAACTCCATCGCGTAGTGCTCGTCCATACGATTCCAACGCAACTGAGTTTGCATTTTTTCGACCTCGTATGAAAAAGTTATGAATTTTACAAGTTACACGAGTTTTAAATAACAAATTCCAACATTTATTAACAAATTCTTATACCAAACTAAATCTGGGCCGTTAGATTTGCTCCCCCCCTCATCAGGCCGTCCCCCTCATCTTCCCATTTGCGTTCCATCTACAGATAATAGGCCGCACTCCATGAACCCATTAGCTCAACTAGGGTTTTGATTTGCTCTCACCTCACTCGATATTAACACGATCAGGATACACCAACGCGAAGCCCATCTCCTCCACCATGTTCGGCCCCCACCCCATGAAGCTCGGCCCCCTATTCCACCCTGTAGGGCGTGCGCACCTGACCACGAACGGCCCCCCCTAGACGCCACCACATCGCTCCGTTTTACATCACAGCCGTTGGATCTTGAGATCTCGACGTGCTCTTCATCTTTCATGTTGGGAGTTTCGTCTAATAGTCGACGGATTTGGAGATTTGGAGGGAGGAAGGTGGGTGTTTTCTGGCCATTGGTTAATAAGTGGCGGCTAGGGTTTGTTAGATTAGGGTTTTGTGTTATTTCTAATTTATGAAGGGTATAGGGTCTATTTATAGAGTTTTGAACGACACTATTCATCCGAAAATTCCGAACTCCGATTTAGGCGCCGTAACCAGCGTACCTAGGGTTTATCCCGCGTTCCGGACACAATGGAACAGGTTTCGGAAGCTAATTCGGAAGTATGTGCGAGTTATGGCTGAAAACGTTCAATTTAAATTAAACCGATTTAAGTCGATTTCTAGGCGTTTTAATTTGTACCGGACAAACGGTAAATCCAATTGACTTGAAATTTGAAACCTTACAATAATATCACATTACGGATCCGATGAAACTGGTTTCGTCGAAATCCGAGACTTTTTGAAAAATGGCTATTTTGACTCGCCAAATTTAAATTAAAAATAATTCAATGCGTTTCGAGCTGCCACGATCAAACGATAGCTCCGATTGATACGAAATTTGAAATCCGGTAATAACTAACTATTACGGATCCAATGAAACTGGTTTCGTTCAATTCTGAGACTGTTCAAAAATTGACTATTTTACAGTCGATTATTTAATATTAAAATATTCAATTTTCACAAATTTACTTTTAATTCGATTTTAAAAGTTCTAAAATATTTCTATAACTCCAGTATGATTAAATAAAATTTTCCAAATTATTTTCAATCATTTTTAACTCAATTTTTAATTATTTCCATAATTTAACATATTAAATTATTGTTTTAATTATCTAATTAAATCCAAAAATTCAAATAAAAATTTATTTGACTTATAAATTCACTTTTTAATATTTAAAATTAATAAAATATTAAAATTTTAATTTCTAAAAATTCTGGGTCGTTACATTATCTTGATCTACTTTGATGATATGTCTATATTAGAATTATATATATATATATAGCTAGTTAGGTAGGCTAGTATGGATGTTTGAGATGTTACAAATAATTGCTATTTTTGCTAGTTAGTCCTTACTGAATTTTGAGGAAGAAATTCCTTATGGAGGGGAGCTTGTAACACCCCTAATTTTTATTAACATTATTCGAGAGATTTAATTAGAATTAATTAAATAGAATAATGTAGTTAAGAAGATTGAGGTCGATTAATAAACACGTAGTGGTCATGCTTGTTTAAATTGAAAAATCTTATAAATAGTTAAGTGTTAGCTAATTAAACATAAGAACATTATGGTAAATAGCCGCCTATATTTCCCATCCTTATACTATTTCCCCTTATCCATATATGTTCATTTTCCATAAGCAAAAATTTTGACCGTAAGAAAGAGCAAGGCCAACCATTAGAAGATGGCAAAAATCAATCTAAAGTTTAGGTTCGAGCTAAAAGAAATCAATATTCAATTTCCTTATCCAATCTAAGGTGAATAATAATCACTACATCTCTATTTTTGCTTTCATAACCATATGGTTTCTGATTTAAGGGATAAATTCATTTTTACAGTTTAATGAATGATGATATGCTTGATTTATGAGTTATGTGGTTTAAACAAGATGGTTTAAATGGTGATATGCATGGTTTTAGGGTAAAACCAAAATTAGATGATTTTTAGCCACGGAAAAATTATAGCTATGGAAAATATGATTTTGGAATTGGATTTCAATTTGTATAACTTTCCTAGCCGTGGAAAATTAATTATAAATTTAATTTGGAAAATATGTTGTTTTGGTTTATAAATTTAATTTGGAAAATATATTGAGAATTTAGGTCTAAAATTTTGAAAGATTAGATAACACGATTAAAGTGAATTTCTGGAATTTAAGGGGATTTTTAATACGTCATTTAGTATGGAAATTAAATTATTTTAAAAGGAGGACCTAAATTATTTAATTGTTTTGTTAATAGGAAGGGCTTATTTGTTAAATGTTATTTAGTTTTAGATCTGAGAAAGTGCGGCAAATTTTATTAACTAATGTAATTAATAATGTGTTTGCAAGTGGGCAAGTTAATTACAAAAAGTTTACTTTATTTGGTAAAAACAGCCTTTTGGCTAAGAAAAAAGGGTTCCGCCTTCTTTAAAAGACCCATTTGACTCAGACCTTCC